>CM031375.1:54071370-54441615 GCA_018208015.1 Medicago ruthenica | reverse complement strand
GCAGCTGGCTGGCAAGTTTAGGTTGGGTGAGGGGTCAATTTGGGGGGACAAAAGCTGACCAAGGATAGCCAATTTGTTTGATCACATGAGAGGTTGGAAGAAAATCCTTCTTTCCTTTTACCTTTAATGTCACACATTAAATCTTGCCTTGCTGCACCAAATCAGTCACAAAACAGCAATAATACAAGTAATAATGCTACTAATAACAATTGTAGTTGAAAACAAAAAAGATAAACCAATGTATAAAAATCTGCAGAAAATTTCGCAGAGGTCGCAGTGCGAAGGTGATTTCGCACTGCGAACTCCACTTTTTTTGATTTTTGTATTTAAAATAAAAAGGTAAAAATGGAGAAATAATAATAATATATAATGAGGATAATGATGATAAAAATGCAAAAATGCAAATGATGATGATAATAAGGAAAATAGTAGATGATAATAATAATGAAAAATGATGATATTAAATAATAATAATAATACTACTTAATAATATTAATAGATAAAAACTAATAGTAATAAAATAATAATGATATTATTAAAGAACAATAGAATAACAATAACATTAATATTAAGGATAATGATGATGATAATAATAATGCTTAATAATGAAAATGATAAAATGCAAATAAAATATTATAGCAAAATAATAAAAGGTAAAAAATAAATAATGAGATAATACAGAATATAACACATAAAAATATAAGTCAAAAAATGGGGTATGACAACCATGGATTCACTTCGCCGGAGCCATCACCTCTACCCTACACCAGAAACTTAAGTTCATCGTCGATCACCAAATGATCGTAGTTTCCGGGCAAGAGGATATGATGGTAAGCCATCTTTCGTCGTTCCGCTACATAGAAACGGGCGAAGAAGCTGTGGACATTCCCTTCCAATCTTTGGAAGTGGCGAATGTCGTGACCTTGAGCTCAAAGCCCAAGAAAGAGGCTAGGATAGCCATGTTATCATGGAGGGCAGTAAGAGAAGCTCTAGAAGAGAGTAGACCCACGGGATGGGGCAAGTTGGTAGATATACCTGAGAAGAAGAACCGCTTCGGTTTAGGATATCATCCATCAGCCGAAACCTCCTGAAAGCCTCCAAAGCAAGGGATCCTTCCCATTTTGGAAACATTTGTTAGTGCGGGTTTTATCAATGAAGACCAAGTGGCTCTGCTTGAAGACGCGGATGAAGACGTGCCTGATTTGGTATACCGTTGTGCTTCGGATGAAGCTTTGAACAACTGGAGGGCTATCGCAATTCCCGAAATCATTACCAAGCTCAAGTAATGTACCGTGTTTGTTTTTGCTTTTTGAAAAAAAATCATTTAGCTCTGCCAAAGGCAAATGATTAGTTGTGTGGGGCCCCCATGTTTTAAGTTATTTTCAATCATGAATAAAATTGCATTTTTATGTCCAATTGAGTTCTTTTTCTTTTGTTCTTTAATTAAAAAAAAAAATTTGCTACAAAAGCCTAAAATCAAATCATACTCATGCAGATCCACAAATTCTCCCTCCAAAAACAACACTGTCTTAATCCCTTACGACTTCGATTTCCCGATTAACCAAACGGAAGATGATGAAGAGGATGATTATGAATCTCCTGAAGAATTGTCCAGGCTTGGGGATCAAGAGGATAGGGTAATACAACCTCATCAAGAACCGATTGAAATGATCAACTTGGGGACCGAGGAGGACCAGAAAGAGGTCAAAATAGGAGCCTCTCTGCAAGAGGATGCAAAGGGAAAGTTGGTTAAGCTTCTACAAGAGTATGTGGACGTGTTCGCTTGGTCGTATCAAGACATGCCAGGTTTAGACTCTAACATCGTCGTGCATAAACTACCCCTCAAGCCAGAATGCCCACCAGTAAAGCAGAAACTGAGAAGAACCCGACCCGACATGGCTCTCAAGATTAGAGAGGAGGTCAAAAAGCAGTTCGATGCCGGCTTTTTAGTAGTAACCAAGTATCCGACGTGGGTTGCCAACATTGTGCCAGTCCCAAAGAAGGATGGCAAAGTCAGGATGTGTGTCGACTATCGGGACTTTGAATAGGGCAAGCCGAAAGGATGATTTCCCACTACCACACATTGATATATTGGTAGACAACACTGCCCAATTCTCAGTCTTCTCCTTTATGGACAGCTTCTCAGGATATAACCAAATCAAAATGGCTCCAGAAGACATGGAGAAAACCACATTCATCACCCCATGGGGGACGTTCTGCTATAAGGTAATGCCTTTCGGATTAACAAATGCCGGGGCAACGTACCAAAGAGCAATGGTGACTCTTTTCCATGATATGATTCATAAGGAAATAGAGGTCTATGTCGACGACATGATTGCCAAATCCCAAACGGAGGAGGATCATCTGGTCCATTTGCAAAAGCTATTCGAACGCCTAAGAAAGTTCAAGCTACGCTTAAATCCTAACAAGTGCACATTCAGGGTTAGATCCGGGAAGTTGTTAGGTTTCATCGTCAGCCAAAAGGGTATTGAAGTGGATCCTGACAAGGTAAAGGCCATACAAGAGATGCCATCGCCAAACACCGAGAAGGAGGTTCGTGGATTCTTAGGGAGATTGAACTACATTGCTAGATTCATCTCACATATGACAGCCACCTGTGAACCAATCTTCAAACTGCTAAGGAAGAATCAAGCTGTTCAATGGAACGAAGACTGCCAAGAGGCGTTTGACAAGATCAAACAATACCTGCAAGAACCACCGATTTTGATACCTCCGGTTTCGGGTAAACCCCTCATCTTATACCTAACAGTGCTTGAGGGATCAATGGGTTGCGTGTTAGGACAACAAGATGAAACAGGAAGAAAAGAGCACGCAATCTATTACCTAAGCAAGAAATTCACCAACTGTGAATCAAGGTATACTTCGCTTGAAAAGACTTGCTGCGCTTTAGCATGGGCTGCTCGACGCTTAAGGCAATACATGTTGACCCATACAACTTGGTTAATATCAAAGATGGATCCCATCAAGTACATCTTTGAAAAACCCGCTCTCACGGGAAAGATAGCTCGTTGGCAAATGCTGTTGTCTGAGTACGACATCCAATACGTTGCTCAAAAGGCTATAAAAGGGAGTGTTTTATCCGAGCACCTTGCTCACCAACCATTGGAGGACTATCAACCCATAAGATTTGACTTCCCTGATGAAGACGTTGTAGCCTTAAATGACGAAAAGGTCACAAGCGATGACGAAGGGCCAGAACCAAGAGCTAGATGGAAGCTCGCTTTTGACGGTGCCTCAAACGCCATGGGGCACGGGATCGGGGCAGTCCTAATCTCCCCAAGAAACGGATACCAGCCCTTCACAGTAAGGTTATGCTTTGACTGCACCAATAACATGGCAGAATATGAAGCATGCATCCTAGGCCTCGAAGCAGCAATTGATCTAAGGATCAAAAACCTTGAAGTATACGGTGACTCGGCCTTAGTCGTCTATCAAGTCAAAGGAGAATGGGAAACAAAACATCCCAATTTGATTCCTTACCGAGCTCGGGTTGTAGAGTTGATTGAGCATTTCGATGAAATCACATTTCATCACATACCTCGAGAAGAGAATCAGGTGGCAGATGCGTTGGCTACATTATCATCAATGTACCAAGTAAATTTCCACAACGAGGCGCCAATCATAAAGATGGATCGTAGAGACAAACCAGTTGTGTGTGCAGCAGTCGAAGAATGACTTGACAACAAACCCTGGTTCTACGACATTAAGCGATACCTCGAAGAGCAAGAGTATCCAGAGAATGTCTCACAAACCGACAAGAGAACCCTCAGGAGATTGGCATCCCAGTTCTTTCTCAGCGGAAACACCCTCTACAAAAGAAACTATGACCTGGTTTTGCTCAGGTGTGTGGATAAACACGAAGCAGACATGCTCGTCAAAGAAATCCACGAGGGATCTTTTGGAACTCATGCCAATGGGCATGCAATGGCAAAGAAAATCCTAAGGGCGGGCTATTATTGGCTAACCATGGAAGCTGACTGTTTCCGCTATGCCAAGACCTGTCACAAATGCCAAATTTATGCCGACAAGGTGCATGTACCACCAACTCCCCTAAACGTCATGACCTCACCCTGGCCATTCTCTATGTGGGGCATAGACATGATTGGAATGATCGAGCCCAAAGCATCAAATGGACATCGCTTCATCCTCGTTGCTATCGACTATTTCACCAAGTGGGTCGAAGCAGCTTCGTATGCAAACGTAACCAAACAAGTGGTAGCCCGATTCATCAAAAAGGAAATCATTTGCCGTTACGGCACTCCCCACAAAATTATCACGGACAATGGGGCAAACCTAAACAACAACACGATGAAGGAGTTGTGCAAGGACTTCAAGATCGAGCATCATAATTCCTCGCCATATCGACCAAAGATGAACGGTGTGGTAGAAGCGGCCAACAAGAACATAAAGAAAATCATCCAAAAGATGGTGAAAACATATAAGGATTGCACGAGATGCTTTCCTTTGCGCTACATGGCTACAGAACAGCCATTCGCACTTCAACCGGGGCAACCCCTTTCTCCTTAGTATACGGTATGGAGGTCGTGCTCCCCATTGAAGTTGAAATCCCCTCGTTAAGGGTCTTGTTGGAAACCAAGTTAGAAGAAGCCGAGTGGGTCCAAACAAGGTTCGACCAATTGAACCTCATAGAAGAAAAGCGTCTAACAGCGTTATGTCATGGACAACTCTACTAAAGGAGACTCAAGAGGGCATTCGACAAAAAGGTCTGTCCTCGAGAATTAAAAGAAGGAGACCTAGTGCTCAAGAAGATATTACCTATCCACAAGGATCCCCGCGGGAAATGGACTCCTAGCTATGAAGGACCATACGTGGTAAAGAAAGCCTTTTCTGGCGGAGCTTTAATCATCACCACTATGGACGGAGAAGAGTTCCCACTCTCAATAAACTCCGACGCAGTCAAGAAGTATTATGCCTAAAAAAAAAAGAGCTCGCTAAATTGAAAACCCGAAAGGGCGGTTTAGGCAATAGAGAGCGTCCTGGTAGATCGAAAACCTGAAAAGGCGGTCTAGGCAAAAATTAGGGGTTTCAAAAAGAGAAAAGCAAAAGACTGCAGCACTCAAGCTCCAGACAAGATTCAAGAGGGGAAGAATCGGTCTCGTCTTTCAAAGGCAAAGGGATTTCGAAGTCATAAGGAAAATAGCATGTGTTGTACCAAAACAACCCTCAAATAAATTTTCTTTTTGCTTTTTTTTCTTGTCTTTCTCTATCTTTTTCCCAGAGGAGTAATCACTTCTCACTTCATGTATTGTTACCCATTCAAGGGATCAAATCTGCATTGAATAAAATTCATTTTTTACCTTTTCCATTATTTTGTGTTCTCATTAGCACATAAATTGTTGTTTTATTCATGGTAAAGAAAAATGCATTGAAACATGGGAAATAATAAAAAAAACTTGCAAAAACAAATGTGTTTTACTTGAATTTTTGTAAATGTCGAAAGAATTTCGGTGGTCCCCAATGTTGCATCAAAAGACTCCAAGCCTGAAACGATTTGGTCAGTCATCTTAAGACTTATGCTCTTCAGCAGAAATAAGTGCGTAGCTCACGGCAGGTGAAGCGCAAAGATCCTGAGTGTTAGAGGAACAAATTTCCCCAAATAAAGCACACCCCGTGCATCTCTTTCATCAACTAAGGCTGGATATCGATTATGCTTCCAAAATGATCCTTATATTCCCCAGCAAACTCCATATAAAGCCCAATTTTTATTGGCATTCCCCAGTGGAGTCACAACCCCAAAGCCCAATTTTCATTGGCACATACAAATACAACATAACCAAAGCCCGACCTTGCTCGGCATTCAATCAAAAGCCCAATTTTCATTGGCATTCCCCAGCACAATTCCATCCAAAGCCCGACCTTGCTCGGCATCCAATCATAACCCCCAGCGTCCAACACGACGTCTGTCATCCCACATGTCAACATATACATGCATCATATCAAACTCGTTCATGCATGCATTATACCAAGTCATTCATATACATGCATCTCATATTCATATCATGCATCCTCAACAAGTATTCCCCAGTGAGTGTCACATATTCACCAACATCTATCAATCATCTCCAATGTTCCCCAGTGAACCTCCTTCAGAAAAATCCCCCAACGGTTTTCTTCCCAAATTATCCCATTCCCGAGTGGACCTGCTCACGGCCACT
Organism: Medicago ruthenica; assembly: GCA_018208015.1. Classification (NCBI taxonomy): domain Eukaryota; kingdom Viridiplantae; phylum Streptophyta; class Magnoliopsida; order Fabales; family Fabaceae; genus Medicago; species Medicago ruthenica. The sequence goes on along the minus strand of CM031375.1, from coordinate 54,435,418 downwards.
ATGATTCCCCAGCAGCAATTCTTGATTGAGTCTACCTCATATCATATCATATTACATAACATACTACATAAGACAACATGAAGCATATCATGCATCAACAATCATGTTCTCCTTGCCCATCCTTAGGTATCCACCTCTAGTATCAACGGCTAGATAAGATCACCTTTCCCCAGTGAATCAACCTTCAGCGTAAACGGCTGAATAAGATCACCCCATCCTTAGGTATCCACCTCTAGTATCAACGGCTAGATAAGATCACCTTTCCTCAGTGTGTCGACCTTCAGTGTAAGCGGCTGAATAAGATCACTTCTTCCCAGGGATCCACCTCTAGTGTTAGCAGCTAGATAAGATCACCTTTCCCCAGTGAATCAACCTTCAGCGTAAACGGCTGAATAAGATCACCCCATCCTTAGGTATCCACCTCTAGTATCAACGGCTAGATAAGATCACCTTTCCTCAGTGTGTCAACCTTCAGTGTAAGCGGCTGAATAAGATCACTTCTTCCCAGGGATCCACCTCTAGTGTCAGCGGCTAGATAAGATCACCTTTCCCCAGTGAATCAACCTTCAGCGTAAACGGCTGAATAAGATCACCCCATCCTTAGGTATCCACCTCTAGTATCAACGGCTAGATAAGATCACCTTTCCCTAGTGAATCAACCTTCAACGTAAGCGGCTGAATAAGATCACCCCATCCTCAGGTATCCACCTCTAGTATCAACGGTTAGATAAGATCACCTGTCCCAGTGTTTCGACCTTCAGCGTAAGCGGCTGAATAAGATCACCTTTGTGCTCAGGAATCTACCTCCAGCATAGACGACTGGATATGATCACCCTTAGCCCCAGCCAGTCTAAGCATCTCCTGAGGCGACGAATTGTATATTTCACTCATAGTTTATGCACTAGTAGCCAAACCAGGTCAACCTGCATTTACTTTTGTTCATTGCATTTGCATATCATTATTATCTACTACAATCTTTGAAGGACAAAATTTGGATCCTTCTTTTACTTAATTGCTCTTCACAAAGAGTTTATGTGATGCCTTTGGCACTCACATTCTCTATGCAAAGACACAATTAAGTAGGGGCAGCTGTTGTACCCCAATTTTGTCCTAACCCTTTTAAAACAAAAAGGGAGAAGTCAAACTTCTTATTATTAAATAATGAATAATAATGATAAAGTTATTATTATTTTTATTGATAATAATAACCAAGTTATTATTTATCATTTATTATCTTTTATTATTATTATTGTTATCATTTATCATTATTGTTATTATTATTTTCTTTTAAGTTTCATTACAAAACAAAAAAAAAAGCAAAAAGGGAGAGAAAACAAGAAGAAAAGAAAAAAACACACGGCCCAGCCCAATTCCCCTTCACAAAAAAAGAAGAAGCCAAGTGGACCACGTGCCCAGCACGTGTTCCTCAGAAGCAAAGAAAGCAAAAGCCAGGCAAAAGGAACACGTGCAAGGCACGTGTCCTTCAGAAGCTGAGGAAAGAAGGAAACCCAGAACTCCTTCTTCCCCACTTGCTCTGCATCTTGTCTCCTCCTTTCCACCTGGCTTTTCCCCTTTCTTCTCCACCCAAAACCAGTCAACTATTGCAGCAAAACAACCTGCCCAAATTGCAAGACCACTTGCCCTGTTTCTGGAAACAGCTGACCAAATCCAGCATTTCTTCCTTCTTCTGCAATTCAGCACGTTTTTGTTGCTTATCCCCAAGCTCTGCTCACCAGCACATGGCTTTCCCTTTTTATCTTCTCAAATCCTCAAGGGTCAGTCTCAAAAAGCATAGCCTGCACCCTGTTTCCATGAATTCCAGCAATTCCAGTCACATTCAGCCCCCATTGGGTTTTGAATTTGGCCAAAGTCATGACCATGATCACAAGGCAGGGTCACTTCCCTCCTTTTGCATTAAATGCATAGCCATTAGTCATGATCTTAGCCCACAAACCAGCTTTGCTTTAAGAGGATTTGCCATGATTACTTTGATTTCGAATGATGACATTTGATTTTGTTTTGCCTATAAAAGGAATGCAATGCTGAAGGTTCAAGGACGGTTAATTACTCTCAGAAATTCTCACATAAACACACAATTCTGATATACATTTCAGACAAGTTTTAATAGAAATTCTCACACAGTTTTAACATAATCCCAAGAACAAAACACACCATTGTTCATACAGTTTTACTCAGCTTGTTCAAACACAATCCAATCCAACCTTAGAGCATTTAAGCAGTTTGTTTTAGGGGATTTTAGAACAAAATCAGAATCAATAGAAACATTAGCCAAAAGCTCTGTTTTCTGTTCTTGTTTTGCAAACAATCACAAACCAACCCAGAAATCAAAATCAGCTATCAAGCACCCACAAACATAATATCCAAAGCAAGAATAACAGCAAAACACCAGTTGCTATTGCTGTTCTATTTCTGCAACACTTCCAGTTTTACAAAATCACAATCATCCCAAGTTCTCTTCAGTTTCTTGCATCCCAAGCATCAGAGGATTTTTGTAAGTCATTCTGAATTCATTATCCTGCATTTGCATTGCTGTTTGCATTTATTCATTGGTTTCATTGTGATTCAGCATCAGTTTCTGCATTTTTAAGTGTTTTTTAACTGAGTTTGAAATAAGAAACATCTTTTGAGACTTCAAATAAATCCCACAATTTGCAAAACACAAAAACAGAAGTGGTTTAAACCCTTTTCCAACTAAATTCGAAAATTTTGCACCCCTTTGAGGTTCTGAAAACTGATCACAAGCTGAGTCTGAACAGTACTTCAGACTCTGAAGTTCAGAGTCTGAACAGTGCTTCTGAGGGTCAACAGAAGTCAACCCATGAACAGTGCTTCTGAAAGTCAACCAAAGTCAACGTCTGAACAGTACTTCAGACTCTGAAATTTCAGCTTCTGAAGCACTGTTCACTCAGACTCAGGATTTCAGCTTCTGAAGCATTTCTGGGAAATTTTTAAGGCTCAGAGGCACTTTTGGACTTATGTTTAAGGCTCAGAACCTAACTTTTCTTTTAAACTCTGGTTGAAAAGGATTAAAACTCATGTTTGGCTTTTATTTTGGAATTGCATAAGTTTGAACTCTAATTTGTTCATCAAGTTTCAAAAACATTTGAATATTAACTTGTTCATTAAATTTCAAAGTAAATTTTAGCAGCAAGTTATGTTCATTGATTTCCAAAATCAAACTTGAATAAACAACTTTTGTTCATTTAAATTTCAAAAGCATTTGAACATTAACTTGTTCATTAAATTTTATAAACTTGTGCATTTTCTCATAAACTTATCCTTTTTCAATAAGTTTCAATCACAAGCTTGAACAAATTTGTTCATAATTTTTCCAACAAACTTGTTCATTTTTTCAAACTTGAACAACAAAACTTTGTTCATTAACTTTCAAAACAAAATTGAACAAGAGGCTTGCTCATGGGTTGCAACAACTTATTTGAGTAACCATTTTTGTTTTAAGTTTTAAAACCAGGTGTTTTTGCTTAATTTTGGGATTTCTTTAAGTTTCAAATAACAAACTTGAATGAAAAAGGGATGGTTTGACGTATGTCTCTCCATTTCCCCGATTGAACGAATGCGTGACGTATGTCTCGTCGTTCGGACAATCGTCTTTTTATTTTTTAACGCATCCAACCACACCAAACCAATTCTTGGCCCTTTGTGGTCAATTTGAACCTTTTGGTCCCCCGTGACCATTTGATTCATTTCTCGACTCGTTGGAGTCCCTTTCGTCAATGTTTGACTCGGTTGAGTCCATTGCACCCTTTCTTGATCCCGTTGGATCAATAGAACCCTTTTTCGACTCGTTTGAGTCACTTTGGTCAATGTTTGACTCGGTTGAGTCCATTGCACCCTTTCTTGATCCCGTTGGATCAATCGAACCCTTTTTCGACTCGTTCGAGTCACTTTGGTCAATTCTCGACTCGGTTGAGTCCATTGCACCCTTTCTTGATCCCGTAGGATCAATCGAATCTTTCTCGACTCGGTTGAGTCATTTTAATCCTTTTGGTCCCCTCGCGACCATTTCAAACCTTTTTTTCCCAACGGACATGCTTTTAACATTTCTAGCGCGATTTTAAACAAACGCTTAAGCCTCCCACGCGTGAGCATACAAGCTACGTTTGATCGTAAGAATTCGGTTAAAACATCGTTCATTAAAAAACAACCAAATATACGTTTTTCTACCAAAGAACTACGTAGCTTTGAATTCTGTTGGAACAAAATGTGTTTAACAAGTCTCTTATAAATTAAGGGGAGATTGTTGAAACATTTATGTGTAAACATATCTCTCTTTATGGTTTTGATGATAACAAAGTGTTAAAGAGAAAATTGGTTATTTGCTAATGCTTTGTTCTAGTGATTTCAGAACCACGTGTTTATTGATTGGAAATTAAGAATGGTTATGAAAGAACAAGCTTAGAGCAATAAAGGAAAGCTAAGAAGCAATGTTGCAAAGCTAGAAGGAAACTGGGTCTGAAGAAGTGCTCCTGAAGAAGTGCTCCTGAAGTGGTGCTCCTGAAGTGCAGCTTCTGAGTCTATGGCAGCTTCTGAAGTCTGGGTGCTTCTGAAGAAGTCAACGCAGAGTCAACGTCTGAAGACCAGCTTCTGATCCTGAAGCCAGCTTCTGATGTTCAGTGCTTCTGATGCACTGTTCACACAGAGAAGCTTCTGAAGGCTAATGTGGCTAAAAGCAAGTGGTACTGTGCGCATTTAATGCCTGGATGTGTCAGAACAACTCAATGGAACAGTTGTCTCCCTGACCCAGACATTCTCCAGCTTTTAAGGTAGGCCATTTCAAAAATGGCCGCTGCTCTGTTTTGTTTGAAAAAGTGCAGCACACATTTGCAGAAATCCTAGCTCAGCTTGCAACGGCTCTTTACTCAAATCAAGCAAATCTTCAACAGCTATATTTCATCTATAAAAGGAAGAAGATTTGAAGAAGAAATAAGTCTATGACTCTTGAAACAAAGAACTGAACTCTTGCTCTGTTTTGCTGTCAAAAATACGCAAGTTACCCAACCTCTTAGAAATTCTTTTATCTTTGTAACTTAGAATTTCTTAAGGTTAAGAGTCTTAACCTGTGTTGTATTAAGAGAACACCTCTGATATTTTATCAAGTGTTCATCCCAAACTCATTTATCTGTAAGCCAGTTTGGTCCCTAAAGTCTCAGTCTGTATACTAAGCATTTGTAACCTCATTCCTTTGTGGTCTGAGTCAGAAGCCTCTTGACTTAGTGTCTTGAGCATTGGGAAGTCTCTTGACTTGGTGTCTTGAGCATTGGAAGCCTCTTCCTTGGTGGTTGAGCATAGAAGCCTCTTTCTTTGTGATTGAGCAACTGGAAGTCTCTTCCTTAGTGGTTGAGCAAAGTGTAATCTTCTGATTATAGTGGAACTCTCTTGTTGGAAAACAAGGGGACTGGACTACTTCTCACATTGAGAAGGAACCAGTATAAATTCTGGGTGTCTCCCTTTACCTTTGTCTTTTCATTATTTGAACCGCTGCATAACTCTTGATAATTGTTCAGAACTGATTCATATCAGCTTCTGAACTCAACCTTAAGTTTTGAGCTACGGTTCTGATATTAACACTTAACAGTGTGTCAGTCTTGATCCTAAGAAAAACATGTCTGATAATGAAGATTCACCTCCTCCACCTCCACCTCCTCCTAGACATACTTCTGTACAATATGATTATGGTACAGATGACAGAAAATCTAGATCACACAATAAACCCCCAATGTTTACTGGTGATCCTGAGAAGTTCTCATGGTGGAAAAGTAAAATGTACAGCCATATCATTGGTATAGATGATACTCTATGGGATATTATTGAAGATGGAATCTCAATACCAGTGGAAGAAGAAGGTGTTGCTGTCAACAGAAGAGCTCTGAGTGATGCTGAGAGGAAGATATATAGAAAGCACCATAATGTCAGAGGCATTATTGTGTATTCACTACCTCACTCAGAGTATCAGAAGCTGAGTGACAAGTCAACTGCTAAAGCCATATTCACATCCCTCTGCTCTAACTATGAAGGTAATAAGAAGGTTAGAGAAGCTAAGGCAAACATTCTTGTTCAGCAATATGAACTGTTCAGAATGAAAGAGGATGAAAATATTGAGACTATGTTCTCAAGATTTCAGACTCTGGTTTCTGGACTTCAGATTCTGAAGAAGAGTTATACCACAGCTGATCATGTGAACAAACTCTTAAGAAGTCTGCCATCCAAATGGAGACCAAAAGTGACTGCTATTGAGGAAGCTAAGGATCTGAATACTTTAAGTATTGAGGATCTTATAAGCTCCCTCAAAGTGCATGAACTGGGACTCAATGAGGATGAGTCTGTTAGAGAACCAAAAACATTAGCTCTGAAGTCTAAAAGAAAGCCTGCTAAAGCTTTGAAAGCTATTGAATCTGAAGAAGAATTTCCTGAGGGAAATTCTGATGAAGATTCAGATGCTGATGAGCTTGCAATGCTTTCTAAAAGGCTTCAATATCTGATGAATAGAAAGAAAAAATTCTCTAACAAAAGCAGCAACTTTAGAGGATCTGGTTCAAAGAGGGATATTCAGAAGGAAAGCTGCTACAACTGCAAAAAGCCTGGCCACTTCATTGCTGACTGTCCTGATCTTCAGAAGGAAAAATCAAAGGAAAAAGCAAAGAAGTCCAGCTCAAAATCCAGCAGTTTCAGAAACAAGCTTAAAAAGAGTCTCATGGCAACATGGGATGATCTGGATAATGAGTCAGAATCTGATGAGGAAGAAGCAAACCTGGCCCTGATGGCAACTGCATTTTCTGATGCTGAATCATGCTCAGATTCTGATGAAGAAGATGAGGTATACTCTGAACTCTCTAGATCTGAATTGATTGAAACAGTTAATGATCTTATGAGTCATCTTAAAAGCAAGTTAAAAGAAATTAAATCTTTGAAAAATCAAACTAACTTGCTGTCTGAGGAAAATCTTAAACTTCAGAATCAAATTTTTGAATATGATGAAGAAGTTGAAGAACTCAGAAAAGAGGCTCATAAGAAATCTGAAGAGGTTCCTATTGAACAGGAAATAGCTCTTCAGGATTTCATGGTAACTGGGTTCAATAGAACTAAAATTGCCTCTATGATGTATAATATGATCAGAAACAAAGGTGAAGGCATTGGCTATGATTCATTCAAACCTTCAAATGAATCAAACTCAGCTTCATGTTCTGAAAATATTTTAAAAGACAATGGTATATGCTTTGTGCCTGCTTTTGATAACTCTGAGAAGTTGAAAATATCAGAATCTGAGACTAAGTCTGAAGTTCTGAACAGCTCAGACTCTGAAGCTTCTGAACCTAAGGGTAAGATGAAGGCAGATATTAAAACCTTGCCTAAATCTAAGCCAAAAGGTCCTAAGCCTAAGAGTAAGAGAAAATCAGACTCTGAACCTGAAAATGTTCAGAATCTGAAGTGTTCAGAACCTGGATCTAGTAAGTCTCAGAATCTGAATAATTCAAATTCAAATTTTTCTAAGACTGGGTTTATTAAAACTTCAAAATCTATTAAACCAGTCAATATAAAACATTCTCAATCTCAGAATGTTAAGCAAAGCAAGCAAAAGCATACCAATCAGTATTCTGCTTCTAATTGTTTCAAGAAAGGCAAAACTGAAGCTTGCCTTGTGCCTGAAGTAAACAAAGTTAGAATTCTGAAGAGATCAGAACCAAAGTGCTCAATGGTTCAAACTCTAAAGGACTCAGAACCAAAGACCTTCAAGTCTCAGGTTCTGAAGAAATCTGAGTTCAAACCTTTGAGAACTCAGGTTCTGAGGTACTCAGGTTCTGAAACTCAGACTTATTCAAGATATAAGGATCCATATCCTAAGTATCAGAACAAGTCTGAACATCATAACTTCAGACACAAGTTGAAAAAGCCAAAACCTTTCAGGACTAATCCCAAAGGACCCATGAAAATCTGGGTACCTAAGTCTGAGATAATTTCAATTGCAGATATGCTTAACATCCAAAGAAAAGGAAAGGTCCTGGTACCTGGACAGTGGATGCTCGCATCATATGACAGGGGACAAGTCTATGTTCCAAACCCTTACTCTGAAAGAGGGAGGAACTGTGGGGTTTGGAGGAAGTCAGAAAGGAAAGATCATTGGTACTGGTAAGATAGGTAATTCTTCCCTGTACATTGATAATGTTTGGCTGGTAGATGGACTTAGACATAATCTACTTAGCATAAGTCAATTATGTGATAGTGATTATGAAGTCATGTTTAATAAGAACACTTGCACTGTAATCAACAATGAAAATAAGTCTGTAGTGTTCAGAGGCTGTAGGAAAAACAATGTTTACAAAATAAACCTTTCTGATTTGGTTCAGCAAAAGGTAGTTTGCCTTCTGTCTGTGAGTGATGAGAAATGGGTCTGGCACAAAAGGCTGGAACATGCTAAATTGGAAAGTTTTCTAAAACTTCTTTTAAACCAAAGAACATTGTTTCCACCTCTAAACCTCTATAACTCCTTCACATTGATTTGTTTGGTCCTGTTGGAACAGCTTCAATCAATGGGAAGAAGTATGGACTTGTAATTGTTGATGATTATAGTAGGTGGACTTGGGTTAATTCCTCAGAACCAAAAATGAAACATATGATGTGTTTTACAAATTCTGCAAACAAGTACAAACTGAAACTGATTTGAAAATTTTAAAAGTCAGAAGTCATCATGGTGGGGAATTTGAAAACGAACCTTTTGAAAACTTTTGTGAAGATCATGGAATTATCCATGAGTTCTCATCTCCTAGAACTCCACAACAAAATGGAGTTGTAGAGAGAAAGAACAGGTCTTTACAAGAAATGGCCAGAACCATGATCCATGAGTCTAAAATTGCTAAGTACTTTTGGGCAGAAGCTGTAAACACAGCATGTTATATTCAGAACAGGATCTATATCAGACCCATTCTGAATAAAACATCATATGAATTGTTTAAAGGAAGAAAACCAAGTATTTCTTATTTTCATCAGTTTGGTTGTACATGTTACATACTGAACAATAAAATCTACCTAAAGAAATTTGATGTCAAGGCTCAAAAGGGTACCTTTTTAGGATACTCAGAGAGATCTAAGGCATACAGGGTGTATAATTCTAAAACACATGTTGTTGAAGAAGCTATACATATTAGATTTGATGATAAGAAGCCTGGTAATGAAATACCAGAGCTGGTTGAGAGTTTTGCAGATGTCAGAATCTCAGAAGAATCTTCAGAAGCTGAACCCAGTTCAGGTTCTGATGAAGGTTCAGAAGCTGAAAACAATGAAGACTCTGAGAAACTCTCCAACAATGACACTACTCCTGGAGCTAATCAAGACCAGCATGGTTCTGAACATATCCCTGATGGTTCTTCAGAATCTAATCCACCCAGAACCTCATTCAAGTACAAGTCTTCACATCCTGAGGAGTTGATCATTGGAAACAAGAACAGTCCAAGGAAGACAAGATCAGCATTCACTCAGAATGAGTCTATGCTTGGCCTGCTTTCCATGATTGAGCCTACAACAGCTGATGAAGCACTTGCTGATGATGGCTGGATTGTAGCAATGCAAGAGGAACTGAACCAGTTTCAAAGGAATGATGTATGGGATCTTGTTGCAAAACCTGATCAGAAGAACATCATTGGAACAAAATGGGTGTTCAGGAACAAGCTCAATGAACAAGGAGAAGTGATCAGAAACAAGGCTAGATTAGTAGCTCAAGGGTACAGCTAGCAAGAAGGAATTGATTACACAGAAACTTTTGCTCCAGTAGCAAGACTGGAAGCAATCAGGTTACTTCTTTCTTATGCTGTTAATCATGATATCATCTTATATCAAATGGATGTTAAGAGTGATTTCTTAAATGGGACTTCTGTATAAGAAATCTCTAAATTATAAGCTAGTTGGATTCTGTGATGCTGACTATGTTAGGGACAGGATTGAAAGAAAATCCACCCGTGGAAACTGTCAGTTTCTTGGAGAGAATCTGATATCCTGGGCCAGCAAGAGACAAGCAACCATTGCTTTGTCAACAGCAGAAGCAGAATACATCTCAACTGCAAGTTGTAGCACACAACTGCTCTGGATGAAACATCAATTAGAGGATTATCAGATTCATGCAGACAATATCCCAATTTATTGTGATAATACTGCTGCAATATGTCTGTCTAAAAATCCAATTCTGCATTCTAGAGCCAAGCACATAGAAATAAAACATCATTTTATAAGAGATTATGTTCAGAAGGGTGTTTTAGATATTCAGTTCATTGATACTGATCATCAATGGGCTGACATATTCACAAAACCCCTAACAGAAGAAAGATTCAATTTTATTAAAAAGAATCTGAACATGCATTTCATCTCTTGAAAAAGTGCTTGAATCTGAATGAAATCCTTGATTCTGAGTTTATCATAAGCTAAGACTTATCAAACACTCACCTTCTGAGAGTTTGAAGAAAGTTAAGCCTGAAAAACTTCAGAGTCTGAAGGATCAGAACCTGGATTTTCTGACTTCTGAATCTGATAGGAATCTAATGTTGGTCAGAATCTGATAAGTATAGCTATAGGCAATGATGATTAAAGCTTTGAAAGTTATACTCTAATCCTCCCAAAGTCATCAATTTAAAAATGTGATTTTCTGCTCTGATATTAAATGCTAAAATTGCTTGACAAACAATTTTCAGTTAGTATCAGTCTGTTTTCAAACTGTTTAGCACAAACACATTTTTTTTAATGCCCAAAGTATTTCAGACAAATGTTCAGTTGTTTAGAAATGTTTTAATTTGGTATCAGACTTTGAGATAAACCTTCATATTTTGAAATCAGGTTCTGATACAAGTTCAGCAGTATTAAAACTGTATTTTGGTATCAGACTCTGAGATAAAATCCTCAATTGGTATCAAGCTCTGATATAATTTTTCAGTGGTCTATAATCTGAACTATTTTGTTTTAAAATTGAATTAGACCTGCTCTGATCTGAACTATTTTCCTTAAATTAGCTCAGATCTGCTCTGATACCTTCTTATATGATTTGCTCTGATACTGAACCAATTTATACTGAACAAACCATGTCTGAACACATGATGCTCTGATCAGAAGCTCTAAACTTTTTCTGCTTCTGAACAACATTCTATTTTCAATGCAATGTCATATACTCATTGAAAATCAAGTAGGCTCTGATGACTATCTTTGCTGCTTGATTATCCATATGATTGCATAAATATCTCACAAGTTTTTCAACCCCTCCCAATTCTGAACCTTTTTGAAATGTTTTCAAACTCTTTTAAAAAGGGGGAGAGCTGTCATTTGCTCTAATACACATGTTTTCAAACTCTTTTAAAAAACTTTTTGTTGATGACAAAAGGGGGAGTAAGGTAAAACAAGTATTAAAGCACCTGAGCTCAACAATATAAGTTAAAATTCTGTCAGTATATTAACTTATGAAAGGGGATTAAAAGGTATTAAAGCCTGAGGCTCTGAACATAAGTTAAAGCTCAGTTAAAGCTCTGATACTGATTGAACTTAACTTATGAGAACTGCTTTTTAACTCTTAGCCTCTGAATTGAAATTCTGGCTCTGATACCATTCTGTGAGATACATAACTCTTAGTGAGTTAAAATGAATTGAAAATAACTTGGATAAGACTCAGGGAGCTTACAAAACTCATCCTGTGGATTATCAGACTTAGGGGGAGAGCTTACAAACCTCAGAACCTGAAGTCAACAAGTTATTTTGAATTCTAAGTGTTAATTTCACTATATTGTTTTAAGATAAGCTTAATTAACTGGGATAAGAATCAAGGGGAGCTTACAAACCCAACCTTGAGGACGGTCAGACCTAGGGGGAGCTTACAAACCTCTCCTGAAGTCAGATTGTTAATTAAACTTAACAATAATTCTGAAATTTTCACATTTGTACTTTTAACTGAACTTAATTAACTTGGATCAGACTCAGGGGGAGCTTACAAACCTCACACCCTGTAGTTAACTTGTTAATTAAGTTAACAACAATTTTCTGATTTAATACTTATGTTTGTCATCATCAAAAAGGGGGAGATTGTTGGAACAAAATGTGTTTAACAAGTCTCTTATAAATTAAGGGGAGATTGTTGAAACATTTATGTGTAAACATATCTCTCTTTATGGTTTAAAGAGAAAATCGGTTATTTGCTAATGCTTTGTTCTAGTGATTTCAGAACCACGTGTTTATTGATTGGAAATTAAGAATGGTTATGAAAGAACAAGCTTAGAGCAAGAAAGGAAAGCTAAGAAGCAATGTTGCAAAGCTAGAAGGAAATTGGGTCTGAAGAAGTGCTCCTGAAGAAGTGCTCCTGAAGTGGTGCTCCTGAAGTGCAGCTTCTGAGTCTGTAGGCAGCTTCTGAAGTCTGGGTGCTTCTGAAGAAGTCAACGCAGAGTCAACGTCTGAAGACCAGCTTCTGATCCTGAAGCCAGCTTCTGATGCTCAGTGCTTCTGATGCACTATTCACACAGAGAAGCTTCTGAAGGCTGATGTGGCTAAAAGCAAGTGGTACTGTGCTCATTTAATGCCTGGATGTGTCAGAACAACTCAATGGAACAGTTGTCTCCCTGACCCAGACATTCTCCAGCTTTTAAGGTAGGCCATTTCAAAAATGGCCGCTGCTCTGTTTTGTTTGAAAAAGTGCCGCACACATTTGCAGAAATCCTAGCTCAGCTTGCAACGACTCTTTCCTCAAATCAAGCAAATCTTCAACAGCTATATTTCATCTATAAAAGGAAGAAGATTTGAAGAAGAAATAAGTCTAATACTCTTGAAACAAAGAACTGAACTCTTGCTCTGTTTTGCTGTCAAAAATAGGCAAGTTACCCAACCTCTTAGAAATTCTTTTATCTATGTAACTTAGAATTTCTTAAGGTTAAGAGTCTTAACATGTGTTGTATTAAGAGAACACCTCTGATATTTTATCAAGTGTTCATCCCAAACTCATTTATCTGTAAACCAGTTTGGTCCCTAAAGTCTCAGTCTGTATACTGAGCATTTGTAACCTCATTCCTTTGTGGTCAGAGTCAGAAGCCTCTTGACTTAGTGTCTTGAGCATTAAGAAGTCTCTTGACTTGGTGTCTTGAGCGTTGGAAGCCTCTTCCTTGGTGGTTAAGCATAGAAGCCTCTTTCTTTGTGATTGAGCAACTGGAAGTCTCTTCCTTAGTGGTTGAGCAAAGTGTAATCTTCTGATTATAGTGGAACTCTCTTGTTGGAAAACAAGGGAACTGGACTACTTCTCACATTGAGAAGGAACCAGTATAAATTTTGTGTGTCTCCCTTTACCTTTGTCTTTTCATTATTTGAACCGCTGCATAACTCTTGATAATTGTTCAGAGCTGATTCATATCAGCTTCTGAACTCAACCTTAAGTTTTGAAAAGAAAAGATCTTAGTTTTTGAGCCACACAATTCAACCCCCCCCCCTTCTTGTGTGTGTGTTTTTCTCACCTTCAAATTCCCCATCGCACCAGGGGATACGTAGGAGCAAGATCATCATCTTGTCAAGCACAATAATAAAAAACAAACTTTTTCCCCCTTCTTTATTATCTTTACATATCCAAGCATGCAAGCAAAACATTTAAAAACATTCTAGCCTTAGCTAACTAGGAGGTTCCCGTTGAGTACAACGGACGTGAGGGGTGCTAATACCTTCCCCTTGCGTAATCGACTCCCGAACCCGAAAATGGTTGCGATGACCAATCCTTTCCTCATCGTCAAGGGTTTTATTATCGTTTCCCTTCAAAAAAAAAAAACTTAAGGGTTTATCAACGTTCCCTTTAAACAAAAACTTTGGTGGCGACTTCACACAGCTTTTCGAGCGTTCGCATACGCTCAGAAGTTTGCGTTTTTTTAACGAGAGCGCACAGGATCCATCTTTGATATCAACCAAGTGGTATGAGTCAACATGTACTGTCTTAAGCGTCGGGCAGCCCATGCTAAAGCGTAGCAAGTCTTTTCAAGCGAGGTATACCTTGATTCGTAATCGGTGAACTTCTTGCTTAGATAGTAGATTGTGTGCTCTTTTCTTCCCGTTTCATCTTGTTGTCCTAGCACACAACCCATTGATCCATCAAGCACTGTTAAGTATAAAATGAGGGGTCTACCAGTAACTGGAGGTATCAAAATCGGTGGTTCTTGCAGGTATTGTTTGATCTTATCAAACGCCTCTTGGCAGTCCTCATTCCACTGAACAGTTTGATTTTTCCGTAGCAATTTGAAGATTGGTTCACAAGTGGCCGTCATATGTGAGATGAATCTAGCAATGTAGTTCAATCTTCCTAAGAATCCACGAACCTCCTTCTCGGTGTTTTGCGCTGGCATATCTTGTATGGCTTTTACCTTGTCAGGATCAACTTCAATTCCCTTTTGGCTGACTATGAAACCCAATAACTTACCGGACCTAACACCAAATGTGCACTTGTTAGGATTTAGGCGTAGCTTGAACTTTCTCAGGCGCTCGAATAGCTTTTGCAAATGGGATAGATGATCCTCCTCCGTCTGGGATTTGGCAATCATATCATCGACAAAGACCTCTATTTCCTTATGAATCATGTCATGGAAAAGAGTCACCATTGCTCTTTGATATGTTGCCCCGGCATTTGTCAATCCGAAGGGCATTACCTTGTAGCAGAAAGTTCCCCATGGGGTGATGAATGTGGTTTTCTCCATGTCCTCTGGAGCCATTTTAATTTGGTTGTATCCCGAGAAACTGTCCATGAAAGAGAAGACTGAAAACTGGGCGGTGTTGTCTACCAATATATCAATATGAGGTAGTGGGAAATCATCCTTTGGGTTCGCTCTATTCAAGTCCCGGTAGTCCATACACATTCTGACTTTGCCATCCTTCTTTGGGACTGGCACAATGTTGGCAACCCATTGTGGATACTTGGTCAATGCTAAGAAGCCGGCGTCAAACTGCTTTTTGACTTCCTCTCTAATCTTGAGAGCCATGTCAGGTCTGGTTCTTCTCAACTTCTGCTTTATTTGTGGGCATTCCGGCTTGAGTGGTAGTCTATGCACTACTATGTTGGGGTCTAATCTTGATACGACCAAGCGAACACATCTACATACTCTCGTAGTAGCTTAATCAGCTTTTCCTTCACGTCTTCTTGCAGGGAGGCTCCCACTTTGACCTCTTTCTTGTCCTCTTCAGTCCCTAAGTTGATCATTTCAACTGGCTCCTGGTGAGGTTATATTACCCTATCCTCTTGATCCCCAAGCTTGGACAATTCTTCAGGAAGTTCATAATCGTCCTCCTCATCGTCTTCCATTTGATTAATCGGGAAATCGAAGTCGTAAGGGATTATAGCAGTGTTATTTTCGGTGGGTGGATTTGTGGATCTGCATGAGTATGATTTTATTTTAGTTTTTTATGTTTTTAAAATATTGCTATTAAAGAACAAAAGAAAGAAATGAAACTCAATTGAACACAAAATGCAATTTTATTGATGATTGAAATAACTTGAAAAAACAATGGGGGCCCCACACAACTAATCATTTGCCTTGGGCAGAGCAAAATGATTTTTTTTCAAAAACAAACAAACATGATAAATTACTTGAACATGGAAATGATTTCTGGAATTTCGATGGCCTTCTAGTTGTTCAAGATCTCATCCGAAACACAGCGGTACACCAGGTCGGGTACTTCATCATCTGTGTCTTCCAACAGAACTACTTGGTCTTCATAGCTAAAACCAGCGCTGTAAAATGTCTCTAGAATGGGAGGGATCCCTTGCTGGCGAGACTTTATCGAGGCTTCCGCCGATGGCTGATAACCTAGCCCGAAACGGTTCTTCTTTTCTGGTATGTCCACCAGCTTGCCCCATCCCTTAAGGCTACTTTCTTCTAGAGCTTCTCTCACGGCCCTCCATGAAGACATGGCTGTCCTTGCCACCTTCTTGTGCTTTGAGCTCATGGTCACGACATTTGCCACTTCCAAAGATTGAAAGGGAATGTCCACAGCTTCTTCGTCCGTCTCTATGTAACGAAAGGACGAAAGATGGCTTACCATCATATCCTCTTGTCCGGAAACTACGATCATTTTGTCATCGACAATGAACTTGAGTTTTTGGTGCAGGGTATAGGTGATGGCTCCGGCGGTGTGAATCCAGGGTCGTCCTAGAAGACAACTGTATGTCGGATTAATGTCCATGACCTGGAAGGTGATGGTGAAAACCTGAGGCCCGATTAGAACCGGTAGGTCAATTTCTCCTATGACGGCCCTTCTTGACCCGTCAAAGGCTTTTACCACTAAGCGCTTGGCTTCATCACAGTCCCTTCACCTGATAGCTTCAAAAGGGTGGCCTTAGGCATTACATTCAAAGATGACCCCGTGTCTACTAGCACTCGGGACAGGATGTGGTCCAAGCACTTTACAGAGATGTGCAAAGCCCGGTTGTGAATATGTCCCTCATCGGGTAGCTCATCATCATTGAAACCCAAATACCTACTTATGGCAATGTTTGCCACTATCCCATCAAATTGGTCCACAGGGATATCCTTAGTAACGTGTGCTTCGCTAAGGATCCGCAATAATGCTTCTCGGTGGGCCTCCGAGCTTAGCAATAAAGATAACATGGAGATTTTAGAGGGAGTTTGACCCAACTGGTCAATTATTTTGTACTTGCTCTTTTGGATAATCCTTAGGAACTCCTCGGCCTCCTTTTGTGGGGCTGTTTTCTTGGAGGGTCCCGCTTGGTTCTCCATCTCTTCCACATTCTTTTCCTTGAGCGGTTCTCTTGGTAGTTCCGCAGTAGTCCTCCCGAGCTTCTCCGGAGCGAAGACTCTACCGCTCCTGGTCATACCTCCCACGCCGGTAATGTTAGTGATGTTGGACTCTATTTTTGCCAATGGCTTTCCCTCCAAGACTGGTAATTCCACGGTACCCTCTTTGTACTCTCAAAGGAAAAGGGTAGCGGCACATGCAATATTATGGGTTTTACAGGTATTTGTACCTCTCTCCTTTGGTATGGGATTTCAAGAGGTTTCGGGTCTTGAGACTCCAGAGTAGCAACGTCCGCACTATCTTTTGTATAGCCAATTTGGACCCAACCCTGGTCCATTAATTCTTGAAGACAAATCTTCAATTCTTCACACTTGTCTGGATTAATTATGCAGGCTTCGTAATTGGCGTGCATTTCTTCAAACAAACCAAAGCCGATCAATTTTTCCCGTATGACCGTCATGGGGGTCTTTACATTGATCACATCTTTGATCGGGCTAATGTTTTCAAGCTCCTCCACTGCGTTCACAGATGGACCCACATGCCCCGGCAATGGATTGTTTTTCACGTTTGGGTTTTCCTCCTTGAAGGACATCAACTTCCGGTTAATGAGTTCCTGGACCTTGTACTTGAAAGCTTTACAGCCTTCGATGTTGTGCCCCGGGGATCCCGCATGATACTCGCACCTTGCATTTGCATCATAAGAAGGTGGATATGGTGGCATTAAAGGTTGTAGCGGTCTTGGCTCAACCATCCCCTTTTGGATCAAGTACGGCAAGATTTGACCATAGGGCATGGGCACAGGATCAAACTGCACGTTTTTATAGTTATTCCTCGGGCCCGTTTGATTCCTCGGTGGGTACACGCCTCGTTGCTGCTGCTGATTTTGCTGAGGCATTGTTGCTGGTTGTTGAGGTGGAGTGGTGGGGCTTGCTTGATATGGGTACTGCCTCTGAGCTGCTACCGCCACGTAAGGATAATGGTAGTGAGGCATCTGAGTTGAGGGTGCCCGAGATGGTCCTACCGAAACAGCGTTTGTATCCCCTTCTTCCTTCTTATGATAGTTACTGGGGGGGTCTTCTAGCTCCACTTTGAGCATCAGGAGGGCCTTGAATCTTTCCCCTCTTCACTCCATCTTCTACTCGCTCACCGATTATGACTAGATCGGAGAAGCCTGATGATGTGCTTCCAATCATTTTATCATAATATAGGCCTTGTAGTGTGCCCATGAAGGTGTTAACCAACTCCCTTTCCAACAACGGTGGCTGCAAACGAGATGCCAATTCCCTCCACCTCTGAGCATATTCTTTGAAGGATTTGTTACTCCTTTGAACAAGGTTTTGTAACTGCATCCTATTGGGAGCCATATCCAAATTATACTTGTATTGCTTCAAACAAGCATCGGCCAAGTCTTTCCATGTTTGGACATGGGTGCGCTCCAATTGCATATACCAATCCAACGATGCTCCGCTTAAACTGTCTTGGAACACATGGATCATGAATTTCTCGTTTGTAGCATAGGCAGCCATCTTCCTACAAAACATTCGCAAATGGTTTCTAGGGCATTGAATACCTTTGTACCTCTCAAAGTCTGGTACTTTGAACTTCGGAGGGATAACCACATCGGGTACCAAACACATATCCAAAGCATTGTACCCATATGAGCCAAATCCTTCGACAGCCTTCAACCTCTCCTCCAAAACACGATACATTTGAGTGGAATCGCTGTCTTGGTGAGTATTATTGGGAGCAGAACGCCTAATTTGGGTATCTTCCATAGTATGATAAACATTCTCATGTTGAGTGGTGGAATTCCCTGGGGGACGACGCTCTTCGTTCCTAATGGGGATGGTAATCTGTGGTTGAGGAGGTGGCACAAGGCTATCACTTTCGGGTGGGGTATAACCTTGAGGAAGACCGTACGGGGGCCATGATACATTGGCTGTATCCACGGTTGGGCGAGGGTTGTTTTCCCGGTTGGATAGAGCCTGCATTAGTTCTAGTAGTTGATCCATCTTTTCTTTCATCGCATCAACCTCTCCTCTCAAAGCAGTCTGATTTTGTTCCATGCTATCAATGATCCCTTGATGGTTAGCACGCGTCCCGTATGAGTGTCGGAGAACAGGCTCTTGGGCCGATGGCTTCTTGGGTTTTCTGGCTATGATTGATTTCCATCCTGGAGTTTTTTGGGGGAAATGATATGAGTTTTTTCTTTTAAAATGCATGAAAATGCATGTATGCGAGGTATATGAAAAAACATGCGTTTTTCTTCATTTTGCTTTGCGAGGAAATTAAAGGCGCGCAGTTAATATAAGCAATCAGAAATATTAAAGGCCGGGAAATTAACATTTGCTTCAAAACTTATCATTTGATTGAATAACATTTTAATTACATTACAAGGTGTAATTAATGCTAATACAATTCAAACAGCCGCTCTTTTTTCAGCTTTGTCTATTTCTTCCCTATAAAAGTACACGGTGTCTTTGCAGAACTTGATGAATTTCTGGATCTTCTTAGGGATGACATAGTAAGGCATGACCATTTCGGCTTTTGCTAGCTTCTTCGGAAGTTGGGCAATGACCATATTTGAGAACGAGACCAATTTTGTGAAGTCTTCACTTAATCGGACGGCGTCTTGCCATACAAATTCAATCACCTCCTTGCGTTGGGCTAGCTTAGTGTTCGCACTTCTAATTTCATCATGTAGTTGTGCAATATGGTCCCCATGCTCTCTTGCAATCTGGTCAAAATATTCTTCATATTTCCTGATATTGGCTTCGAGATGATTGCACTTTAGCTTCCCTTGATGAGAAAGGTTCTCATATTCTTGCCTTTGGACGCGCTCGGTTTGTAGCTGCTCTTTGTATTCCTTGACAACCTCCTGGAGTTGTTGGTTTTTCTCTTGGTGTTTCAACCTCCATTTTCTTTGAGCTTCAATGGCTAACTCCCCGAACTTTTTCAATTCTTGGTTGGAATGCAAGATTTTCTCCAACTCCTCATCCTTGGCTACGAGGTTAGCGTCGGCACTGACCAAACCACCCCCGATCCATTCTCTTTTTCCCTCGAAGACTCTCAACCTTTTTCTGCACCCTTGGAGAGATTTTGTCGTTTCCTCTTGATCTCTCTTTGCTCTAGCGATCTCTCCCAAAGCTTGATGGTGTTTTGATTCTAACTCCTCATTTTTGCTTTGGAGTTCTTGAATCTTGGCTTTCAGCTTTTCCGCTTCTTCAATGGGAATGGTTATAATTGGCTTAGGTGAGAGAGGTCTAGTAGGGCATACAACCGCAAAGGGTAGCTTGATTATTTTGACCCTTTCTTTAACCCATTGAGTGTAGGGAGGTTTGGCTACACAATTCTTTTTGCCAACCTTTCTCTTGTGTATTTGACTCCACGCTCTTTGGATCTTTCCTAGCAATGCCGAGTCTTTATCTCCTTCCTTTAGGGAGAAAGCTTCCAACAAGAGAACATCGGGTTTATCTTCCATTGGATAACCTAATTGGCGGAGAGAGAGGGCTGGGTTATAGTTGATGCATCCCCTAGTACCTATGAGGGGCACATTAGGGAATTCACCGCAGCTAAAAATGACTTCCGGATCCTCTAAATCTCGAGAATGCCAATGGATATCCCCCTCGGTGAGAGCCGTCATCCTTTGTGACCACTTGAGCTTAGCTTGGTTTTCCACAAAATCCCAATTTCTTAGCATGTGGGACATTAACCATATTTGCACTAAAGGAGTACAGCAGGAAATCGTACCTCCACTCCCTTTTTCATGCCTAGTATAGAGGGAGTGATAGAAATCAGCTAAAAGTGTAGGCACAGGATTTTTAGCCATGAATACCCTTATAGCCGGAAGATCTATGAAGTCATCCATATTAGGGAACAGAACTACCCCATACACCAAAAGAGATAGGATTGCATTGAACGCCTTCCCATTTCTGTTGGCCAACAAGTCTCGAGCCTTGTCCTCCAAAACCCTTCTTGTGAATCCTTTAGTACTTCCTCTGGTTTCCAAGCATAGTGCTAACTCTTGGACACTAAGGTGTAAAGATTCGGCGATGACTTCTAAAGTAGGGTCTTCTCCCAAACCGAGGTAAGGCCCATGATCCTTCAAACTACATCCCAAATTATTCTCGAATTCTTCTAAGGTTGGGGCTAACTGGAAGTCTTCGAATGTAAAGCATCGGAGAGGTGGGTCATAGAATTGAGCCAATGTAGTTAAAGCCATTGTATCTACCTTCACGTGCAGGAGGTCAAGTATCAATCAATAACTTGCTTGGAAGTTACTCTTGTTGATCAAAGTGAGCTGATTACTCAAAACTAGCAGGCTTTCTACTTTGGGAGCCCTGACTTTGAAAGCAAGCGTGTTTCTCTTTCCGGAAGCCATATTTCTTTTGCTGATTACTAATTGCCTTTTTAATTCCCTATAAAGCAAAATGTACATGCAAAAATCATTTTCATGAATGCAAATGTTATGGTATGCAGAGGTGTGATATAGGAACGTTCAAAAATTCCCCCCATTCTCTCTTGTAGGTTCTAGAGATTTTCTAAAAGGTCCCTAGAGTCACGGATCCCACAAGGAACTATTGCCGCCATTGCAAATTACTCGCAAAACCTCAATAAACTTCCAAGAGAAATCTACTCTAGGCGGGGTTTTCACGTCATCCCTACAAGACATACGTCAGGAGGGCCAACACTACACAACCACCATCTTATCTTAAGTTTTTTCTCAAAAGCTCGGGTATAGAGCTTCACTCATGTGACAACCCACAGTTGATATATCAATATGAACTCAAAGTGAAATAAAGCATAGATATAGAGGCAAGAGAAAAAGAAGATAAAGACAATAAAACAAAAGCATGCAAGCAAAACAAAAAAAAACACTTAGCCTAAGAGCTAACTAGGATAGGCTTGACTCGCTGGTGAGGAAGTGTCCCCAGCGGAGTCGCCAGCTGTGCGCTCTCTAAAAAAAACGCTCGAGCGTAATGATGCTCGGAAAGACTGCGGAGTCGCCACCAAAGTTTTTATTATTAAAAGGGAAACGTTGATAAAACCCTTGAACGATGTGGAAAGGATGGTCATCGCAACCATTAACGGGTTCGGGAGTCGATTATGCAAGGGGAAGGTATTAGCACCCCTCACATCCGTTGTACTCAACGGGAACCTCCTAGTTAGTTAAGGCTAAAAGTGTTTTTAAAAGTTTGCTTGCTATGTTCTAATATATAAAGGGAAAAAGAAAAGGGGAAAAAGGTTATTTTTTATTAGTGTGCTTGACAAGAGTGGGATCTTGCTCCTACGTATCTCCTGGTGCGATGGAGAATTCAAATCTACGTAGTTCTTTGTAGAAAAACGTTTGTTTGTTGGTTAATTTTAAAGAACGATGTTTTTGATCGTATTCTTGCGGTTAAACGTAGCTTGTATGCTCGTGCGTGGGAGGCTTAAGCGTTTGTTTGTATCACATTAGAATTGATAAAAACATGTCCGTTTGCGAAAAAAGTTTGAATTGACCACGGGGGGCCAAAAATTAGTTCAAATTGACCACGGGGGGCCAAAAATTAGTTCAATTGACCACGGGGTCAAAAATTAGTTTGAATTGACCACGGGGGGCCAAAAATAGTTTGAATTGACCACGGGGGGCCAAATATTAGTTCAATTGACCACGGGGGGCCAAGAATAGTTTGAATTGACCACGGGGGGCCAAAAATTAGTTCAATTGAACACGGGGGGCCAAGAATTAGTTTGGTTTGTTGGATTTGTTTTATGTTTTGTATTTTTTAAAATAGAATGACGATTGTCCGAACAACGAGACATACGTCAAGTGTTTGTGCAATCGGGGAATGGAAAGACATACGTCAAACCACTCCTTTTTCATTCAAGTTTATTGTTGAAGGTAAATTGTATTTTTGGTGAAGTTTGAAAAGAAAGACGATTGTCCAAACAACGAGACATACGTCAAGTGTTCGTGCAATCGGGAAATGAAAAGACATACGTCAAACCACTCCTTTTTCATTCAAGTTTATTGTTGAAACTTTATGAAATTCCAAATAAGAGCAAAAACACTTGTTATATTTTGAAAAAAATGAGTTTTAAACCTTTCAAAAAAAGTTCAAAAAGACAAGTTCTGAACCTCAAAAAAAATGCCCAGAAGCTGCTTCAGAAGCTGAGCTTCAGAAGCTGAACTTCAGAAGCTGGGCTTCAGAAGCACTGTTCAGACTCTGAGGTTCAGAAGCACTGTTCAGACTCTGAGGTTTAGACACACTGTTCAGACTTTGGACTTCAGAAGCACTGTTCAGACGTTGACTTTTTGGTTGACCATCAGATGCACTGTTCAGAATCTGAAGTTCAGAAGCACTGTTCAGACGTTGACTTTTTGGTTGACCATCAGGCGCACTGTTCAGACGTTGACTTTTGTTGACCATCAGACGCACTGTTCAGACGTTGACTTTTGTTGACCCTCAGACTCTGAACTTCAGAAGCACTGTTCAGACTCTGAACTTCAGAAGCACTGTTTAGACTCTGAAGTTCAAAAGCACTGTTCAGACTCTGAACTTCAGAAGCACTGTTCAGACTCTGAACTTCAGAAACACTGTTCAGAAGCTTCTGATTTTTTATTTCAGAACCTCAAAGGGGTGAAAAACTTTCGAATTCAGTAAGAAAAAGAAGTAAACCACTTCTGTTTTAGTGTTTTGTAAACTTTGAGATTTCTTTGGAGTTTCAAAAGATGTTTTTAGTTCAAAATGAGTTAAAAAACACTAAGAATGCAGAAAAAAGATGCTGAATCAAACAGGAACAGCAGAACAAATGCAGACAGAAATGCAAATGAAAGATAAAAGGTTTAAGACAACTTACAAATTCCTAGCCAAGGCTTTAGTTGCAAGAAACTGAAAGGGACTTTGAATGATTGTGATTTCTTGAATGGCTGGAAATGAAGAAGAATAAGAACAGCAACAACAAATGATGTTTTGCTATTATTCTTCACTCTGGGTATGATGTTTAGTGGTTGTTTTGATTGCTTGGTTTGTTTATGATTGTTTGCAAAGAAAGAAACAGAAAACAGAGCTTCTGGCTTTCAAAGGTTGTTGGGAATTTTGGCTATTCCTTCTGGTTCTGAGTTGCTCTAAATTTCTCTAAAACAAACTGCTGAAATTCTCTCTGAAATTGCTCAAAGATCAGGTCTGAATTGTGTTAAACTGTGTTAAAACTATGTTTAAATTGCTCTGTGTTTTTCTCTCAGAAATTGCTCAAAAGATTCAGTTAGATTCTCTCTGAAATGCCTAAAACCAACTGTCCTAAAACCTTCTGCATTGTGTTGCTTAAATAGGCAAATTGTGATCAATTGTAATCATGAAAATCCCCTAAAACAGGGTTGTTTTGTGTGCTATGACCAAGACTTTGGTTAGCATTTAATGCAAAAGGAAGGAAGTGACCTTGCCTTGTGATCATGGTGAAGACTTTGGGTAATTTCAGAACCAGTTGGGGCTGAGTTTGACAGGAATTGCTGGAAACATGGGAAAACAGGGTGCTGCTCGTGCAGAGCTTGGGAGAAACAATGGAAAAGGTGTGTTGCACTGTGCAAAGGTTGGGAGAAACAATGGAAAAGGTGCTGCACACAGGGGAAGGAAGAAATGCTGGAACAGGGGCAGTAGTTTCAGAACCAGGGCAAGCAGTTTCAGAACCAGGGCAAGCAGTTTTGCAGCTTAACTTGATTGGTTTCGATAAAGGAGAAGGGAAGAAAATGGCAATGGCTTGCTGGAAAGTAAAGGTCAGAAGCAGGAAACCTGGAAGGGATGAAGTGCTGCCCCTGGGCAGCCACTTGCTTCTGAACACCTCATGCTTGGCACGTGCTCACTTGGCGCAAGTTTCTTCTTTCCTTGCTTCTGAACTTTTGTGCCTGGCACGTGCTTCTTCCTTTCTCTTTTCTTCTTCTTTTTCTTTTGTTTGTTTTTTTGAAATAAACTTAAATAATAATAAAAGTAATAATAATAATAATAGTAATAATGAAATAAATAAAAAAAATGATAACAATAATAATAAAAGTAAAAGAAAGATAATAAATAATAATAAATTTTTTATTATTATTTATTATTTATTTAAAAAAAGAAAATAAAGATTGACTTTTTTTTGTTGACTTTGACTTTCTCTTCTTTTTTTGTGTTGACTTTTTTTTTTTTTGAAAAAAGCTTGGACAAAATTAGGGTACAACAACTGGCCTACCCTACTGAAGGATTACACGGAATATGTCATGAAGTGTGAAAAATGTCAAAAATTTTCCTCCTTACACCACACCCCAGCCGAAGTGTTGCATTCTATTACCTCGCCTTGGTCGTTCTATCAGTGGGGCATGGACATTCTAGGCCCATTTCCTTTAATGCCTGGGAAGCTGAAATTCTTAATTATGGGGGTCGATTACTTCACCAAGTGGATAGAAGCCGAACTGGTTGCTAAGATCACTGCCGAAAGAGTGAGGCGTTTCTATTGGAAAAAAAATCATATGCCGATTTGGTCTGCCGAGATGCATAGTTTCTGATAATGGGACCCAGTTCACTAGCAAGACTGTCAAGGACTTCTGTAGCAACCTCGGGATCTAGACAAAGTTCGTGTCGATCATCCACCCTCAAGCAAATGGACAAGCTGAGTCCGCCAACAAGGTTATCCTGAATGGGATCAAGAAAAAGTTGGGCGATGCCAAAGGACTCTGGTCAAAACGACTAAATGAGGTAAACCTAGTCATGATTAAACTAATATATCCTGATGATTCTTCATAACTGCTTCATTGTGAATTAATTTTTATCACTTTTCACAACTATCCCGCGCACATCGATATTGAGTATTCTGGTTTTGTGGTCTTACCACACAACACCCCATTCATCGCTGAAGGAAACGCCATTCAGGATGGAGTATGGCGCTGAGGCCATGTTGCCTGTCGAAGTAGATACGACCACATGGCGAAGAGAGAATTTCAGCCTGGAAGATAATGAGCTCGGCCAGGCACGTGATTTGGACATGCTAGATGAGGTGCGGGAAGCCTCCCATATCCAGGAGTTTGCTGCAAAGCAGAGAGCAGCACGAAAGTATAACTCCAGCATAGTACCCAGGGAGATGAAAGAGGGCGACCTCATCCTCAGACAAGTTGTGGCACCGACGAGGATGGGAAAACTGCTTCCAAAATGGGAAGGCCCTTACAAAGTTAGAGAGAAGTTGCCTAATGGCGCCTACAAGATGGAGCATCTAAATGGCAGTCTGGTATCAAGAACTTGGAATGTCGTTCACCTAAGGCATTATTATAGTTGATACTCTCTGTTTACAATTGAAAGTCGGGGCGCATGTTCCCGTATGACTGATGTGTAAAGAACATCTTTTTTAAGTATTTCAATAAAGTTTTGGGGCTGCACTCTTTTCCCTTGCTATGGCAAGGGTTTTTAACGAGGCGCCTCAGTTCTAATGTATGCGTGCTTACTTTAATTCTTTCTACTGATCTCACTTAAAAAGGCGATAAGCTCCCTGTGGTGCTAAGATCTCCCACTTAAAAAGGTGATAAGACCCATGTGGCGCTAAGACCTCTCACTTAAAAAGGCGATAAGACCTATGTGGCGCTAAGACTTCTCACTTAAAAAGGCGATAAGACCCTTGTGGCGTTAAGACCTCTCACTTAAAAAGGTGATAAGACCCCTGTGGCGCTAAGCCCTATCACTTGAACAATAGAAACTTTGATAAAATTCCACTAAGTGCTTGATTAGATTGAAACATCGCACCCTACGGGCCCAGAATTAGTAACATCTTGTGCCAAAGTAGCCTATCGCTCATACTTATTATTAGAGGGCTACTCCTGCTGTAGTAAGAGACTTTAACCATAGGAGCAGACAGAAACTGGGGGAAAATCCCACTAAGTCCCTTAGTTGAGTGTAGGCGTCACGCCATATGTGGCCTCTAAATAAAGGACACTCCGCCTAGGCTTTCGCGTGTTATAAATCATGTAGTTGCTCATTCAAGTTTTGAAAATGCGTGTTAAAAGTAACCGCATACATATAACTTTACCAAGGTCGCCACGGCCGATAGCCCGCTCATTCAGAGGTGTTGTAAATCATAGAACAACATTGCTTTAGGGTAAAACTCAAAGAAAGGTCACAATAGAAGTAAGCTGAGTTAAAATACTTAATCATGCGAATGTCATTTTTAAGAGCGAGACAAAATCAGCAGAAAGAGATGCATCGATAGTTCAAAGCCATAAAGGCGTTACATAGTTAATAACAAGAGTAGAAGAGGGCCGCAAAGGCTTTACATAAAGAAAAAAAATACAAACTAATCCTCATCTACAATCTTCCGGTCAATCACTGTCTTGAAAAGGCCGAGCTCTTCCAAGTAGAGCTCAGGGGACATGCATGCAACATGTGCCTTCGCCCGCTCAAAACCCTTCTCCTCCGCCAGCACGCCTTCCTCTCCAGTCACCTTTAACTTAGATTGCAAAGC
Source organism: Medicago ruthenica (assembly GCA_018208015.1). NCBI lineage: Eukaryota > Viridiplantae > Streptophyta > Magnoliopsida > Fabales > Fabaceae > Medicago > Medicago ruthenica. The sequence goes on along the minus strand of CM031375.1, from coordinate 54,408,181 downwards.
CTCCAGCTTTTCCTTGTGAGCCTCAGCCACTTTGGTATTGGAATCGGCTAGGTCCTTCGCCTCAGCCTCAGTCTTTGTCTTGGCGGCTACCGTCGTCTCGAGCTCCTGGCATACTAAGGTGGGCTATTCTTCGGCCAGTTTCCTTTTCTCTTCGGCGGCCTTGAGGGATGTCTGCATCTGTGTTTTAACGCTCTTGTTCTCCGCCCTCCGCTTCTTCTCCCCTTGTTGAAGAGTCAATAACTCTTCCTCCATAACCCTACCAATTAGGCTAGAGGATAGAACATACCAGAGTCGGGCTGATCGGTAGTCTCGTAGTCGTCATCTTGCGTACGAGCTCTCTTTTTGGTAGGTGTGGCGGCAGCATTTGAGGAGGCGAGGATGGCGGTGATGGGCTGGGCCTGAGTAACAGCGAGCACTTTAGCCTCCCTTACTTTCTTTTTGTCCCGTAGGAGGAAGCTAGAGGGATCGTTTTTCCCTCAAACATCACCCACCTCTGCTCTCTTCTTCTTCGCCCTCTCCAAAGCAAGTTTCTTCTCTACAGCGGACTTGGGCTCCATCGAATCTGTAAAAACAAAGAAAGGATAAATACGTTAAAGACAGTGCGAGTTATAGAAGGAAGGGTCACCTAAGTGCGATTAGGGGGACCTTACCTACATACTCCCCAAGGGCTTGGGTGTCATGCTTCTTATGGAGGAGTTCCTTAACACTCAACACATCCATGTGCTCCATAAAGTCCATAACATCTTTTTCCGCCTCAATCAGTTTCTCATAATCATAGCCGGATACCGACAGCGGCTCGCTAGACCAGTAAAGGGGGAATCCCTCGTCCCCGCCTTGATCCATAAAGGTCGGAATAAAAACGTCAGCCCCGCTCACCTTGAAATATTTCCTTTTCCAATTCTTTTAGTTGTTAGAAAAGAGACTAAAAAGGCCTCGCCCCCGCTGAGAGTTGATGGAATCCCAGGTTCCCTTCCCTACTCCCTTCGTGCAATATAAGGAAAAGAAAGCACCGACAGTAGGCGTCAAGCCCAAGCCCTTGCACAGAACTTCAAATCCCCTCACGTACACCCAACCATTTGGATGCAGTTGAGAGGGCGCCACATTGATGGCCTTTAGCACCATTGCCTCAAAGGGGGTGAAGGGAATCCGGACTCCCAGATCGGTTATTGCACATGCGTAGATGTAGAACACCTCATTCTCCACTCCTCGTGGGAGCCTCATAAAAACTTTCTCGCCACCAACGCAATGATCAGTGATGACGTCTAATTCATCGCACGTGGAAGAAACTGAGAAGTTGGCCCTAAACTCCGCCATCTTCTTCTCCGAACTGAAGTAGGAAGAATAGGTGGCCACCGCCTCGTCAAACGTCACGACGTTAGCATCCGAATCCGCCATGTGCCTCTCTCGCTCACCATGGTCTGAAGAAGAAATAATAACGACGTCACTATCTTGACTATTGGAATTATCACTGTTGTCAGATGCGGTGATGACCGAAGTAATTTTGTTCTAAAACTGCCCAGTTTAAGTAGAAAGGGAAGTTGGGAAAACACGCCGGCGAGTTAGCACCAACAATTGGTGAGAAATGCAGAGAAAATGCGAAAACTTGGGACGTGAGGAAGTTGGCAGAAAGCGAATAACCCCTATATATAGGTGCGCTAGAAAGACCTGGGGATGTGTGCGTGGTCCGAAGCATCATGGATCCAACGGTGGAAAAGACCTGTCTCTTCAGTTTGAACGTGTGAGATGGCCTCAAAGCGGGAAAAAATGAAAGGATCATGGGCCGTCCAGATGCATTACGAACACTCATCATTTGACAACCGTTAGATTCCAGGTAAGGATAATCAGGTGCCTGCTTCCTCAGGACATTATGCTAGGGATAACTAATGATAAAGTAAGCATGTCACCCATATTCACGCAGTCGTAAACAATCAACTTCGCCCCAAACAAAATGAACAGCACCTCGACAACATTTGGTCCGGGGAAAGGGTTTCATTCTCGCCTGAAAAGCCTGAGCTAAGACGGGGCTCAATCACATCGCCTCTTCGAGCCTTATGCTTGAGGGAGCTGTGTACCGCCAACTCTTGGCGACATCAATGTAACGACGGTTTATCAATCACTTTGCCTCTGTGAGCCCGTGCTTGGGGGGTTGTGTACCGTCATCTTATTCCTCAAAGCCATGTGGCAGTCTTCGTAGAACAAAGAGAACCATTGCGGAGTTGCCTCCCACGTGCTCGCCACGTGGGCGAGATCATAAACTCGGAGGAACACTCTGGAAAAGGAAGGAACTTTAGGGGCGCGTCTTTAGCGGTCTCCTCACGTGCGGCTCCGAGATTCACGGACAACTGGGGCCCTCTGACTAAGTCCTCCCCACGTTCCCAATAACGGAACGAGATCCTCGGGAAAGTGGGCAAATGAGCAGTGCCAAATGACCAAGAGTGCCGAAAATGCCGCCCCATCTTACTAGGTCAAGATGGGAGGTATAAAAGGGGCTTTGCGCTCCTCAGAAAGAGATTTACGTTCATTTTACGTAGAAAAAACCTAGTCAATCTCTTGAGTTCACCTTTGCTCAGGGGATTGGTACTATTGTTCTTATAGTAGGAACAGTTTTCAAGATAAAATTTCTTATAATGGAATCCTTAAAGAATGTCCTTATGACACTTGTTAGCATAACCCTATATATTTTGGTCCCCTTATTTATTTTTTTCTAAAATTTTGATCCCTCCTTTTAAATTTTGGGTCTTATTCGATGATTTGACATGTTCATGTATGATTTGACAATATCTATTGAGCATATTTTTGTTGATATGAATATTTAATGTCACTTATTAAGAGTTGCCACATTATAAATGAATATGCAACCTCATAAAAAATGTTCTAAAAATACGATTTGAGATCAAAATTCCAAAAAAAAAGTTAAATAGTTCGAGACAATAGTATGAGATCAATATTATTATTTTTAACAACGAATTAATGGTGAAGATTAATTCAAGTTGTGGTTAATTCCAGAAAAATGCTTTATACACTTCAACATTGGCTAAAACACACCAGTAATTTATGTTTTTAACCCCATCGGCAGTTAACTGCCGATTGGAAGGATCCGGCGGCAGCAAACTGCCGATGGAAAGGAAACCAGCGGCAGTTAGCTGTCGTTGCCATGTTTTGCCTATATTTTCTAAAACTTCACATTTTTCGGCAGTTAACTGCTGTTTCACATCTCTACTCCATCGGCACTTAACTGCCGTGGAGCATGAATTTGTTTTTTTTCATTATTTTCAACACATTGACTTATTTATATTTCATTATTTTCCATTTTTTCTTTTCTTTTTCTATTCTTTTCTATATATATTTATAAATCAAAATTGCTTTTTAGAGTATAATTTCTATTCTTTTTCTATTTTAGAGTATAATTTTATTATAAGAGTATAATAAATAAAAATGCAATAAAAAATCAAATTATTTATATATATATAATAAAGCATATCATATATATAATAATAAAAGAAAATATAATTTCTGTTATTTTTAAGAGTATAATTTTAAATTATTATTATCATTTTTATTTATTACTTTTTTGTTGTTTTTAGCTTTTTCACTTTAATCACATGTCATTTTATCGTTTTTGTTCACTCATTTTATCGTTTTTGTTCACATTAAGATGAAAAAATGTGAAGTTTTAAAAAATATAGGCAAAACATGGCAACAGCAGCTAACTGCCGCTGATTTCCTTCCCATCGGCAGTTAGCTGCCGCCGGATCCTTCTCATCGACAATGATAAAGTTAAAAACATAAATTATTAGTGTGTTTTAGCTGTAAAACAATTTTCTTAATTCCAACTAGTTCAAGACAAACTTTTTTGAGCCTGGTGGGAGAGTGTTATATCTACACAGCTATATGTAAACTTGATTGAAGATGTCCACTGATCTTGAACTCTCTAAATAAGGCAGGCCATCATGTGATAACTGACAAGTGCATTGTTAGGCCCACCTTTATTCCAAAACTTTCCATTCCAATCACGCCTGGTCTCCTTTTTATGGCAAGTTTTGCTTGTTCAGGTTGAACACATGCCGCCTATGAATGGGGTACTATGATGTCCTTTTCCATACCCGTGTTCGTAAAAAATACTCATACCTAAGTTTGTATCCTGGTAAGCAACAATTTTAATACTGTTCCGCATACTCTATGGGCACCTAAGTGCTCATACCCGTACTCATTACCCTCACTTTAACTATGAAAAAACAATAGAAACATCACAATTGAAATAAAACTATTGTCCAAAAGTTTTCCAATCAACTCATAAAATAGCCCGAATCGTAGTATTTAGCCAAATAAAATCCAAAATATCCCTAAAAAATTGTACACTAGTAGGAGGGAGCTGTTATTGTATTAAGTAGTTTTTATGTTTAGGTTTAGGCTTAAATAGCTAAATAAATTAATTAATTATACAACAAAAATAAATAAATTATTTATCATATTATATAAATATGTATATGCGGGTTGCGGGGCTGGGCATTACCCGAACACAAGTCCAGACCCATGAAAGAGGAGTTTTATCCTACCTATTGCAGGTATTTTTTTTGCGGGCGTCCATCGGACTTTGATTTAATTGTCATCCCTACCCATACATAATTTTGGCACTTTGTACTTGCCATCAATTCCCTAATTGGTTACATCAATTTACGGTCATGCTAATCCTAATCTAACAAGTGACTTATTTATTCCTTCTACCAGAAGGAATCATTCATACACGAGGTAAGACAATTAACGTCATTAGATGGAAATTATACTATTTGAATTTTGAATTGAAGTTCCACTAAATCAACTCTAAATTAGGACAAAGGTAATACGTGTTACTTGTGTCTACTATGATTTATAGCTGTTTAAAAATTTGATGAAGAGTGATGTCATTATCTTTAATTAAATACTTTTCTTTTAAAATGATTGATTTACTTGATTGTTTCATGTATGTCGATGTACAATTTTAATCTGGATATCTTTAATTACCTATTAACAAAAATTCTAAAAAGTTTATGTTTTGAAAATGTTCATTAAGACAAATTCAACAACATCTTGTATATATATCATTTGCCTTTATAAATTAGTAGAAAGATAAGATCAAATTATGTTATTGTCATGTGAATACTACACATAATTAAACTAAAAAAATCATTTTAGAACAGAGAGTAGATAAATAAAATCTTTCACATTCCAATGATTGAAAATGTGACTTAGTTGATGTTGACTTAACAAAAAGACAATAGTATACATAAAATATGTAAATTGAATTTTGAGACACTACTACTTCTTCAATATCTTATTTTAGGGGTTCCATTCATGATTTGTATGCTTTTCAAAATAATGAGTAATCGTGATGATTTCAATAATCAAATGAATTTCATTTATTAATGAGAAATACTATAAGCACTATTTTTTTAACAATAATAATTACTCATTTATTATATGAAATTTATGTGAGTTTCACTATTTTACGTGGGGTCTATTTTTAAAGTATGAGACTCACGTAAACTTTATCATATAAGAGTAAATATTAGAAAGAGAGAGTTTTTAAACTTTTTCTAATTAAATTAACATTAATACTAGTTATTGAAGTAGTTAAATAAGTTGAAATATAATAAATAAAAATATATTAAATGGAAAAAAAAATTATGACATGTCCGATGGCGGAGACTATTCGTCGACACTCTGACGGTCAAGTTCGTATATGAACTTGAGAGAGAAGTGTGAGAAAAGTGTGTAAAATGTGATAGAACCTAGGGTGTGGCGTGGATCCACGCATATATAGACGAGCTTAGTGTAATTGCTTTTGTGAAATTCGACGACGTACATATTCTTTCTTTCTATTTAACTTATTTAGTTGTTGCAATTTGTGAATTATACTTTTTTAAAATTAGTCCTACTTCCTTCTTTTCAATAGTACTATTTTTTTTTTCTTCTGAAACAAAGTTTTTTTTTAAACAAACTTTGTATTTTGTTATCTGCAAATTTAAACTTTTATGAAACTAAATTTGTTTTTGTTGCTAATAAGGAAACTAAATTTGATTCCCTATAATTGTGGTTCCATGATAAATCAATTGAAGAGTTAAAATATAAGGTCGGTGTTGAGTATTTTGGTGTTGGCTGCATATTTTGGCAAAACCAAGGTTATGAATAGAAGCATCTCCATGATTAGAACATTTCTTCAGTTGCAAGAAATTTCATTTGAAGCTGTTCAGAAGCTCAAAATGACTTCAGAAGCTGAATGCTTCATCAGAAGTACTGTAGCACTTCAGAAGCTGATTCAGGTTCTGATGGATGCGTTGACTTTTGTTGACTACATCAGAAGCTGATATTTTCAAGTTGTTTTTATGCGAATCTTGGTGAAAATTGGCAAGGATTTGTTCCAGGATTATTGCTTCTAGAATGTTGATTTATTTGGAGAAGATTTTGTTGAAGATTTGGTTCAAAGATATGAAATTCATATTTTCCTGTTATAATCTTTAAAAGATTCAGTACAGTTTTATTTGTTACATTATTGGACCAATCTTATTTCAGTAACAAATCAAATCAGAAAGATTAGGTTGTTATTTATTCTGCAAGACTGAAGGCTATAAATAGAGGAGGGCTGCTGCTATTCAAGACACGAAATATAGAGTTTAAGATCAGAAAATTGAGTCTTAGTATTTTAAGCTTTTAGCTTTATTGTGCACCACTCAGTTTGAGTTGGTTTAGAGTTTTATAGAGTTGTAATTCATTCTAAGCCTTTAGGTACGAATGAAGTTTTGTTATTAAAGTTTTGTTCAAAAACAGAGTATTGTTAAGGGTTGTGAAATTTCTGGCTTAGCAATAATGAGAGTTAACTGGTTCTGATTACAGCTGGTTCTGAACCTAACAGGTTCTGAACTTGAAACTCAGCACAATTTAAAAACAGTTATGCAACAGAATTAAAAAGTGCAGAAATAAAAGAACAAAAGATTTGTTAACCCAGTTCGGAGTAAACACCTCCTACTCTGGGGGATACCAATCCAGGAAGGAAATCCACTATTGGAATTAATCCTTAAGACTCAGACACTGACTCCCAGTTCCTATCCCAAGCAATCAATCTCCACCTAGTCAGACTTCTACCCACGCATGAGTATTAGAATCCACTAACTTCCTATTCAAGCAACAACCCAGTCACTTGAACCAACCTAGAACCTAAACCCAGTTCTGAAACAAAACAAACCAGTTGAAGAACACACTTCAATAAACAAACTTCATTCGTACCTAAAGGCTTAGAATGAATTACACCTTAAAACAAACCTAAACCAACTCAAAACATATGAGTGGTGCACAAAACAAAGCTAAAAAGCTTACACACACTAAGACTCTAATTCTGTATTGTACTCTGTTTTTCTTGTCTTGTGTATTTCTGAATAGCAGCAGCCCTCCTCCTTATATAGCCTTCAGTCTTGCAAAATAAAACTAATCTTCTGATTTGATTTGTTACTGAAATAAGATTGAACCAATAATGTAACAAATAAAACTGCATCCAATCTTTGAAAGATTTAAAACAGAAAATATGAATTTTCATATCTTTGAACCAAATCTTCAAAGATATCTTCTCCAATTAAACCAGCCTTCTAGAAGCAATTATACAAAGATAATTCCTTGCTAAATCTCCCAAGATACGCGCAAAAACAATCCAGCAAACCCAGCTTCTGATGTGGTCAACAGAAGTCAACGCTGGCTTCAGAACCTGAAACAGCTTCTGAAGTGCTACAGTGCTTCTGATGTAGCACTCAGCTTCTGATGGAATTTCCAGCTTCTGAACAGCTTCAAATGGAAAAACTTGCAACTGAAGAAATGTTCTACATATGGAGATGCTTCTATTCAACACATTGGATTTGCCAAAACATGCAGCCAACACCAAAAGACTCAACAATCTCCCCCTTTGGCAAATTTTTGGCTAAAACCATCCAAGTTCTTCAATCTCCCAAAAAATCAACTCAGCAATGAAGAACTCCACAATAAAATAACATAGAGATAGGCAGCGGATAAACACACTCTGTTTGCTATGTTAAACATTAAAACTCAATCAGTTTCAATCTCCTGAACCCTGATACACATGCAGCTTCTGATGCACTTGAAGCACACAAAACACAGTAACTGATCAACTCCTGATCATCACAAACTCTCCCTGAAGCTTTTCAAACACATAGCAGACTAATCAGCTTCATAACACTCCCCCTGCAGCTCAGCTTCTCACAAAAACCACAAAAACTCCCCTTGACTTCTGAACAGCAGTGCCTTATGAGACAAGTAACTTTTGAAACTGAAAACACTTCAGGAATACATTATCACTCAGGAATTTAATTAACTTGAACTCCCCCTGAGACACACACTCCCCCTCAAACACATGTGCACTGCATTGGTTCTGAATTCTGAAAAATTCTTCTGTCAGCTTCTGATACATAGAGTTCTGATGGAACAGACTCTGAACAGCTCTTGCCTGAACTTAAACACAAGTTTTTCTCCCCCTTTTTAGCCACAAAATTATGACAAAGCTCAGTCTTCACATAGGGTTTAAAAACTTCACACTTAGGTCTCCAAACTTTCTTGATTTTGCTCTTGTTCACAGCTGGTTCAACTTTCCTGTGTTGCAAATGTTTGGGATAACCATGCAATTTGTAACAAAAAGGTTTAATGTGACCCTTTTTACCACAATGATGACAAACCCAAGGTTGATTCCTTCTTTTGTTTGTGTTAAACTTCTGGGAATGCATCTGAGCATGTTTCGGAGGTAGCATCTGAACTTGCTTCTGAGGCTGCTTCTGAGGTTGCATTTGAGCTGGCTTCTGAGCTTTCTTCTGAGATTGCATCTGTGGTCTCCTCTTTGATGTTCCAACCATAGAATCATAAGATTCAGAAGCAGGTACAAATTGACTAACATGATTTTTCTCCTTGAGCTTCAGACTCTGATCAACATAACCTAACCCAGTTTTTCCTTGCTTCTGAACATCCAGAATTTCCTCCAACTTATCAGTAGCAGAGTTCATCATCCTAACTTGCTTCTTCATCTGATCAAGTTGAGAATTCAGTTGGTTAACTTCTTCTTTTAGATCAGAGTTTTGTACCAAAAGCTCACCCTTCTCAGCCTCCAGTTGACAAATGGCCTTCTTCTGATCCACTACTTGCTTGCAAACTTCTAAACTTCGGATGTGTAGATTCTTGTAATTTTCAGACAGTTCATCATATGAGAGGTTTGCAACTTCAGACACAGATGAGGCTACAGACTCTGAGTCAGACTCAGAAAATGTCTCAGACTCTGAAAATGCATCAGACTTTGAGCTAGCTCCTGAGTTTTGTTTTAACCTTACCATCAGGCCTGTATCAACCTTAGCAGATTTACTCTCAGCATCTTCTTCAGAATCATCATCAGACCATAAAGCAGCTAGGCTCTTCTTCTTCTGCTTCTTAATAAAAGTAGGACATTCTATCTTGACATGTCCAAAGCCCTCACACTCAAAGCACTGCACACCTTGTGATTGTTTACTATTTTCTTCAGTCTTGGTCCTTTTTAAATCACTATGAGGCTTGCTTTTGTTGAACCTGATATTCTGACCCTTAGATTTGGACTTTCTATCAACAAGCTTCAGAATCTTATCAAACTGTCTCCCCAGCACCCCAAGTGCTTCTGATAAGTCATCATCATACTCTTCAGACTCTTGGTGATCACCAGCTTCAGAATTGACTGCAAGAGCAATTCCTTTCCCTTTCTTTTCAGGCTGTTTGCAGAAAGCACTTTCAAAATTTAACAAAGAACCAATAAGCTCCTCAACCTTCATAGTGGTAATGTCATGAGCCTCCTCAATTGCTGTCACCTTCATATCAAATCTTCTGAGCAGGGACCTGAGGATTTTTCTCACTAACTTCTCATCTGACATCTTCTCTCCAAGAGAATCAAATGAATTGGCCATATCCAGCACATTCATGTAAAAATCCTGAATGGATTCATCTTCCATCATCTTCAGGTTCTCAAACTTTGTTGTGAGTAGTTGAAGTCTGGATAGCTTAACCTTAGAGGTTCCTTCATGAGTGATTTTCAATATTTCCCAAGCATCCTTTGCCACAGTACATTGCTTGATGAGTCTGAACATGTTTCTATCAACACCATTGAAAATAGCATTCAAAGCCTTTGAGTTTCCATGTGACAGATCATCTTCTGCTTTGGTCCACTCCTCTTCAGGCTTCAGAACCTCAGTCTTGTTTCCATCTTTGTCCAAAACCACAGGATGATCCCAGCCTTTAATCACAGCCTTCCAAGTTCTGCTGTCAATGGATTTCAGGAATGCACACATCCTTGATTTCCAGTACTCATAATTGGTGCCATCAAGTAGGGGTGGTCTGTTGACAGGGCCTCCTTCTCTCTCCATAAAGCCAGACATTATTAACTCTGGATCTCACCCAAATTACAGGCAGGGTGCCTGCTCTGATACCAATTGAAATTTCTGGCTTAGCAATAATGAGAGTTAACTGGTTCTGATTACAGCTGGTTCTGAACCTAACAGGTTCTGAACTTGAAACTCAGCACAATTTAAAAACAGTTATGCAACAGAATTAAAAAGTGCAGAAATAAAAGAACAAAAGATTTGTTAACCCAGTTCGGAGTAAACACCTCCTACTCTGGGGGATACCAATCCAGGAAGGAAATCCACTATTGGAATTAATCCTTAAGACTCAGACACTGACTCCCAGTTCCTATCCCAAGCAATCAATCTCCACCTAGTCAGACTTCTACCCACGCATGAGTATTAGAATCCACTAACTTCCTATTCAAGCAACAACCCAGTCACTTGAACCAACCTAGAACCTAAACCCAGTTCTGAAACAAAACAAACCAGTTGAAGAACACACTTCAATAAACAAACTTCATTCGTACCTAAAGGCTTAGAATGAATTACACCTTAAAACAAACCTAAACCAACTCAAAACATATGAGTGGTGCACAAAACAAAGCTAAAAAGCTTACACACACTAAGACTCTAATTCTGTATTGTACTCTGTTTTTCTTGTCTTGTGTATTTCTGAATAGCAGCAGCCCTCCTCCTTATATAGCCTTCAGTCTTGCAAAATAAAACTAATCTTCTGATTTGATTTGTTACTGAAATAAGATTGAACCAATAATGTAACAAATAAAACTGCATCCAATCTTTGAAAGATTTAAAACAGAAAATATGAATTTTCATATCTTTGAACCAAATCTTCAAAGATATCTTCTCCAATTAAACCAGCCTTCTAGAAGCAATTATACAAAGATAATTCCTTGCTAAATCTCCCAAGATACGCGCAAAAACAATCCAGCAAACCCAGCTTCTGATGTGGTCAACAGAAGTCAACGCTGGCTTCAGAACCTGAAACAGCTTCTGAAGTGCTACAGTGCTTCTGATGTAGCACTCAGCTTCTGATGGAATTTCCAGCTTCTGAACAGCTTCAAATGGAAAAACTTGCAACTGAAGAAATGTTCTACATATGGAGATGCTTCTATTCAACACATTGGATTTGCCAAAACATGCAGCCAACACCAAAAGACTCAACAGGTTGTTCAAGTGGCTGGGTTTAGTTGCTTGAATAGGAAGATAGTGGTTTCTATTACTCAGAGTTGGGTAGAAGTCTTACTAGGTGGAGGTTAATTGCTTGGGATAAGAACTGGGAGTCAGTGTCTGAGTCTTAAGGATTAAATCCAATAGTGGATTTCCTTCCTGGATTGGTATCCCCCAGAGTAGGAGGTGTTTACTCCGAACTGGGTTAACAAACCTTGTGTGCCTTTTACTTTCCTGCACTTTATTTTCTTGCTTTGCATTGTGTGAGTGTGTGCTCTGTTTTAAGCAAACTACTGTGCCCTGCGTATAGTTCAGAACCTGCTGGTTCAGAACCTGGTACTCTCTTATTATTGCCTGGCCAGAATTTCAATTGGTATCAGAGCAGGCACCCTGCCTGTAATTTGGGTGAGATCCAGAGGACTTAATATCTGGCAAGCATGGATAGAGAAGGAGGCTATGTCAATAGACCACCCCTACTAGATGGCACAAACTATGAGTATTGGAAGTCTAGGATGTGTGCATTCTTAAAATCTATTGACAGCAGGACTTGGAAAGCTGTGATTAAAGGCTGGGATCATCCTGAGGTTTTGGACAAAGATGGTAACAAAACTGGAGTATTGAAGCCTGAGGAGGAGTGGACCAAAGCTGAAGATGACTTGTCTCTGGGAAATTCAAAAGCTTTGAATGCTATTTTCAATGGTGTTGACCAGAACATGTTCAGACTTATCAAACAGTGTACTGTTGCAAAGGAGGCCTGGGAAATTTTAAAGACAACTCATGAAGGAACTTCTAAGGTGAAGATGTCCAGACTTCAGTTACTGACCACCAAGTTTGAGAACCTGAAGATGAAGGAGGATGAATCCATTCAGGATTTTTACATGAATGTGCTGGATATGGCAAATTCCTTTGATTCTCTTGGGGAGAAGATGTCTGATGAGAAGCTAGTAAGAAAAATCCTCAGGTCCCTGCCCAGAAGGTTTGATATGAAGGTGACAGCTATTGAGGAGGCTCATGATATTTCTGCTATGAAGGTTGAAGAGCTCATTGGTTCTTTGTTAAATTTTGAGACTGCATTCTGCAAACAGCCTGATAAGAAAGGGAAAGGTATAGCCTTTACTGTGAATACTGAAGCTGATGATCAACAAGAGTCTGAAGAGGATGACTTATCAGAAGCTCTTGTGTTGCTGGGAAAACAATTCAACAAGATTCTGAAAAATGTTAACAGAAAAGCCAAAGCCAAAGGTCAGAACTTCAGATTCAATAACAAAAAGCAACAAACTGATGAGAAGAAGACCAAGTCTGAGGAGAAAAGTAACCAAGCCAAAGGTGTGCAGTGCTATGAATGTGAAGGTTATGGACATATCAAAACTGAGTGTCCTACTTTTCTTAAGAAGCAGAAGAAAAGCTTAGCTGTGTCATGGTCTGATGATGGTTCTGAAGAAGATGATGATAGTGAATCTGGTATGTGTGATACTGGTCTGGTAGTGAGGTCAGGAGCTATCTTGAAGAAGGAACCTGCTTTAGAGTCTGAGACTTTTTCAGAGTCTGACTCAGAGTCTGACGGTTCATCTGTGTCTGAAGCTGTTAAAACTTCATATGATGAACTAGCTGACAACTACAGGAAGCTGTATACCAGAAGTGCTGAGGTTTGCAAACAAGTGCTGGATCAGAAGGAGACTATTTTTCAACTGGAGGCTGAAAAAGGAGAGCTTCTTGTGCAGAATTCAGATTTGAAAGAAGAAGTGAACCAGTTAAATTCCCAACTTGAACATATGAAAAAGCAGGTTAGAATGATGAATACTGCTACTAATGTGTTGGATGAAATTTTGGGTGCTCAGCAACAAGGAAAAACTGGTTTAGGCTTTGATGATCAGACTCAGAACCCCAAACAGAAGATTCTGGTTAAAGAGTTTGTTCCTGCCACTAAAATTGATAATCCTATGATTGGGACTTCTCAGATGAGACCTCAGAAGCAAGCTCAGAAGCAAGCTCAGAAGAGACCTCAGATGCAAGGTCAGAAGCATGGTCAGATGCTACCTCAGAAGCAACCCCAGAAATCTTTCAGAAACAGAAGGAGGAGGAATCATCCATGGGTCTGTCATCATTGTGGAAAGAAAGGGCATATCAAACCATTCTGCTTCAAACTTTATGGCTATCCTGAACATTTTCAGTATAGAAGAGTTGAACCAGCTGCTGTCAGACAGAATGTTCAGAAGGTGTGGAAGCCCAAAGTTCAGAATGTAGGCCTGATTGCTCATACTTCACTGAGAGCCACCTCAAAAGAAGACTGGTACTTTGATAGTGGGTGTTCAAGGCACATGACTGGTGTAAAGAAGCTGTTGAGCAATATCAGATCATATTCCAAAAGCTATGTGACATTTGGAGATGGTGTAAAAGGTCAGATTCTGGGTATTGGAGATTTGATCAGAGAAGGTTTGCCCAGACTTAATGATGTGCTACTGGTGGAAGGATTAACCTCTAATCTGATCAGTATTAGCCAACTATGTGATCAGGATCTAAAAGTGAATTTCAACAAGCAGGAGTGTATTGTTACTGATCAGGAAGATAAGATTCAGATGAGAGGCTGCAGATCCAAAGACAATTGTTACTTGTGGGTTTCTGAAGAAGAAAGAAGTTTGACTTCTTGTCTTATGAGCTCAGAAGAGGAAGTCAAACTCTGGCACCAGAAGTTGGGACATCTGCATCTGAAAGGCATGAAAAGAATCCTAAGTACTGAAGCTATCAGAGGTGTACCTAATCTGAAGATCAATGAGGACAATGTTTGTGGTGATTGTCAAATTGGGAAACAAACAAGAAAGTCTCATCCCAGATTAGTTCATCAGGTAACTACTAAAGTACTAGAACTTGTTCATATGGATTTAATGGGGCCTATGCAAGTTGAGAGTATTGGAGGAAAAAGATATGCATTTGTAATGGTAGATGACTACTCTAGATATACATGGGTCAGCTTTGTTAGAGAAAAGTCTGACACTTTTGAAGTTTTCAAAGAGATGTGCATTCAACTACAAAGAGAGAAGGACAGTGGGATTATCAGAATCAGAAGTGATCATGGCAAAGAATTTGAAAACAAGAGCTTTTCAGAATTCTGTGCTTCTGAAGGAATAAAGCATGAGTTTTCTGCACCTATTACTCCTCAGCAAAATGGTGTAGTTGAGAGGAAGAATAGGACTTTAGCAGAATGTGCAAGAGTAATGCTGCATGCTAAGAAACTTCCATATATGTTCTAGGCTGAAGCAATGAATACTGCCTGTTATATTCACAACAGAGTCACTTTGAAGAAGGGTACTACATCAACTCTGTATGAATTGTGGAAAGGGAGAAAGCCTACAGTCAAATATTTCCATGTTTTTGGGAGCAGATGCTATATTTTGGCTGATAGAGAAAATAGGAGAAAGCTGGATCCTAAGTCTGATGAGGGCATATTCCTGGGTTATTCAGTGAACAGCAGAGCTTACAGGGTGTTTAATTCCAGAACCAAGGTTGTGATGGAGTCCATTAATGTGGTAATTGATGATCTGACTGCTGAGAAAAATAGAAGTGAGCCTGAAGTTGTTCCAGAGTCTGAAGCATCAGAAGAACAACCTTCAGAAGCAGAAAATCAAGCAGAGTCTGAAGAAGCAGATGTGCATCCAGAACATGATCCTACCAATAAAGGGCCATCAATTAGAGTTCAGAAGGATCATCCTAAGGAACTTATCATTGGGAGTTTGGATCAAGGGGTCAGAACCAGGAGATCAGAACCAGCTGTTACTGATTCATGTTTTGTGTCAAAGGTTGAGCCTAAAAATGTGAAAGAAGCCCTAACAGATGAATTTTGGATTGAAGCAATGCAAGATGAGTTGAATCAATTCAAAAGGAGTGAAGTGTGGGATCTTGTTCCAAGACCTGAAGGGCTGAATGTGATTGGGACTAAGTGGATATTCAAGAATAAAACAGATGAAAATGGTACTGTAGTCAGAAACAAGGCAAGGTTGGTTGCTCAGGGTTATACTCAGGTTGAGGGATTGGACTTTGATGAGACCTTTGCACCTGTGGCCAGACTAGAGTCCATAAGACTACTGTTGGGTGTATCCTGCATTCTCAAGTTCAAATTATTCCAGATGGATGTGAAGAGTGCATTTCTGAATGGATATTTGCAAGAAGAGGTGTATGTTGAACAGCCTAAAGGTTTTGTGGATCCTAAGTTTCCAGAACATGTGTACAAGTTAAAGAAGGCTTTATATGGATTGAAGCAAGCACCAAGGGCATGGTATGACAGGCTGACTCAGTTTCTTGTGGCTCAAGGTTACAGAAAAGGAGGTTCTGATAAGACGTTGTTTGTGAAAGATGAAAATGGGAGTCTGATGATTGCTCAGATTTATGTGGATGATATAGTGTTTGGAGGGATGTCTCAGAAGATGGTCAAACTGTTTGTTCAGCAGATGCAGTCAGAATTTGAAATGAGCTTAGTTGGTGAACTGACTTATTTTCTTGGATTACAAGTCAAACAAATGGAAGATACAATCTTCATTTCTCAAAGTAAGTATGCCAAGAACATAGTGAAGAAGTTTGGAATGGAATCTGCTGCTCACAAGAGGACACCAGCTGCTACTCACCTGAAGTTAACTAAGGATGAACATGGAGTTTCAGTAGACCAAAGTCAGTACAGGAGCATGATAGGAAGCTTATTGTATTTAACTGCAAGCAGACCTGATATCACTTATGCTGTTGGAGTTTGTGCAAGATATCAAGCTGATCCTAAGATGAGTCATCTGACACAAGTTAAAAGGATCCTGAAGTATGTGAACAGCACAAGTGACTATGGAATCATGTACTCACATAGTTCAAGTTCTGAACTGATGGGATATTGTGATGCTGACTGGGCTGGAAGTGCTGATGACAGGAAGAGCACCTCAGGAGGTTGTTTCTTCTTAGGGAATAACTTGATTTCATGGTTCAGCAAGAAACAAAACTGTGTGTCATTATCAACTGCTGAAGCTGAGTACATTGCTGCTGGGAGTAGTTGCTCACAACTGGTTTGGATGAAACAAATGCTGGAGGAGTACAACATTGAACAAGGAACTATGACATTGTTTTGTGACAATTTGAGTGCCATCAACATTTCTAAGAATCCAATTCAGCACAGCAGAACCAAACACATAGACATCAGACATCATTTTATCAGAAATCTTGTGGAGGATAAAGTCATTCAGCTGGAACATGTAGCTACTGAAGAACAAGTTGCTGACATATTCACTAAAGCCTTGGATGCTAAACAGTTTGAGAATCTGAGAAGCAAGTTAGGAGTGTGCTTACATGAACAGGTATAGCAATTACTGCAAACTGGATGTGAGGAAGATAGAGTACCTGCCAATTGTGCCTATGCTAAGTGTGATCCTGAACCTGAGTCTGAATCTAACAAGTTTTCAAGGATCTGTGCTATCTGTTTTGATTTTATTCCCTATTTGAAGACTATGATTTGTCAGAATTTTATGGCTAAAAAGGGGGAGAAAAATCCTATGTAATGTGTTGGCTCTGATTCCAAAAGTCTTATGCAAAGTATTGTTATTCAGAAGTTATATATGTGAAGCTCAGTATTCAGAACCAATGCAACAAGCTGTCAAGATGTTATTAAGGGGGAGTATGTGTCTCAGGGGGAGTACAAGTTTGTTATATTCCTGAAGTGTAGTGATCCTGAAGTGGAGTGATCCTGAAGAAGATTTGTGCTCAGCTCCTGAAGTGTGCTCTGATACCTTTTGGTAGTAAGGGGGAGTTTGTTTGTGAAGCTTCAGGGGGAGTATTATGAGTTGATCAATAGCTCTGTTACCTTGGAGTAGCTCTGATACCTTGTTATGTGATGATCAGGAGTTGATCAGTAGGTTATGTGTGCTTCAGTAGCTGATATGAACTGAAGCTGGTTTGTGTTTCTCATGATAGTCATAAATGAATCCGCTGCTAATTACTATGTTATGATTTATCATTGTGGAGTTCTTCGTTGCTGAGTTGATTATAAGGGAGTTTGAAGAACTTGGGTGGTTTTAGCCAAAAATTTGCCAAAGGGGGAGATTGTTGAGTATTTTGGTGTTGGCTGCATATTTTGGCAAAACCAAGGTTATGAATAGAAGCATCTCCATGATTAGAACATTTCTTCAGTTGCAAGAAATTTCATTTGAAGCTGTTCAGAAGCTCAAAATGACTTCAGAAGCTGAATGCTTCATCAGAAGTACTGTAGCACTTCAGAAGCTGATTCAGGTTCTGATGGATGCGTTGACTTTTGTTGACTACATCAGAAGCTGATATTTTCAAGTTGTTTTTATGCGAATCTTGGTGAAAATTGGCAAGGATTTGTTCCAGGATTATTGCTTCTAGAATGTTGATTTATTTGGAGAAGATTTTGTTGAAGATTTGGTTCAAAGATATGAAATTCATATTTTCCTGTTATAATCTTTAAAAGATTCAGTACAGTTTTATTTGTTACATTATTGGACCAATCTTATTTCAGTAACAAATCAAATCAGAAAGATTAGGTTGTTATTTATTCTGCAAGACTGAAGGCTATAAATAGAGGAGGGCTGCTGCTATTCAAGACACGAAATATAGAGTTTAAGATCAGAAAATTGAGTCTTAGTATTTTAAGCTTTTAGCTTTATTGTGCACCACTCAGTTTGAGTTGGTTTAGAGTTTTATAGAGTTGTAATTCATTCTAAGCCTTTAGGTACGAATGAAGTTTTGTTATTAAAGTTTTGTTCAAAAACAGAGTATTGTTAAGGGTTGTTCAAGTGGCTGGGTTTAGTTGCTTGAATAGGAAGATAGTGGTTTCTATTACTCAGAGTTGGGTAGAAGTCTTACTAGGTGGAGGTTAATTGCTTGGGATAAGAACTGGGAGTCAGTGTCTGAGTCTTAAGGATTAAATCCAATAGTGGATTTCCTTCCTGGATTGGTATCCCCCAGAGTAGGAGGTGTTTACTCCGAACTGGGTTAACAAACCTTGTGTGCCTTTTACTTTCCTGCACTTTATTTTCTTGCTTTGCATTGTGTGAGTGTGTGCTCTGTTTTAAGCAAACTACTGTGCCCTGCGTATAGTTCAGAACCTGCTGGTTCAGAACCTGGTACTCTCTTATTATTGCCTGGCCAGAATTTCAGTCGGTAACATTGTTAAAAATATCAAGTGCAAAATAGAAGAACAAATCTTATGAAAAAAACAAAAGACTACATGAATGTTCGACAAGAAATAATAGTGAAAGGCTCATTGGAACAAAATGAAAGTGATGGATCATCAAATTTATTCAAGAGATATAGTGTGTGCAAAGAAATAGAAATTTATTGGAGAAAGGGAGAGTGTATCACAATTGTTTATTATGGGAGAAAAGACGATGATCAAATTTATGGGAAAGAGAAATATTGTATGGAAAAAAATTATTGGTGCAAAAACTCCTGAAATTCACTTTATTAATTGAAGAGTACTATTTTAAAAGGACACTTAAAATAGGCAAGAGGGATTACAATTTTGAGTAAATTATGTTCATTTCCTCTGAGATAAGCTTAAATTACACTCATCTCTTCATTTATGTTAAAATATACACTTCACTCCCTTGAAAATTAAATATGTATACAAAATTATATTTTTCTCCCCTATGAGATGCTAGAATTACACTATGTTCCCATTGAGACTTACCTATGTACTGCACTTTAATTTTTCTACTATTAATAAATATTTTTATAATAACAATTAACTTTAAGTCACCATTTTATGCTGAAAAATATCAAGGCACCATTTAAGAAATCCATTTTTCTTTCTTTTTAACTCGAAGTGTGTTCCTGCTAGGTGAACAATGGTACCAATCCCCTGAGCAATGTTTAGACTCAAGAGCTTGGCTAGGGCTTTATTAGTAAAATGAACGTGTTCCTTCATCAGACGTTCCGGTCCCTTTTATACATCCCATGACCTAGGGGAGTAGGGGCGCTCTTTGCGGGATTCTCAAGCCACCTGGAGCGGTGACTTGGTACTTCTCCCCGAGGATCCCGGCCCACAATGGGAACGTGGGGAAAGACCTGGTAGACGGGTTAAAATAAGACCGTTAGCTCGGGTTTTCACGTGGTGAGCCCGCTTTGGATGCCTTGTGGGGGCCCTTCCTCTTCCCGAGTTGTTATTGCGGGAACCTGACCTCGCCCATGTGGCGGGCACGTGGGGAGTGAGGTCCAGCTGGCTGGGGAAGGCTGCCACGTGCCTTGAGAGGAATAAGATGACGGTACACAGCCCCCCAAGCACGAGGCTCAAAGAGGCGAAGTGATTAATGAGGTGTTTCACGCCCTGGCTTCGTGGGCGACCACGAGATCCCCCTGAGTGATTATCTATCATATGGCGATGTGAAATAGTAGCCTACAGCGAGAACTAACGGCCTGCTGCTCGCTTCTGTGGTTGTCCCTATCATAACGTCCTGCGGATGCATGTACTTTATCAGCGCCCGAACACTTAAGTTAAATCCAACGGTGGGTAAATAGCGACTGTTCGCACCGCAATCTGAACGGCTGAGGATCCGTCTGCTTTTCTTATTTCAATGTAATCTCAGCCAAGCAAAACTGAAAAGACAGGCCCTTTGAACCGTCGGATCCCGCGCCTTTTCAGACCACACACGCAACTCGAGGTCACCTTGCTTATAAATAGGGGTTTTTGTCCCGTCAGAAACTATCGCTCCCTTTTATTTCATCCGCTTCTGCTAGCACGCCGGCGAATTTTGCAACCTACCTCCTACTTTAAAACAGGTAACTCCCTCGCCATTCTCCTTTACGTTTACGCTTTTAAGACGCTTTTAAAAGGAACGAAAATGGTAGTGATAAGGAAGTGCGACAGTGAGGGAAATTCGGTGGGTTCTCCCACCTTGGAAGAGCGATGCAAAGTGTGGAACGCTTCCATTCGGGCTGCCAGGAGGGTGGACGGGACAATAGATTGGGCACTCGTGGATCGACACTATTTTGGACACCCCCTCGTCGCTTTTGAGGTTAGCTCTGACAGCAACGACGGTACTGCCTATCTCTTCTCAGAGTTAAGTGTTTCTAGTAGTAGTAGCCTTGATAGTGATGTAGTTGTTCTCTTTTCTTCAGGACCTGATGAACGAGAGGGAAAAATGGCGGAATCTGAAACAAGCGCCGGATTGGTGGACGAAAATTTGCCGCCCAGTCCTCCTTGTTTAACACCGCGAAGAGAGTGGTGGAGTTCCGGGAGAGTCAGGCGGTATCTTCTACGGGGGATGAAGCGGATATTGTCACGGAACCCTGCATCCAAGGGGAAAAGGTTTATATGCGGCGCCCTCGAGGGGTGCCGAACGAGGCGTTCTACATGTACGCCTACTCTATTACGGATTTCGGGGTAAGGATTCCCTTCATGCCCTTCGAAGCTGCGCTCCTGAAAGCGATAAATGTGGCACCCTCTCAACTCCATCCTAACGGCTGGGCTTATGTAAGGGGCTTCGAAGTTTTGTGCCAGGGTTTGGGTTTGGCGCCAACTGTAGGCGCATTTCTCTCCTTCTACTGCACCAATGGAGTGGGGAAAGGCACGTGGGTATCCATTAACTCTCAACAAGGACGGGGTCTTTTTGCCCTCTTCGCAAACAACTACAAAAATTGGAAGAGGAAATTCTTCAAAGTGAGGGGACTAGACGCCTCTATCCCCGTCTTCATGGATCAAGGCGGCGATGAGGGGTTTCCTTTGTATTGGTCCGGCGAGGCCTTGTCGGTTTCGGGATATGACTACGACAAGCTGAGCGACGCTGAGAAGGACGTAGTCGACTTCCTGGAACACATGGAAGTTCTGAGCGTAAAGGAAATTATCATCAAAGAGCACGACCCGGTGGCTCTTGGGGAAATTATCATCAAAGAGCAGGCGACGCCTCTTTACGGTTAAGTTTATGTTTCGCTAATGCGAGTTTTGTGATCTTTTATGCAGATTCAATGGCGCCGAAATCAGCTGCGGAGAAGAGATTAGCCCTGGAGCGGGCGAAAAGAAAAAGGGCTGACAAGGGCGACGCTCGTGGGAAGACCGATCCCGCCGGCCTGATGATGCGGGAGAAGCGCAAGGCTGGTGACACCACATTGACAGGGGCGGTGAACGCCGTCGATGCCGTTCCAACCCGAGTCGTGGCTGCCGCAGACGCCACAGTATCGCCCAAAGGAAAAAGGAGCCGGACTGATGAGGATCACCCCCCTCAACCCGTCTGATGAAAAGGAAGGGGAAGGGCCTCCACAAGGCATCCAAAGCGGGCTCACCACGTGAAAACCCGAGCTAACGGTCTTATTTTAACCCGTCTACCAGGTCTTCCCCCACGTTCCCATTGTGGGCCGGGATCCTCGGGGAGAAGGACCAAGTCACCGCTCCAGGTGGCTTGAGAATCGCGCAAAGAGCGCCCCTACTCCCCTAGGTCATGGGATGTATAAAAGAGGCCGGAACGTCTGATGAAGGAACACGTTCATTTTACTGATAAAGCCCTAGCTAAGCTCTTGATTCTAAACATTGCTCAGGGGATTGGTACCATTGTTCACCTAGCAGGAACAGTTGGCGCCCACCGTGGGGCCCGGTAAAACGTTCCCATGCCTCAGTTTTCCTAACCAAACATTCAGATAAGCCAAACCATCCAATTCGTAATGGCCGAATCCCGAAACAACAACGCCAATACGGATGTCGTTACCGCCATGCAGCTTCAACTTGAGGAGCTGCGTCGACAGAATGAGGCGCTTCAGGCCTCCGTCCAAACTCTTCAGCAGCAGCAACACCAGGAGCAGCCAGACGACCAAGAAGGTCCATAATTGAAGGACCCTCAGCCTCTGTCCGTCGAGATTTGGAACGCTCCAGTCCCAGAAAATTTCAAGCCCCCACATCTCGCTTCATTCGATGGGAAGACAGATCTCACCGAACATCTGACGGCGTTCAACACTCAGATGGCGATTATAGGAGCGACGGACTCCTTGAAGTGCAAGCTGCTCACGGGAACCCTCAAGGAGGCAGCCCTCAGGTGGTATATGGGTGTGCCCCGTTTTTCCATAACCAGCTATCCTGATTTCGCCAGCCGGATGGTGCACCAATTCACAGCTAGCAAGCACCGAAAGGTCCCGACCACCAGCTTATTCAACGTCTGGCAGGGACCTCACGAGCCATTAAGAGAGTACCTCTCCAGGTTCAACGAAGCTACGATCAAGGTCGCCAGCCCCAACCAGGAGATCTTTGTCGGAGCTTTCCAGAACGAATTGAGGGCGGGCCAGTTCAACGAGTCCCTGGCCCAGAAACTAGCGGATTCCATGGAGGAAATCTTGGCCCGGGCGGAGTGTTACATCAAGGGGGAGGAGAGCAATGCGGAGAAAAAGGCCCGGGATGCTAGAGAAATGAGCTTTGGGGGAAACGAGTTTCACATCCCCAGGAAGAACAGCTATCTTCAGCCAATGTTGGGGTCTTTCAAGTCCCCGGCCAGGAGACCGTTAGAGAGCTTCACGCCCCTGAATCAGAGGAGAGAGCGCATTTTGCAAGAGGTCCTTCATACGGGGTTGATTCCTCAGCCGCCGGCATCGCGATCTAAAGTGATGGGAAATGATCCAGAGAAGTGGTGCAAGTACCACAAAGCCAGGGGCCATCACACCGAAGATTGCAGAGTCTTGAAGAGGGAGATCAAAAAATTAATACAGGAAGGACATCTGAAAGGTTACGTTAGAGGAGGACAAGGTTCCAGCCAAAGAGGGAACTAGCGCGAGTCGCAGAACCCCCCACCAAGAGGTGGCGAGGACCCCAAATCAGCCAGCGGTAATAGCAATCCACACGCCCGCGTAGCCATCAACACTATCCCAGGAGGTTTTCCGGGGGTGACGAGACCAACTCGTCCAGGAAAAGGTACGCTCGTCACGTGATGCACATCGATAGTTTTGGAGGCATGGAGGTGCCCGTCCCAGAATATGATCCTGAGCTCACCTTCTCCAATAAGGATTTTGCAGGGATCCTCCCCCACGAGGATGACCCCTTGGTGATCAGCCTACAACTTTTGAACTGTGTGGTAAGAAGAGTGTTGATTGATCCAGGAAGCTCGGCAGACATTCTATATTTTGAAGCCTTCGAAAAGTTGAACTTGGGCGCGGAGTTGTTACAGCCGTTCAAAGGATCCCTTGTCGGATTCGTAGGAGAACAGGTACAGGTACGAGGATATATTACCATGAGGACAGTGTTCGGCGAGGAGGAGAACGCCAGGCCCGTTTCAGTCAGATACCTAGTGGTCAGTGTGCCCTCTTCCTACAACATAATCATCAGGCGTCCTTCACTCAACCAGTTGTCAGCGGCGTTATCAACGCTCCATCTCACTATGAAGTACCCGCTGCCCAATGGCAAGGTAGGAGTGATCAAAGGAGATCAGAGGACGGCAAGGAAATGCTATCAGGACAGTTTGAGAGTTCGTAGGCGAGACCATTCAGCGTTTGGGCGGGATCCCAGCCCCTTAGATGCCCAAGACGTCAATTTTGTAGATTTGGATCCGCGAGAGGAGTACGTCGAGGAAAGGCTGACCCCCATTGAAGACCTTAGGGAGGTACAGATTGGCCCACAGACCTCTCAAACAACTAAGGTCGGCGCGGCTCTGACGGAGGTCGAAGAAGAGGAGATAGTTCGCCTTCTAAGAAGAAATTTGGATTTGTTTGCATGGAGCCCGTCCGACATGCCCGACATTGATGTAAATGTGGTGTGTCATCATTTGGCGTTGGACCCAAAGGTGAAGCCTGTTGTCCAGAGGAAACGAAAGATGGGAGAAGAAAGGCGGAAGGCAGTGGACGAAGAGGTGAAGAAGTTGAAGGCGGCCAGGTTTATCAGCGAAATTAAGTACCCGACCTGGTTGACCAACATTGTGCTGGTAAAGAAGAGTTCGGGTAAGTGGAGGATGTGAGTGGACTTCACGGATTTAAATGCAGCATGCCCGAAGGATCCATACCCTTTCCCCGCCATTGACAGACTAATAGACGGTACTTCGGGATACAAGACGCTAAGCTTCATGGATGCATATTCAGGTTACAATCAAATTCGTATGGACCCCCTGGATGCCCCAAGAACCGTGTTCATGACCAACGCGTCCAACTATTTTTACCAAGTAATGCCATTCGGACTAAAGAATGTCGGCGCCACCTACCAGAGGTTAATGGATAGAGTCTTCTCCGACCAGATTGGGCACAACTTGGAGGTATACATTGATGATATGGTGGTAAAGACTACAGAGGAGGGAAGTCATTGCCAAGACCTCGAGGAAATCTTGGGGTGTGTAAGGAAGTATAACATGCGTCTAAACCCCTCCAAATGCTCATTTGGGGTGCAGGCGGGAAAGTTTTTGGGATGTATGTTGACAAAGAGAGGGATAGAGGCCAACCCAGATAAATGCTAGGCTATTATCGACATGAGGAGCCCCACGTCTGTCAAGGAGGTTCAGCAGCTCACAGGGCGCCTAACGGTGTTGTCTCGTTTCTTGTCGTGCGCGGGAGACAAAGCTTTTCACTTTTTTACAACGCTCAGGAAGGGGGAGAGGTTCGAATGGATTGCAGACTGCGAGGACGCCTTCATCAAAATTAAGTCGTTCCTGGCCACCCCTCGTATTCTGACTCGCCCGGATAAAGGCGCCATACTATACTTGTATTTATCGATAACGGAGCACGCTCTGTGTTCAGTTCTTGTCCAAGAGAAGGAGGATGGCGAGAAGCCGGTATACTTCGTCAGTAGGGTGTTTAAGGGCGCGGAGCTACGATATCAAAAAATTGAGAAGCTAGTTCTGGCGCTGATAACCACGGCGAGGAAGCTACGTCCCTACTTCCAGGGTCATCGAATCGTGGTGAAGACTAACCACCCAGTTCGGCAGGTATTGAAAAAACCAGATTTGGCAGGACGAATGGTGTCATCGTCTGTGGAACTGGCCGAATACGACATCCAGTTCGTTCCCAGAGGCAGTATCAAATCACAGGTATTGGCAGATTTTTTGGTGGAAATAAGTTCACCCGTCGAAGCCCAGTCGCCATTCTTATGGGTCCAATCAGTAGACGGGGCCTCCAACTTGAAGGGGAGTGTTGCAGGGATCATATTAGAAGGCCCGGGCGACATCCTGATCGAGCAATCCCTAAGGTTCGAATGGAAGGCAAGCAACAACCAGGCCGAATATGAGGCCCTCATAGCTGGAATGTTACTAGCTCGGGAGATGGGTGCGACGAATCTCAGGGCGCGGAGTGACTCGCAGCTGATGACCAGTCAGATACCAAGCAAAGGGCGGTCAGTTGATGAAATATTTGAAGAAGGTACAAGAGTTAGCTCAGAACTTTGCATTTTTCGAGGCGACTTATGTTCCACGTGAACAGAACTCCCGTGCCGACATCCTTTCAAAGTTGGCCAGCACCAAGAGACCGGGGCATAACAGGACAGTGATTCAGGAAACGTTGACAGCTCCCAGCACGAAAGCAATGATGGTAGGTGCTGTCCAGGCTGAGGGTGAAGGATGGATAACGCCGATCGTGAAGTATTTGGAAGGTAACCGGTCGCCTGCATCAGACGAGGAGGAACAGAAAATGAGGAGACAGTGTGCAAGGTATACCATGCAAGCAGGTAAGTTGTACAATATGGGAGTGGCGACGCCGATGCTGAGGTGTTTGGCCGAGAGTGAAACACAGTTGGTGCTCTTGGAGGTGCATGAGGGCGTATGTGGGAGCCATATTGGCAGCAGGGCCCTCGCCAACAAGATCGTTCGGGCCGGATACTACTGGCCTACTCTGCTCAAAGATTGTGCCGAGTATGTCAAGAAGTGTGACAAGTGTCAGAAGTTTGTTTCTCTCCTCCACGCGCCGGCTAAAGTTCTGCATTCCGTCACCTCGCCATGGCCGTTCTGCCAGTGGGGCGTAGACATTTTGGGCCCTTACCCCTTAGCGCAAGGTCAGCTAAAATTCTTGATTGTTGGGGTTGACTACTTTACCAAATGGATAGAGGCTGAGCCATTAGCGAAGATCACCGCCGAGAGAGTCAGGCGTTTCTATTGGAAGAAGATCATTTGCCGTTTCGGTCTGCCCAGATGCATAGTGTCCAACAACGGGACACAGTTTGCCAGCAAGACGGTCAGAGACTTCTGCAGCAATCTTGGGATCCAAACAAAGTTCGTGTCTGTCACCCACCCCCAGGCAAATGGACATGCCGAGTCCCCTAATAAGGTAATTTTGAACGGGCTCAAGAAAAAACTGGATGACGCCAAAGGTCTCTAGTCAGAGCGACTCCATGAGGTACACCCAATTTAATTAAATACATTCTAACGTACTTTTGTAAATGCCATTTTGTTCGCTCTATTATCACCATATGATGTGCCCCACTTACTTCGGTGCAATATTTTGCGTTGCTCACATCATTACTGAGTGTCCAGGTATTATGGTCGTATCACACGACACCCCACTCATCCTTAAAGGAGACGCCGTTCAGAATGGTTTACGGGGCGGATGCAATGCTGCCCGTGGAAGTAGACACGCCTACATGGTGCAGGGAGAACTTTAATGCAGAAGCTAAGGACGCGGATTCTTGCCGGGAACATCTCCTTGGGAAGACGCCTATTCTATGCATACTAATGTAGTTTATTAACAAACTTTTTGATTAACAATGTTTATTTCTGGAGGAAACCTATCAGCTAATAATGCTTATTGCAGAGATCTCTCAATTAACGACATTTGTTTTTTAAGATAACGAAATTGGTCAAGCATGCGACTTGGGTATGCTGGATGAAATAAGGGAAGCCGACCACATCCAGGAGTTCGCTGCGAAGCAGAGGGCCGCCCGGAAGTACAATTCGAAGGTGGTCCCCAGGGATATGCAAGAGGGCGATATGGTCCTAAGGCAAGTTGTGGCGCCAACCAGGATGGGAAAGTTGCTTCCAAACTGGGAGGGGCCCTACAGAGTCCAAGAAAAACTGCCCGGCGGAGCCTATAAGCTGGAGGAATTGTCAGGAAACAAAGTCCTGAGAACGTGGAACGCCGTTAATCTGAGGCACTATTACAGTTAGTTTACTTTTTTGATTAATTTGTAATTCGTTCCTGGTACATTTGCAAATTCGGGCGAGTTCCCGCATGACATTTTTGTAACTTCACACTGTTATTTAATAAAGTTCTGGGGTGGCACTCTTTTCCCCTGCAAGGGCAGGGGTTTTTAACGAGGCGCCTCAGTTCTACAATAAGCATCCCAGTGTATGATGTCACTAAGACCTATGATTTCGAGGCGATAAGACCCCTGTGGCACTAAGACCTATGATTTTGAGGCGATAAGACCCTGTGGCGCTAAGACCTATGATTTTGAGGCGATAAGACCCCTGTGGCGCTAAGACCTATGATTTTGAGGCGATAAGACTCCTGAGGCTCTAAGACCTATTATTTTGAGGCAGTAAGACCCCTGTGGCACTAAGACCTATGATTTTGAGGCGATAAGACCCCTGAGGCGCTAAGACTTATTATTTTGAGGCAGTAAGACCCCTGTGGCGCTAAGACCTTGGTGAAACAATGTTTCGCCCCTACGGGGCTTAAATTAGGCATATACGCCTGAGCTATTCGCACCAATTACCTCGCCATCGATAATGGCGCGACTTCATGAATATTGTTAAATTTATGTCATCTAAAACCGATTCATGAATATGCAGTAATTTAAGAGGTTGTAAGAGGTAGCCGCTAGTCAAGCTTGATACTTGAAGAAAACGCCACATAATTAGAATTTCTAGGCAAGTATTCGAATAAGATTAAGATTGAAAGAAAATGCACCAGAAACGCAATAGATAAAGTAACCTCACAGGGAGTTACAAAATAGTACTTGTCACAGAAGAAGCTACAATTAACTAATAGGTAAATAATGCAAAGCAACCTAGGGGTACTCCTCATCTACAATCTACCCGTCCACTACAGTTTGGAAAAGGTCGATCTCTTCAAGGGAGGCGTCTGGGTATAGACAAGCGACTTGGGCCTTCGCTCGCTCAAAGCCCTTCTCCTCGGCAAGGACGCTTTCTTCCTCCGATGCCTCCAGCTTCGCCTTCAAATCCGCCATCGCCGTTTGATGCGCTCCAATCAGTTTGGTTTTCTCCTCGGCCACCACTTTGGCCGCTTCCTCAGCCTTGGCCTTGGCGGTCTCAGCCATCTCCAAGTCCTGGCGCATGGAGGCGAGTTTCTCTTCTGCCAGTCTTCTTTTCTCCTCCGACGCATTAAGGGCGGTCTGCATCTGCGTCAGTACGCTCTTGTGTTCCGCCCTCTGTGTTGTCTCTGTCTGCTGAAGGGTGTAAAACCCCTCGGTCATTACCTGGCCCAGCAGGGCGCCCTTTAGGAGATGGACGCCCATCATCTTTTGTATTTGGGAGAACTCCATGGTTTTCAGTCTCTTCTTGTCATACTCGAAATTGAAGTTCTCCCGCATAAACCCCTCGTAATTGAAATTGGCGTCCCATAGCGAGGGGGGGTTATCTGTCACAAGGTCAGAGAGCAAAATGTTAGTTCGTAATGGAAATGCAAAGGCAAATCTAGACGAAATAACAGAGTTTTGACTTACCATTTTCCGGCTCCTGTGAGGTCCGGGGTTGAGGGGGGGTGATCCTCATCAGTCCGGCTCCTTTTTCCTTTGGGCGATATTGTGGCGTCTGCGGCAGCCACGACTCGGGTTGGAACGGCATCGATGGCGTTCACCGCCCCTGTCAATGTGGTGTCACCAGCCTTGTGTTTCTCCCGCATCATCAGGCCGGCGGGATCGCTCTTCCCACGAGTGTCGCTCTTATCAGCCCTTTTTCTTTTCACCCGCTCTAGGGCCAATCTTTTCTCCGCAGCTGATTTCGGCGCCATTGAATCTGCATAAAAGATCACAAAACTCGCATTAGCGAAACATAAACTTAACCGTAAAAAGGCGTCGCCTGCTGTGGGTGTGAGTGATACCTATGTATTCCCCAAGAGCCACAGGGTCGTGCTCTTTGATGATAAGTTCCTTTACGATCATAACTTCCATGTGTTCCAGGAAGTCGACTATGTCCTTCTCAGCGTCGCTCAGCTTGTCATAGTCATATCCCGAAACCGACAAGGGTTCGCCGGACCAATACAAAGGAAACCCCTCATCGCCGCCTTGATCCATGAAGACGGGGATAGAGGCGTCCAGTCCCCTCACTTTGAAGAATTTCCTCTTCCAATTTTTGTAGTTGTTTGCGAAGAGGGCAAAAAGGCCCCGTCCTTGTTGAGAATTAATGGATACCCACGTGCCTTTCCCCACTCCCTTGGTGCAGTAGAAGGAGAGAAATGTGGCCACAGTTGGCGCCAAACCCAAACCCTGGCACAAAACTTCGAAACCCCTTACATAAGCCCAGCCGTTAGGATGGAGTTGAGAGGGTGCCACATTTATCGCTTTCATGAGCGCAGGGAATCCTTACCCCTAAATCCGTAATAGCGCAGGCGTACATGTAGAACGCCTCGTTCGGCACCCCTCGAGGGCGCCACATATAAACCTTTTCCCCTTGGACGTAGGGTTATGTGACAATATCCGCTTCATCCCCCGTAGAAGATACCACCTGACTCTCCCGGAACTCCGCCACTCTCTTCGCGGTGTTAAACAAGGAGGATTGGGCGGCCACATTTTCGTCCACTAGTCCGGCGCTTGTTTCAGATTCCGCCATTTTTCCCTCTCGCTCACCAGGTCCTGAAGAAAAGAGATAACCTACATCACTATCATAGCTACTACTACTAGAAGCACTTAACTCTGAGAAGAGATAGGCAGTACCGTCGTCGCTGTCAGAGCTAACCTCAGAAGCGATGAGGGGGTGTCCAAAATAGTGTTGATCCACGAGTGCCCAATCTATTGTCCCATCCACCCTCCTGGCAGCCCGAATGGCAGCGTTCCACACTTTGCGTCGCTCTTCCAAGGCGGGAGAATCCACCGAATTGCCCTCACTGTCGCACTCCCTTATCACTACCATTTTCATTCCTTTTAAAAGCGTCTTAAAAGCGTAAACGTAATGGAGAAGGGCGAGGGAGTTACCTATTTTAAAGTAGGAGGTAGGTTGCGAAATTCGCCGGCGTGCTAGCAGAAGCAGTTGAAATAAAAGGGAGTGATAGTTTCTGACGGGACAAAAACCCCTATTTATAAGCAAGGGGGCCTCGAGTTGCGTGCGTGGTCTGAAAAGGCGCGGGATCCGACGGTTCAAAGGGCCTGTCTTTTTCAGTTTTGCTTGGCTGAGATTACATTGAAATAAGAAAAGCAGACGGATCCTCAGCCGTTCAGATTGCGGTGCGAACAGTCGCTATTTACCCACCGTTGGATTCAGCTTAAGTGTTCGGGCGCTGATAAAGTACATGCATCCGCAGGACATTATGATAGGGACAACCACAGAAGCAACCAGCAGGCCACTAGTTCTCGCTGTAGGCTAGTATTTCACATCGCCATATGATAGATAATCACTCAGGGGGATCTCGTGGTCGCCCACGATGCCAGGGCGTGAAGCACCTCATTAATCACTTTGCCTCTTTGAGCCTCGTGCTTGGGGGGTTGTGTACCGTTATCTTATTCCTCTCAAGACACGTGGCAGCCTTCCCCAGCCAGCTGGACCTCACTCCCCACGTGCCCGCCACATGGGCGAGGTCAGGTTCCCGCTATAACAACTCGGGAAGAGGAAGGGCCCCCACAAGGCATCCAAAGTGGGCTCACCACGTGAAAACCCGAGCTAACGGTCTTATTTTAACCCGTCTACCAGGTCTTCCCCCACGTTCCCATTGTGGGCCAGGATCCTCGGGGAGAAGGACCAAGTCACCGCTCCAGGTGGCTTGAGAATCCCGCAAAGAGCGCCCCTACTCCCCTAGGTCATGGGATGTATAAAAGGGGTCGAAACGTCTGATGAAGGAACACGTTCATTTTACTGATAAAGCCCTAGCCAAGCTATTGAGTCTAAACATTGCTCAGGGGATTGGTACCATTGTTCACCTAGCAGGAACAAAGTGTCAATGATAATTAACTTTAAATGTTTTATTATTAATTTTATGATATCATAATATAAAATTTAATTTTAATTAGCTTATTTTAAAAATGTTAATCATTTGTTCAATATTTTTCATCTTTATATTTTGTAAAAATTAATATTTATATTTTATCTTATTTGGCTTCATAGTTTATAATATTGTGAATATAGAATAGATAGAAAAATATTCTTGTTACAATTTAAATTATATAATAATGGGTTAAAAAGTTTAACAAGGGATGGGAGTGTATATTCTAACATAAAAGGGGAAGGGAATGCAATTCAAGCTTCACTCCGAGAGAGCTGCGTAATTTTCTCTAATAAGTTTTGAATGTATGTTTTGACAGAAGATGAAAAAGTAGTGTAATTTAAGCAGGAGAGTGTAATTTACTCTATAGTTTTTTGTTAAGCACTCATTAGTTTCCATGGGAAATTTCCAAACGTACGGATACTCAGAAGCACTAGTGCAGAAACCCTTTTAAGTCGGTTAAAAAAGGTCTCTTAAGTCAGTTTTGTGTCAGCCCTATTAATAGGCAACATAACAAGTTTTGGCGTGTTAAGTCGGATTTTGAGCCGACCTAATAAATATTATTAGGTCGGGTAATTGGGAGCCGACTTAAGAAGTATGGTCCTCCAAAAAATACGAATGACACATTAACCCAACCTAAGAAACTAATTTCTTAAGTCGTATAAGTTTTAATCAACGTAAAAAGTACACTTTTTTTTCTTTCCTGCGTGTATGCAGCATTTGCATCCCATTTTTCCCCTGCATATATGCAGAATATCCAATAGCATTAAATTGTATTAATCAAAAGATACATTTAAGAGTTGGACCAAGATACATGTAAAACATGTACTAATCAAAAGAATTACCAAAATTCAAAAGATACAAGTAATAATCAAAACAAAATCTTAAAACTATAATGTCACTACAAGTAAAACAAAGTAACCGCACTAGCAAGGTAAGAGTTAGTCCAAAATAGAAATAGATAAAATACCTACAATAAGATAACTACAACCACACTGAAAAAACAAAAAATCAAAATAGGGCCAACACTATGCCGAATCCCCACCTGTTCCAATAACCAGTCTCACAGCTAAGTCCATTCCAAAACCAGTCTCACACTAAGCTGAATCTACACTTGCTTCAATAAGTTCAAACATCATATTTGCACAGTGTTCTTGAACACTTTTAACATCATCCTTATGAAAGAGATTTGACTCCGCAAATATCTAAATAAATAAACGTTGACATAATATTAGATTATCATATAAGATTTGACTCCATAAATATTCTTCAGAAGATGGCTTCAGATGCACTGTTCATCAGACGCAGTCTTTAGAAGCTGGTCTTCAGACGCACTGTTCATCAGACACACTTCTTCAGAAGCAGACCTTCAGACGCTGCCTTCAGACGTTGCCTTCAGAAGCTCTTCTTCAGACGCTGATTTTCTTCAGCCTTGCAACACAAGCTTCTATATTTTCCTTCTTGCTATTAACTTGTTCTTTCATAACCATTGTTAGATACCAATCTTTAAGTATATGGTTCTGCACACTAGAATCAAGTATTAGCATATCTAATTTTCTTTTTTAACACTTTGTTATCATCAAAACTCAAAAGAGAGTTGTTCATACATTTTGTTCCAACATATCTGAATAAGCAAACGTTGACATAATATTAGATTATCATATAAACATGAAAAAATAAAATTAAGTAACTTAATTATACAACTTGTTCAAAAAAAAAATCCTATTACCCACTTGCATCCATGATCAACAACACTACCATATACAATGTTCAACATATGTATCATGACAAAGTAGCTGCTCTCTTAATAAATCGATTGCATTCGCCACTGAAATTGAATATTATCAAATGTGACTGTTTAGTTGGTAACTATTATTCAAGAATTGTTATAGAATACAAAAACACTACAATGATGATAGATGAAGCAGCAGCTTATGTAACACAACTTACAATGTGATATAATCATATACTACTTTATTATGCCTTCTCACACATTGCAACTTACTATATCCTTTCAAAGCTCTACAATAAGGAATACTTATTCGTTAAATTTTTATCATTAAACATATCACAATTCATGTACAGTAAATAAATTAAATACTTACCAATCAACAATGGTTGAGATTTTGTTATCTGCCAGATTCTTTCCTAACGAACATAGAAAGTTTACTTCATGCTTCTTGCGATTAATTATGGGCAACTGCTAGTTATGACTACAAGGGCAACAAACAATTAAATTATTTGTAAAATTAAAATCTCTCCATTATAAGTGATTGAATATAGAGAGAAAAAAATCTTACTTGTTGAAATAAGGGTCAATGTAAAAATAAAATTTGATTATGGATCAAGAAATTTGTATGTAGGTTTGAACACTAACTTGGTCATTTTTCCTATGAGTAATATGGATCAAGAAATTCATACACCCCACTTTTACCCAATTCAATACAAAGTCGGTGAAAATATCTAAGATATTGAAACAAAATTATGTTATAAATGAAATTAAGTAAATTTACAAATAAAATATACTTACGTCAGTCACACTTGTAAAATAGTGAAGTGTAATTCTTTTGTATCCAATTTTTGACATATAAGTTCCAACTCTTTGGGTGGAACATCATCCTTCTTAGATCTAACAACATCCTAGCCTTGGTATGATTTTTTGCTTTGGGAAGTCACGTTAATTTAGCCTAGGTATGATTGTTGTGTTGGAACAAAATAAGTTTAAACAATGCCTCTTGAGTTTTGATGATAACAAGGTATTAAAAGATCAATTGGATACGCTAATATTTGTTCAAGTGTGCAGGACCATAGACAAAAATTATATTGATTTATTCATGTATTGGTTCTGAAAGAACAAGTTAGTAGCAAAGGATTTTCAAGAGAAGTTAGTTTCAAGTCTCTGAAGGTACTCCAGAAGCTGAAGAATCAGACTCTGAAGGATACCCAGACTCTGAAGGCTACTCCAGAAGCTAAAGACCCAGACCATGATAGTCATATCCCCTAGAAGCCAGACACATGAAAGCTGAAGACGTTCGTTACTGAATCCTCTGCAAGTCCAGACATGGTGGCTCTGAAGTTTCAGAAGTCAATGGATGTCATTTTCAATAAAGGACATAGTACAAACCATACCTCCAACATTCCCATGTGCAAATGTACGTTGTTGCAAGCTGTGTCTCCTTGGAAAAGAACGGTTCATTCCATATCAAGGAATAGATTCAAATACAATCCTTCATAGGACATGAACTAAATCAAGCAACAAATCATTGGTGATTGATCAAGCTTCTCTAACGACTCTTTGATGCGTTGGCACTCCTTCAACGTCTCTTTTATTTTTCTATATAAAGGAATGAAGACTTGAAGATTATAGAAGACTCTGCAATATTTGAAAGTGCAAAAACTCTGCCAAATTGAATTACGCATCAAACACTTAGAATTTATTAATGGACTGTAGATCTTACTATTTAGGCCTGTAGGCCCTACAAGCAAGGGTTGGGACCCTTAGAATCAGGCTGGGCGCCCTCCAGAAGGGCACAAGACCCACCTAACAGTCATATATAACCTTAGGGAGCTTTCCTAAAAAGAGGTCCTCTGGGGGCGCCCTCAGCAGCCTATGAGGGCGCCCTAATCATAGTTTTGGCCCTATACGATTTGGGCCCAAACTATGATCGGATAGGCCCAAACCGAGGCTACAAATAGTAACCTTGGGATCATTCCTGAAGGCATGACTTAAACAGACTCAGAAAACCCTAGTTTTCCTATATTGTACTCACAGCCAGTACAGTTGGTGCCCACCGTGGGGCTACGGTAAAACTGACCTAGCCACCATCACTGAAACAAAAGCAGTCGATTTGCGGCCTCCGAACATTACCAGAACGCCGTGAATCCACCGTATCTTTTAGAAACAACCCTCCGAATCCGCCGCGATTCAACCCTAAATCCATCCTTTTCACGATAAACCCTGACTTTGTTCAAACGTTCAACCTGTTCTTTGTTCGAAAAACCGATCCGAACCCTAAGATTCGCGAGCCCAATAGCTAATCTCCAACCGCCAATCTCAGTCCTCACATACCAACTCAAACAACCGTCATTGCCACCACTAATGGCGGACACGGCGGCCTTGGAAGCTCTACATCAACAGATTCAGCAGCTTCACGACCACAACGAAGCCCTACAAGCGACAATGGAGACAATCCAGCAGCAACAACATGCCGAAGGGAACGAATCTCAACAAGATGAATCAGTAGATCCAGATCCGCAACCACTTTCCACCGAAGTTTGGAATGCACCAGTCCTGGGAAACTTCAAGCCACCCTCTCTTTCGTCTTTCGATGGAAAGAGCGACCCGGTGGAGCATGTAACAGCTTTTAACACTCAAATGGCCATCATCGGCGCCGCTGACTCTCTCAAGTGCAAGTTATTGGCAGGAACACTCAAAGACGCCACCCTTAGATGGTACATGAACCTACCCCGCTTTTCCGTCGTCAGCTACCAAGACATGACACACAAACTGACACACCAGTTTTCAGCAAGTCGCCACCGCAAAGTATCATCCACCAGCCTCTTCAACGTCCGCCAAGGATCGAATGAGACCCTCCTTGAATATCTCGCACGATACAACGACGCCACCATTAAAGTCATTAACCCAAACCAGGAGCTGTTCGTGGGAGCTTTCCAAAACAGCCTCCGCGCTGGCCAATTTAACGAATCGCTGGCACAAAAACCAGCTGATTCCATGGAGGATATCATGTCCAGAGCGGAATGCTACATAAAGGGAGAAGAAAGCAACGCCGAAAAGAAAGCCAAAGATTCCAGAGAGCGTGGCCCCAGCAACTATGACCATCGCCAAAGCTACTATCCACCCACCCACAGAGACAAAGCGTCGTACAAGCGTCAGGTCCAAGACAGGCACGCACCCCTACCAGAATCTTTCACAGCGCTCAACACTCATTGCGAGCAGATCTGGAGGGATGTTTACCACTCTAGACTCATCCCTGACCCCCCGCCGCCAAGAAGAAACATAATGGGAAATGACAAAGATGCCCGATGTAAGTATCACCTGATAAAAGGACACACCACAAATGACTGCATCCATCTGAAGAGAGATATTGAGAAGTTGATTCAGAATGGCAGGCTAAGAGGATACGTCAAAGAAAGCAGGGAAGGAGACAGGCACCCGCCCGAAGACCCCCCAAAGGAGAAAGACGCGGCAAAGGATGGCGAGCGCCACACTTTGAACACTATATCCGGCGGGTTCGCAGGAGATGGTGAATCCAGCACCTCTCGAAAAAGATATGTGAGACAAGTAATGCTTGTCGATGGCCACGCCCCGACAAGGCCGGAGCGCCAAGCAGATATCACCTTCTCAGGCGAAGACCGCGAAGGAGTGATTCCCCACGATGACGATCCCATGGTCATCACTGTACAGATCTTCAACTAGGACATCAAGAGAGTGTTGATTGATCCTGGCAGCTCTGCAGATATCCTTTATTACTCTGCCTTTGAAAGAATGGGACTCGACGAGGACAAGTTACGGCCCTTCAAAGGAATCCTGGCTGGCTTCACAGGAGAGCAGGTGCACGTTCGTGGGTACATCACTTTAAAAACAACCTTCGGTACGGGAAACATCGCCAAAACCATCAGGATTAAATATTTGGTGGTCAACTCGCCCTGTTCTTACAACATCATAATAGGCCGCCCGACCTTCAACCTTCTTGACGATTATCTTTCCACTAAGTTCCTCGTCATGAAATACCCACTGAACAATGGACAGGTCGGCACTATCAGAGCTGACCAGAAAATTTCCCGAGAATGTTACCACAAAAACTTGAAGCTACAGAAGGAAATGAAAGGAGTCGGCAACCCAAAAGCACACCAGGTGAACATTGTCAGCATAGATCCAGAAGAAGAATTCCAGCAAAAGCGCACAGAATCCACTGAAGGTCCAAAGGAAAGTTTAATGGATGAAGAGTTGAGCATAACAGAGCTCCTAAAGAAGAACCTAAATCTCATCGCTCGTCAACCGACAGATATGCTTAGCGCTTACCCCGCCGAAGTGTGTCGTCGCCTCGCTTTGTGTCTAGAAGATAAGCCGGTCAGCACACCAACCTGGCATACTGAAAATTCCACAAAGAAAGCTAGCAAGACAGACCTACCAGAGGGAACGAACATGATCTGAGGATCTCACAAACCTAACCACATTCCAGCTATCAAACAGGGAGAAGCTCGCCACAACAATTCAAAGGCGAACTAGAGGGCCTGTGAAGCCATTTTAATTATTACTTTGTCTTTTATTTCTTATGTTTCTGTATTGTTTAAATGAAGAGGAGCACAGAGCACTCTTTTCCCCAGTAGTAGTGGGGTTTTTAACGAGGCCCTGCTTTCTTATGAAAATATATCTATATCACTTATTTTATATTACTTATATTGCCTGAAACAGATCAATAACGCCAAGAACGAAAGAGATCGCCACCTAATTCCTTAACCCTATCGAGGGTTGCCACCTAATTCCTTAACCCCAATGAGGGCTCTAAGATGTCATGAGCTTAAATGAGACCGCCACCTAATTTCTTAACCCTATCGTGGGTTGCCACCTAATTCCTTAACCCCAATGAGGGCTCTTAGAAGTCGTGAGCTTAAATGAGATCGCCACCTAATTCCTTAACCCCACTGAGGGCTCTAAGACGTCGTGAGCTTAAATGAGATCGCCACCTAATTCCATAACCCCACTGAGGGCTCTAAGACGTCGTGAGCCGAAAATGAGATCGACACCTAATTCCTTAACCCCCACTGAGGGCTCTAAGACGCGTGAGCCGAAAATGAGACCGCCACCTAATTCCTTAACCCCAATGAGGGCTCTAAGACGTCGTGAGCCGGAAAGGAAACCGCCACCGAATTCCTTAACCCCAATGAGGGCTCTAAGACGTCGTGCGCCGATAGGATGGTCCACGCAAGAAACAATAACTTTGAGAATAAAATCACTCGACAATTTTTAACAAAGTCGCAAAATAAGCACACGTAATAATCATCGCCGAGGAGGCGTCCCTAAGAAAATGAAATTCCGAGATAAGAAGAACAGAAAGACGAGCAGCTTAAAAGAAAATGCATCATTACAAATCTGGAGAGAGTACTGAGTTCAAAACAAAATCAAAATTACAACAAGTACGATTATGGTTCATCCACCAGGACGCCATCTACAATAACCTTAAAAGAATCAAGGGCGGAAAGATCAACGCCAGGGTGCAAGAGGGCGACTTGAGCTTTAGCCCGTTCAAAACCAGCGTCAAAGGTCAGGGCTAACTCGCCCTTCGCTTCAGAAACTTCAGCCTTAAGCTGATTTTCTCTTTCCACTCCAGCCGCGACATCCTTTTGAAGCTTCGCGATAACCCCATCCTTCCCAACCAGATCCGCGACATGGCCAATTTTCATATCAGAGATGCGCTCGTCACATTCAAGTTTCATCGCCTCTTTGGCTTCTTTCACCTTTTTCTCCCTGGCGTCCTTGGCCTTTTTCAACTCTTTCTTCAGCGCCCTCACCGTGGCCTGGAGCGCTTCTTCATTCTGCACCAATTCTTCATGCTTCTGATCTATCGCGTCCAAGAGCATTACCGACCGCAAGCAATGAACGCCCACATCCCTTGTCATGAAGGGAACAGCGCCTTGATTCCCAGTCTCCACGTCTTCTGGATTAAAGACCAACCTCTTTTTGACGTAGTCGCCATAGTTGAAATCCTTATCCCAAAAGGATTGCACAGTGCCACAGATCCTGGCGGCACCAGTCGAGGTAGAGGAAGGCATTTTCTTACCCTTTTTCTCAGCTATGGCCTTCCCTCTATCATCTTTTTCGGGCGACGCCTTGTCCTGCCTAACCACCGTGACGAACTCAGTCTGAGCCTCAGGCGGATTATCAGCCTTCCTCTTAGATTTGCGTGTAATGAGTCTAGTAGGATCACTAGCTGCCAACCCCTCAGCAGCCTTCTTTGCCTTCATATCCTCGAGATATTTCTTCCTTTCCGCCGCAGTCATGGGCGCCATGGACTCTACGAAAACGAAAACGAAAAGGTTACAAGGACAAAAAACAAAGCAACGTATAATATACACATAAATAAACAAAGCCAACTCACGTAAGTAAGCGTCTAAGCTATTCACATCCCCCTCCCTATTCAACAGCTCCCGAATATTCATAGGCAGCATCTTGTCCAAAAAACAGACGACGCATTGGTCATACGCGTCCAGCTTCTCATAATCAAATCCCATGATAGACGCCGGAGCGCTCGTCTAGCACATGGGAAACCTCAACTTAACATTGACCCGCACAGCAGTTGCTTCACAATCCTTTCCCCCCGGGTCCTGAGGAATGTATGCCTCCAATTCTTGTAATGAGAGGCATAGGGCGAAAATAACCTCTTGCCAGGGTGCGCACTGACAGACACCCAAGAAAGCTTGTCTACCCCCTTCGTGCCATAGAACGTAAAGAAGGACCCAATCGAGGGTTGGAAACCTAGCCCCTCGCATTGAATCTCAAAAGCGCGTATAAATGTCCAACTGTTGGGCTGCAACTGAGATGGCGCCACATTCAGACAATTAAGGACGTCCACCTCAAAGGGCGTGAAGGGATACTTCACGCCCAGGTCTTCAAAAACAGCCGTATACATATGAAACATCTCGTTCTTCACCCCCTTTGGCCTTCGTAGGCACACCTTCTCACCTGGGCGACAATGCTCCAAAACCACATCTTCTTCAAATCCCGTAGAGGATACGTGAAGCTTGCTTCGAAAGAACGCCACTCGCTGAGGATCCATATACATGGACTCTGAACGAAGCACTTCGTCGGCAAAGCTTTCTTGCTCAGATCCACTAGAGGTCGACATGTAACAAATTCCTCTCCTACAAAAGGGACCTGGGTGAACAGAAAGAATAACACAGTCAGATGAATTCCCGCTACTACCCTCCTCCTTCACCCTCGTCTAAATCGCTTGAAAATTCCTCTAAGAGGGAGTGACCGTAATAGGCTTCCTCAAACGCCACCCAATCAATAGTTCCATCTGACCGCTTTGCATGTCTAACGCTTTCCGTCCACAACCTAATCCTCTCCTCTAAACTTGCCGGGGATAGTTCCCTACCCGCCCCATCACTACCATGCTACGGTTCTAATTAATAAGGAGGAGATCGAAGGGGATTACCTGGATTTAAACGATAGCGAGATATCGAGGATGAAAAAAAGCTCCAAACGATTCAGAAATTGAAGGTGCAGCGATCTCCAAAGCCAAGAGACGATCCAGGAAGCCGGTACGATTTTGAGGAAAGAGAGGAGTGAGGAAAGTGAAAAGATAAGAGATAAATAGGCAACAAGAAAAGTAGATCCGAAAAACAGTTCAAAGTAAAAAGCCTGGGAAAACGCAAAGATGAAGTCACTTAAATTGGCACGATTTCCAA
This sequence comes from Medicago ruthenica, assembly GCA_018208015.1. NCBI lineage: Eukaryota > Viridiplantae > Streptophyta > Magnoliopsida > Fabales > Fabaceae > Medicago > Medicago ruthenica. The sequence goes on along the minus strand of CM031375.1, from coordinate 54,367,154 downwards.
GAACCGTTGTGATGCGAACACGTCAGCAAAAGCGAACGGTCACCCCGTTTCAACCGTCGGATCTCATTAGGGAGCGCTCTGAATCTAAAATTCAAAGACGTATCATGCCCATATTGGGCTTAGTCATGGCGCGGCGATCTTAACCACTCAATAAAGTCATTCTCTCTACATAGTTTAAATCACCTCGCCTCGTTCCAAAGCTCGTGCTTGTTGGGATAATAGAAATACTCTCGTCGGGCTAGCACCCACCAAGGCCCCAAAAGAAAAACATGGAGCTAGCACCCATGTTGGGCTAGCACCCATATTGGGCTAGCACCCGTATCGAGTTAGCACTCATAAAAAACTTTACACCCCATAATTCAAAAATTTTCACATAGTCTTATGACTAGTAAGTCTCACTTACTGGGCAAGAGTCATAGACAAATTCCCATTAATAGTTTAATCACTTCGCCTTGTTCCAAAGCTCGTGCTTGTTGTGCTGTGGATTGTAGATCTTACTATTTAGGCATGTAGGCCCTACAAGCAAGGGTTGGGACCCTTAGAGTCAGGCTGGGCGCCCTCTAGAAGGGCACAAGACCCACCTAACAGTCATATATAACCTTAGGGAGCTTTCCTAAAAAGAGGTCCTCTGGGGGCGCCCTCAGTAGCCTATGAGGGCGCCCTAGTCATATTTTTGGCCCTATACGATTTGGGCCCAAACCATGATCGGATAGGCCCAAACCGAGGCTACAAATAGTAACCTTGGGATCATTCCCAAGGCATGACCTAAACAGACTCAGAAAACCCTAGTTTTCCTATATTGTACTCACAGCCAGTACAATTAACAACTTTTATATCTGAGAAATTCTTAAGTTCTAGAGTCTGAACTGTGCTGTATTTTGTGAACACCTCTGATTGTATATCAAGTGTTCAAACAAACATTCTTTCTTTGTAATCTTTGTTTGTAAGAAGTCTTTTGCTTGTGTGCTTGAGCATTAGAAGTCTCTTGCTTGTGTGCTTGAACATTTGTAATCTTTGTGATTATAGTGAAAAATCTCTTGTAAGTGACAAGGGGACTGGACTATTTCCGGGTTGTGGAAGGAATCAGGATAATTGTTTTGTGTCTTTCTCTTCTCTCTCTCTCTCTCTCTCTCTCTCTCTCTCTCTCTCTCTCTCTCTCTCTCTCTCTCTCTCTCTCTCTCTCTTATCTTTTATATCCGCTACATTAGACTCTGAACATTGCTTCAGACTCTGTAATCTTTCAGAGGCTGAACTTTGGTCTTAGTTTAAAAGAAGAAAAAGCTAACACAATTCAACCATCTTTCTTGTGTTTTTCTCACCTTCATGTTGGGATGCGAAAAATGTGTGAAATGTGTATCCAATCATACACTAAATGTGTTAATTTAAGGTTTGTTTTGGAGGAATTTGGAGGTAGGGAGAGAGAAAAATTTACTTTTCATTTTTAAATTACGCAAGATATATTGTTTCTAAAAATGAATGAAATGTGTGATTCAGCTATTATATAATCATATATCATAAAGATATATACGTAAGTATGGTTTTTCACAATATTCTTTCAAAATCTCAAATATATACGTTAAAAAAAAATAATATCTCAAATATATATTTAAGTATTTTTTTATGGTATTTAAATATAGACTTAATTCTTTAAAACTTGCCGAAATTTCCCTCCAAAAGACTATAGAATTGCATGATGTTCATTGCACGTTTGATATTTTCAAGTGTGTCAATTCATGACGGCATTTCCTCACACCCCATTCCTTCTATTTTGTAACAAATGCTCCAAAGAAAAAGAAGAGTAGTGATATTGAACATCCATTTGAGATAACTATTGTGATAACTTTTTTTTTTTTCTTCTATTTTTATTGGTAAAAAATAATAGAAAAAAAAGATAATAAAAAAATAATGTGAGTACGAGATATAGTTGTAAAAAAATTGTCACAAAGTATTTGTACAAATATCATTTTTCAAGAAAAAAAACATTTCTTCGTGGCTAATCAACTGGTAAGGGAAGCATTATGGTCCATTTTTTTTAGGGGCATTATGGTCCTGTTTGAAAATCCATGCATTTAAAGAGTACATGTGGGTCCATGGCAGCAAAGCATCCACACTTTTCCACAACAAACGTGTCAACAGCCCATTGCTTCATTAGACAAATTTGACTTTGTAATCTTTAGTTTAAACTAAAATTTGTTACTCCTTCGAATTACTCGTTATATCATTTCACACCCATTAAAAAAAGTGTATTAATGAAAAAAAGTCACTAAATTTTTTACTAAATTATATTTTGAAGTATTGTTTTTTATAATAAACTTATTAAAAATTAATGTATTTATCATTGCAATAAAGGTAAACTAAAAGATATTGAGTTGAGAGTGAGGTAAGTATATTAATGAAAAGGAATAATAAAAAAATTAATAATACTCTAAAAACTAAAAAGTGATATTTATTCTTAGACAATTTTATTTTACAAATTAGTCCTTAATTATGAAAGCCATGAGATGGTAAATAATACTACCTCCATCATATAATGATCCGTCATTTGACCGTTTCATATACTATCAATTGTCTTTTTATATTAATAAATAAATACGGTTAGAATATGTTATGTGAACGGTATATGTAATCAAATTGGATACTTATTGTGGGACTAAGGGAGTATATGCATGATAAAACAGGGAATGAATTATCTACACCTTTAAACATTAGAGAGAAAAAAATATACAATTATAAAAAAATGAGAACATTGAACATGTGATTGAGATGTAACAATCAAGAAAAATCAACAGAAGTACACTTAGAAAATTGATTCTTGATAAAATATAATATCCAAATATCCAACTAAAGGCACACTGATTTGATGGACTTAAAGTTGCTACTACCACCATCACAAGTGGTCCAATTCCTAATCAATCACAAACCCTTCAAAGCAAATGGAACTTTTTCTGGAGACAAAACAGGGAACGTCCACTATATAGAACTTTTTCTGGTTTGATGCCTAACATCAAACTTTTTGACAATTTGAATCATTAGTGTTATATGTTATTGTTTTTTTTGAAGGAAGTGTTATATGTTATTGTTGTAAGCACTTGGCTACTCATTAGTGTTATATGTTATTGTTTTTTTTGACAATTTGAATCATTAGTGTTATATGTTAGTGTTATATGTTATTGTTTTTTTTGAAGGAAGTGTTATATGTTATTTTCTCAAAAAATAAAAAGCTACTCTAAGGCATGTGGATGGGATCATTACCCCCATTAAGTCATGCTCTACGGATGGGTACTCTGCCGTAGACAACATTTTTTTTTTCTGGTATAATTGATTTGAAATGAAAGTTAATTGATTTTAAAAATAAATTTATATTTATATTTGTATACATTTAGCAAAAAAAAAACTATAAATTTGAGGGTAAAAATTACATTTAGCAAAAAATATAATTATAAATTTCAGCTTTATGTTAGAACAAATTGGCGTGGAGTTTGACCACGTAATAATGGAAATTATGTTCTTAACATTAAAAATTACTTTTCTAGTTTAAAATGTGTGAGCTCCAGCTACTAGGTTATTTGACAAAAAATAAAAAAATATTTTTCTAGGAGAACCAACAATAATAAATATGAAATGTGTGGTAACTTGTAAGACTCATTTTAAACTCTTAAAATGGTGCACAATTAAAAGGAAACGTGATTAAAACGGTAGAATATTAGCATAAACTGACTGAACAAAAAAGAGTTAAGTTTATTTCATTTCATAAAATAAAAAGTTAAAACATTTTATTGAAGATGCTCTTATATCTCCCTTGGCCATATGGTTTAAAGACTGGCAGACATTTTTATAAATAAAGAAGAAAAGAGTTCGACAAATTTGTTTCTTTTGGATATAGATTGTGTACACAGTCAGCACAATCTCAATAGCTCAATTAAGACTACATATTCTTGATTTTAATCAAATATTGATTTTTTTTTTTGAATTTAACATAGCGGGTTTTAAATCTAAATTGTATGATCACGATCGAACAATCCAAATATAAGTAACTACGTGGAGTCATAGAGTTGTGATCGCAGACAACCCCGATAAGATTCTTTTGGAGCATCATCAACATAACATTCATTATCACTCATGAAATGTTACTGTCTCAAGTAGAGTAATTCTTAACTACCATGATTATACATGTCTTATTTTTATTTTTGTGGAATAGCATGGTCAAGAAAAACAAAAAAAAGGAATGGCCACGTCATGTAAATTTGTTTTAAAATATGACCACAACTTCTTCATCAAGCCAGAACTAGAAAATCCAATTGTAACTAAGAAAACCAAGAAAATGGATGTAGAGAAAGTGTTTCATATGACTGGAGGAGTTGGCAAAACTAGCTATGCCAAAAATTCCTCACTACAGGTTCTTTCTCTTTCAATTATTCTTCAATATCTTCCATACTCTTTTCCTTATTTTATCTTAAAATTTTGATAAATTATTTCCATTCATAATATTTATTTATTTTGAATTTTTACAGAAAAAAGCATCAGATAAGGTGAAACACATAATCATAGAAACAGTTGAGGAACTTTACATTGAAACAACACCAAAGAGTATAGGCATTGCTGATTTGGGATGTTCATCTGGACCAAATACTCTATCAATCATCAAAGATGTCTTTCAAACCATTCAATTGACAAGTCATAAAATCATGCACCATTCTACTGAGTTTAGAGTCTATTTTAATGATCTTCCAACTAATGACTTCAATTCAATCTTTAAGGCTTTGCCTGAATTCCAAAAGTTGCTTAACCAAGATAGGAAAAATGGGTTTCCTTCCATTTTTATGGGAGGTTACCCTGGTTCATTTTATGGAAGACTTTTCCCTAATAGTTACTTGCACTTTGTTCATTCCTCCCATTGTTTACACTGGCTTTCAAGGGTAATACTTATAGCCGTTTTTTATTTCTTACACTTTTGTCCTCAAATATTTTTTCATAAATTAGTTGTCATTGAATGTGTATTTTGTTAGTCAATTTGGTTAATAAGATTACTTATAAAAGATAAATTTAGAGATATTTTTGTAATTTTGATACATTTAGGGATTACAATAATGTTTCACATATTTTGAGATTAAACTGAGTACTCTTTTATTTTTACATACACTTCAAAGTTTTATATTGTGTTCTCTTTTTTTATCAACCACGTTAAAAATAACAAAATGTAATTCTAGCTAACATAAAACTTTGATTTTAATTGTATCAAGTATATAATGATGCTAATATAGCTACGGTTATATTCATGTATGTAATTGTGGTTATTTCTTGATTATGTTAGGTTCCTCCTGCAATCTATGATGAACAGAAAAGGTCTTTGAACAAGGGTTGTGTTTACATATGTAATAAAAGCCCTGAAGTGGTTTCTCAAGCATACTATAAGCAGTTTCAGGAAGATTTTTCCTTGTTCCTTCTATCAAGGTCTGAAGAATTAGTTGTTGGTGGAAAAATGGTGCTTACATTTCTGGGAAGAAGAGGACCTGAACATGTTGACAGAGGCAACTCTTTCTTCTGGGAGATTCTTACACGTTCATTTACTATTCTAGTCTCACAGGTACATTGCTTCAAGACATATGTTATCTTTACTGTTTTCAAACTCAGTAATCAAGGTCAAATTAAAAAGAATTGAGTTTATAATTTTTTATTTTTAAATTTATTAGGAAACAAATGTATTCTATATAGGTAAAAAATGATCTAAGTATCGAAAACAAGGATTAATTTCATGGATGAAAAATTTTGGAGGGATCAAAAGCCTAAATAATATTTTAGGGCGACTAAAATCAAATATTGATATATTTAGGGGGACCATTTACTTATTTAACCCAAATTTTTATGCACCATCAATATAAAAAGTTTTATACCGTCGATACTTCACAATCAATCAATCGTGTGTGTAATTTAAAAGTGATTATGATAAAATTAAACATTTTTAATAGTCTGTCGGTCATATTTGATTGTTGGTGTAAAAACCTTTACACCTATTGTGTACATGAATTAGAGAAATATATTTGTACAACTTTTTTTTTGACAAATTTTGGCATCGTTTGACCTGACTTTTTTACAGTCCAAAAACTACTTTAAAACAAAGTTAAAATTATGAGCTTTAGGAAAGAAGATAAAGTTGTTTGGTTATTTTATTATTTTTTTAGTTTTAAAACTATTTTTAAGTTAAAAGTTGTTTGGCAAAATATTGTACAAATATATAATAAATAAAAAAATGTTAAAATATTTTTTGAAGGGAAAAAATGTTTAAAATATTTTTTTAGCAAGTACTTAATATATATTGTGTTTGACCTACCTTCTCCTTAAAATTATAGAGAAGTAGAAAAAAAGCCGGGCCAAATGGTACTTTGTGACAACTTTATCTCTCATACTCACATTATATTTTTACTTTATCTCTTTATTTCTTTGATTTTTGTGTCAATAGATCATTTTCTTTGTAAATTTATGGTTGTACCAAAAGTTGTAAAAAAAATTGGTTGTTCAAATAACACAACCCCATGAATTAATTCAACCCTCGATACCTAGTTCATTTAGAAGTACTCCCTCCATCCCTATTTATAGGAGTAGTTTACAAAAATGTTTTGTCCCTAAATATGAGATCATATACAAATTTCTAGATGAGTTGATTACTCTTTTTCCTAATATACCCCTTATTAATACTATCAATTTGTCTTGGTATATCAAAAGTTAACATTAAATATATATTTAATTAAGGGTAATTTAGTAATAGTCACACATATTTGAGACAACTTTATTACTCCAATAATTTTTCTTAATACACGTGATTTTTGTAAACTACATCTGTAAAAAAGGACGGAGGGAGTACTTGAATAAAACTTCAACGATTATACATTATTTGTGTATAATTCCTGAGTTTTTCCATGTCATCCAATCAATTTCAAAATACAAGGTGATGTGGCAAAACAAAAGATTTTCATTAGATATCAATACAAATTTAGTTTATACAAATACTGCGAAATCGTAAAATCCAAAAACCAATAAAGTAAAATGGAAAATATATATGTAATGATTTCAGGTTTTGAGTGAAAATCAAATTTTGTGGTCCCTCTCACCCCAACTTGGACTACTTGTATGTGCTATGTGAGAGTTATATGATGTTACACTAGTTATTTGGTGGTTTTTGGCACGTTCTTTCAATCATTAACTGATTTGAATTGGATCGTAATCCAATCGGCTTATTTCAGAGGCTAAACAATCCACGCAACACAGAGAGCAATTGATCTCTATTGATTTTCGTTTTGCAGATTGTGACATATTGTTGTATTCTCTATTTTTTTATGTTTGTAAGTCAAGCTAATTGTGGAAATACCAATTATCAGCTTGCGTGGAGATGTTAAACATATCAAATAATTGGAAAGTTATAAGGTTAGAGCATGATAAGTTTAATAAATACCATAACCTTGCACACCCTTCATCCTATAGATCAAGATACCTTTTGAGTTCGTTACCCACTCTTCAATTTTTCAAGGTTTGATCTTCTTTTCCCTTCAATCCCTTTATTCCTGGGTTATGAGGGAGTCCGGGGATCATCCACACTGAACTTAGAGCAACCATTCAAGTAAGTTGGACATCATATTTTAACTCAAAACTTTAAGGTCGAGTTTATGAGTTTTCTCACTTATAAATTGTTCAATCTCCACTTTTCTAAACAATGTGAGACTTCTAACTCACACTTTGTACACAACATAACAAATACTTTGAGAATAAGTCATCACTTTAGTTCCTAAATTATTACTTCCTCTCTAATTTACCATTAAATATATAAATATAATAAGTAATCATTAAACTATAAGAAATTTGTCAATTTAGTTCGTAAATATGATGAAAATGTGTCAATTTAGTCCGTAAAGTATATGGAATTGCGTCAATTTAGTTTCTGACATCTTAATAGTAGAGATTAAATTGACGGACTTTATATATTTTAGAAACGGCTTGTTATATTTACATAGTTTAAAGATAAATTGAGGAAAGTGTGATAGTTTAAAAACTAAATTGATGGTTATTTCAATAGTAGGATTGTTAAATGGGTTTGAATCATGCCTCTAAAAGCTAGCTCAAATTACGAAGGTGTCTGAATACATATAAACATTAAACGGCATGAGAATCTTGACAATGTAAGCTTCCAATACAACTTCAATAAGCACTCTCACACCTATCATGAGTCCTGAGTCCAATTCCCACATTGTCATCTTTAACTCTGCTCTGATACTATATTAAACGGATTTGATACTCAACTCCCAAAAATGATCTCAAAAGATGATAGTGTCTAAACACATATATACTTGAAACAACGCGAGAACTCTGATAATGTGAAACTCCGATACAACTTCGAGCACATGAATAGAAACATAGGCTCCAAATAATGGAAAGACACCATTCTCAATCATGCTTCAAATGGGACCTATTCAATGTTTTTTTTGACAAAGGGACCTATTCAATGTAATAACACCTTATGAAAACCGAGAATGGTCTATTGGAATTTTGCAACTTAGGCTTTTTCTTGTGGTTGAGGAGTCAAGTGAATTGTTGCAACTTAGGCTTTATAGCAAAGTCTAATAGTGTTTTGGTGAACAATAAAAGAGGATTCAATATTTTCTGCAGCTGCATACGGTGAAATGTTGATTCCACTGAAATCTAACGAACTGCATTAGATCTAAATTTGGAGAAAGGGAGAGGAAAACATTTGAAAAGTAATGGCAATGGCATAAGGGAGCTTAGTTAATTATTTGTAAGTTTTAGGATGCAGTATGCAAATGTATATGTTTATTATGAAACCACACCCATATTTTATTTGGGGATTTAACTCAACTAAAGTGAGTAGTTGGTAAATTAAGAAAATCAGTGGTTGATATTATACATGATTTGTTATGCGTGTGCATATAATCAACTACGGATTTATTTATCATTTATCGACTATTGGTATAATACTCAATCTACTATCTAGCTAGAGTGAATTACTTGTACCTGTATTTGGTACAAGTACTACTATCTGTATTGGTCTTTTTATAGGTATATATTGATCAAATTTGACTTCCCTAAGGTCTAAATACCTCTATCCCTAAAGTTCTTGTATATATTTAAAGGTATTCTAAGGATTTTTTTTTTTTTTTTGTATTTATTGCGTTTAACAAATCTTCTTCAAATTGGAGATGGAGTGATGTTTTAGAGACTAAATTGATGTTTTTATTTATTTATTTATTATTACTACGATTTTATGTTGTCATAATTTGTGTTTATTGTTTTTTTTTTTTGCTTTGATTTGTCTTCAAGGGAGAAATAGAACAAGAGAAGCTTGATTCATATGATGTGCATTTCTATGCACCATCAAGAGAAGAAATAGAAGATGAGGTAATGAAAGAAGGGTCATTGAAATTGGAGAGGTTGGAAATGTTTGACATAGATAAGAAGGAGCAAGACAGGGAAAGCTATGGTACAGATGTTGCAAAGGCAGTTAGAGCCATCCAAGAATCAATGATTTCTAACCACTTTGGAGAAAAGATTTTGGACAGTTTGTTTGAGAACTATGCAATGCTGGTTGATGAAGAAATTGCAAAGGAGGATATTAATCCCATCACTTTTGTTCTTGTTCTTAGAAAAATATGAATATGCACCCAAATTTCAATGTGGTATATTTTGGTTGGAAGTAATGGGATGTCTTTAAATTCTTAATATATGTCCCTCTAATTAGTCCAATATGTGTAACTGCGCTTCCTTGTTGTATGTACACTTGTAGTTGTAGTATAGCTAGGACTTGAGGGTACTTGATCATATTTTGAAATATTGGAACTATAATGTGAAAAATTAAGTTATGGAGTTATTTAAAATAATATTCAGGGTTTGTCAACAAGTTAAGAAGTTTAAAGCAACTTTTAGTGTAATACCTTTTACAACAAAAAGAAATTACATAAGGCTTTATGAAAATAAAAAAAAAATTTATATATAGTTGGAGCCAAGAGTTGAACTTAATTCAAAGAGAATATGGGTAAAAAAAAACCAAGGGAAACATATATATATATATATATATATATATATATATATATATATATATATATATATATACATACATATACTCAATTTAATATTATTAAGGCCGTTTTTTGGACCAAAATTTTGAGGTATAAAGCCCAAAAATTGATCCTTGCATCGGCCCTGAGATATTTAGTTTGTATCAAACAAGAAGTTTTTTCATTGTAATTTAATGTAATATGTAACATTTTTTTAATATTTAAAGAATTCTAATGGAAATTCAAAAACTAATCAACTTGATTCATTTCCTGAAAAAAATCTACTCAGAAACATGATTGAAGGAAGTAGTCTACTAAATAATTTGTGTATATCTTTTCGAGGGAATCTGTATATTTTTCTGTTAAAAGGCCAAAGTTAGTAAATATTTGTATATTAATAGATGTTGGTCTTTTTTTTATATAATAAATAATAGTAGTAGTAATAATAATAATAATAAGAACAACAACAACAACAACAACAACAACATTACAGTTTTTATATTCTTATTTAACTCATTCATGAAACTGAACATTCTATTTTAAAATCACTCAATTTTGATCCATTTCTCAAATTTATGGACTCAAAACCAATAGTGTGTCATTTTTTAATGACGTGACATAGTCCACGATCAAATTACTTTTTTACATGACATTATTTTTATGTGATTTTAGGATAGTTAAATAAAATATGGTAATTATAATAATTTATAATTACTTTTTTAATTTCACATAATCAAATATGACATGTTGCCCTACAAAAAAAATCAAATATGGCATGTAAAAAGCTTAACACACCTGGATTGTGCCACATCATTATAAAAGTATACATCATCAATTTTGAGTTCATACATTGCAAAGAGAGTCTAAAATATGATGATTTTAAAATGGAGACTCTAGTTATGTGACTAAGTTACAATATGAGAACCAAAACTATAATTATTATTTTTTTAATGTAAATCAGGTATCATCCACACATAACTATTGAGATTAAATGCTTAAAACTTGTAAAAACCAAAATAGACGGAAAACTTTCCCTAAAAAATTTAAGGCTATTACTTTTCTCACCATATTGGTTTCTCATGCGCCCTATTTTTTTTCTTCCTAAAATACATTTTGCTCGGCAAATATAATCCGAACCACGTTTCCTCAAATATAATCTGAACAGTTCTAAAATTGCTTTTGTGACCAAATGGTTGTAAATAGACAGTTTGAATTATACAATCTGAACTAGTCCTGAAGGCGGGAAATATTTCAGACTCTAGAATTCAAAATCTTCCTATAAAAAGGTTTGCTCAGAACCTAACAGAAGTTCACCACCTTTTTCACCAAACACTCCCTACACTTCCAATAAAAAATATCATTTTGAGCGAAAATGTGATCTGGAGTAGCAATTTGGTCATTAAAGGGGGTAAACAACATCACTTTCGTTTGAATGCAAAGGTAATGTTTCTATAAAAAAATTTCTCATTCGATTTCTAAGCGTTTTCCTTTCGATCATGTCGCCATAGGTGTATTGGTTGTGTTCGAATTGTAAAATCTGAACTCTTAACAATATGAATCCGAACTCTTAACAATATGGTTCAGATTATACAATCCAAATGATACCAGTACAGAAACTGTCTAGTTTTCCTGACTATGATTTTGCATTTTTTTAATGTAAATCAGGTATCATCCACACATAACTATAGAGATTAAATGCTTAAAATTTGTAAAAACCAAAATAGACGGAAAACTTTCCCTAAAAAATTTAGCGCTATTACTTTTCCCACCCTATTGGTTTCTCATGCGCCCTATTTTTTTTCTCCTAAAATACATTTTGCTCGGCAAATATAATCCGAACCACGTTCCGTCAAATATAATCTGAACAGTTCTAAAATTGCTCTTGTCACCAAATGGTTGTAAATAGACAGTTTGAATTATATAATCTGAACTAGTCCTGAAGGCGGGAAATATTTCAGACTCTAGAATTCAAAATCTTCCTATAAAAAGGTTTGCTCAGAACCTAACAGAAGTTCACCACCTTTTTCACCAAACACACCCTACACTTCCAATAAAAAATACCATTTTGAGCGAAAATGTGATTTGGAGTAGCAATTTGGTCATTAAAGGGGGTAAACAACATCACTTTCGTTTGAATGCAAAGGTAATGTTCCTATAAAAAAATTCCTCATTCGATTTCTAAGTGTTTTCCTTTCGATCATGTCGCCATAGGTGTATTGGTTGTGTTCGGATTGTAAAATCTGAACTCTTAACAATATGAATCCGAACTCTTAACAATATGGTTCAGATTATACAATCCAAATGATACCAATACAGAAACTGTCTAGTTTTCTTGACTATGATTTTGCATTTTTTTTAATGTAAATCAGGTATCATCCACACATAACTATGGAGATTAAATGCTTAAAATTTGTAAAAACCAAAATAGACGGAAAACTTTCCCTAAAAAATTTAAGGCTATTACTTTTCCCACCCTATTGGTTTCTCATGCGCCCTATTTTTTTCTCCTAAAATACATTTTGCTCGGCAAATATAATCCGAACTACGTTCCGTCAAATATAATCTGAACAGTTCTAAAATTGCTCTTGTCACCAAATGGTTGTAAATAGACAGTTTGAATTATACAATCTGAACTAGTTCTGAAGGCGGGAAATATTTCAGACTCTAGAATTCAAAATCTTCCTATAAAAAGGTTTGCTCAAAACCTAACAGAAGTTCACCACCTTTTTCACCAAACACTCCCTACGCTTCCAATAAAAAATACCATTTTGAGCGAAAATGTGATTTGGAGTAGCAATTTCGTCATTAAAGGGGGTAAACAACATCACTTTCGTTTGAATGCAAAGGTAATGTTCCTATAAAAAAAATTCCTCATTCGATTTCTAAGCGTTTTCCTTTCGATCATGTCGCCATAGGTGTATTGGTTGTGTTCGGATTGTAAAATCTGAACTCTTAACAATATGAATCCGAACTCTTAACAATATGGTTCAGATTATACAATCCAAATGATACCAGTACAAAAACTATCTAGTTTTCTTGACTATGATTTTGCATTGTTTCAGTTATGGATGCTTACAATGATGCCCCCCCCCCCCCCCCCCCCCACCTTTGGCACCTGACATTGAACCTCCTATTGTGTTGTCGACTATTTCACCTCAAGTTTTGGATTATTTCGGCAATGCCAAAACTAAGGTTCCTCCACCTCTAGTAGATATTCCTTCCGGCGATGTGAAAGTGGAGGATGCTTCTCCAGTTGTTGTACCTCCATTTGATGCTCATCCAGTTGTACCTTCAGGTGTTGCACCTGTAGTTGTTTCTATTGTTCATCGAGAACAATTTGCCACTTAAAGAAAGTTTCTAACATGGAACGAGTTGTTTGAGTGGGTTCGAGAAGAAGAAAGGAAGCTAGGAGTTACCATTGTTATCAGAAAATCAAATAATAGTGGAAATGGTCGAAATGCATTTGTTACATTTATATGTGAAAGAGGAGGATCTTATTCCGACTACAAGAAGTTGGTGAAAGGTCATAAAAACACCGGACGTCTAAGTCCAAATGACAATAGTCAACTTCATGACTTGACGGACTGCTTGGTTTCTCCAAGACATATTCTTACGAGTTTAAGGAACAGGAACGGTCAAACTGCAACTACTATCAACCATATTTATAATGCAAGTCATAAACATAGGTAGTCTATTAGGAGTCTGAGATCAGAAATACAGCATCTGATGAAATCCTTGGTTGAGAATGAGTATGTGTATCATTATTGAAATTCTGGCGCAGTAAAATCCTGATGCTGAACGTAATGTGAAGTACACAGTTTCAACATTGAGCTACTGATCAATACAAATAACAAGGAAAGAAATAACAGACAAAAAGTAAAAGGCACAAGATGTTTGTTAACCCAGTTCGGTGACAAACACACCTACATCTGAGGCTACCAAGCCAGGAATGAAATCCACTATAATAGTATCAATTCAAAGTCCTATGTGAACAATCTCCGGTTCACTGCCTTCACACTTAATCACTACCCATGGTATTTCTACCTAGGAACTCCTAGATATGAGACTCATCTCACTTCCCCTCAAACAATCACTGCCCCATTGATCTTAGACTCAAATAACAATTGTTGGATATTTGGTTGTTGGCTTCATGTTTGCTGAAATCAAATATACAAGCAATGTGCGTCTTCAGAAGCAGTATGTCTTCAGAAGCTGAAATGTGTCTTCAGAAGCTGGAAGCAGAACTTCAGAAGCTGGGTGTTCAGAAGCACTGTTCATCAGAAGTTACGCTTCAGAAGCACTGTTCATCAGAAGCTGAACCTTCAGAAGCTGCATTTCAAAAGCACGTTCAGAAGCTGGTTTTCTGCGTTCTTTCTTGTGCCTTGCAGCTGTTTTATTTTCTCACATTATCTTTTGAAGATTTAATTGAAGATTTATCCAAGCTGCGTTTCTAGAAGAAAGAAGAATTTCGCAAGATATTTTCTAAAGATTGGATTCAATTATTTGTGAATATATTTTCAAAGAAATCTTTGGAAAATATATTTCTGGAAAATAAATTGCTTCTATTTGCTTCTAAAGAATTCTGGGAATATATCTTTGAAGGATTTGGTTCAAGAATTATGTTGCTATTGAAGCTATAAATAGAGGACGCTGTCATTGAAAAAAATCAACTCAACTGATGTCAGTTTTAATAGAGTGTTCTTAAGTGTTGAGTCTGTAAGCTTTGTGCTTTGTTTTTGTACACCACTCAAGTGTTTAGAGTTGGTTTTTTTTATTGAGTTGTAATCACTTGAAGCTTTAAAGCAAAAGTGACGTATTGAGTTTTTAGGAGAGTGTCTCCATCTTTGATTGATTTGTTTAGAGTCTGATAATCACTGGGGCAGTGATTGACTGAGGGAAGTAAGAGGGGTCTTATATCTAGGAGTTCCTAGGTAGAAATTCCGCGGGTAGTGATTAAGTGAGAAGACTATGAAAAACAGGGGTTGTTGTCATAGGACTTCGAATTGATACTATTATAGTGGATTTCCTTCCTTGCTTGGTAGCCTCCAGATGTAGGTGTGGTTGTCACCGAACTGGGTTAACAAATCACATGTGTTCTTTACTTTCTGTCTTGTTTAATTCTGATTCTGAACTGCTGTTTTTGCTAACTCTGTTTAGCTCTGTTTTACGGTTCAGAATCACTCCTGCCAGAAATTTCAATTGACATCAGAGCAGACACCCTGCCTGTTTTAGGGTGAGCTCCAGGGAAGGTTTTTCTGGCATAATGGACTCAGAAGGAGAATTAACTTATGAAGAACTTCTTGTCTCTTTCAAAGAACTATACAAGATGTATATAAATCAGAAGAAGACTGTCAGTCAACTACATGCTGAAAGAAGTGACCATCTAGCACAAATTTCTGAGCTCAATGATAAGGTAACCCAACTGAACTCTCAACTTGAACATATGAAGAAGCAAGTCAGAATGTTGAACACTGGTACTGATATGCTTGAAGAGATTTTGGAGAGTCAGAACCAAGGGAAACCAAAAGGAATTGGGTTTGATGATAGGACCTTGAACAAACAGCAAAATCCAACTAAAAAGGTCAGTGCAGCTGTTAAAACATGTGATCCAATGATGGATAAAACTAAGTTGGAACACCAGAACCAACCTCAGGGATCTAAGAGCAAGAGGACATCTCATCCTTGGGTATGTCATCACTGTGGTAAAAAGAGGCACATAAAGCCTTTCTGTTACAAGCTGCATGGATACCCCAAGCACTTTCAACAAAGAAAACCTCATGTTCAATCAAAGGTCAGCCATACTTTTGTTCAAGTTAGAAAAGTGGAACCAGTTGTGAACAAAAGCGATGTCAAGAAAGAATGGAGACCTAAAGGGGTGAATGCCATTGGTACTAAAAGGATCCATAAGATTAAGTCTGTTGAAGGTGGTAATGTAACTAGGAACAAGGCCCTCTTAGTATCTCATGGGAACAACAAAGGTGAAAGTGTTGACAAGAGTAGAATGAAGAATTTTGCTCTTATAGATGCAAGACACAAAAGAACAATCGATGCAACACATGTGAAGATAATCAAAGATGATGCAACTGTGTCCCCCTCTAAGGTTGTTGTTAATAACCCTGAATCTACCCCATCCAAGTCTGATGGTGGTTCTGATGTGGGTTATGATGTGGAGTCTGATGATGAACCCATTGGAAATAGGCTTGAACAAAGTGTAGCAAAGAGAGGAAAGGTTGTTGTTGCTGTCAGCATGCCTACTCATGTTGTTAAGAAGAGTGCTGTTGTTGGACCATCTAAAGGAAGGAGCCAACTGGGCCTTTGTCTTTTTTAGGAATGATAGCAGAATCTGAGGACAAAGCAGCTTCTGATGCTTTGTCAGTTTGTGTTTCATGTGTGAAGACTTTGCTGTGTAATTGTGTTCTTCTATGAAGACTATGTGTGTGTTTCTGATCCTAATAATGGTTTTGATAATGGTGTTGTGATGGGTTCTATTGTGTGATTCTGCTGGTCTGAGAAGTGTCACTGATGTTACTTCGGTGTGTGGTTCTGTGGTATGTTGGTCTATATTGGATGTTTATACCCTTTGTTTTTGCTCTGTTTGAGTGCATCTGGTCTGTATCTGTTGTTTCTTATTTTTTCTGCTCCTGGTGATTCCTGGTTGTTTTGTCAAAATTGTTTGGCTAAAAAGGGGGGGTCAGAAGCAGTTCAGTTGTTCAGGGGGAGTTCCTGTGTATCTGTTTCAGAGTGTTGTTCCTATTTCAGAGTTTCAGAGTGTTGTTCCTGTGTGTCTGTTTCAGAAGCAGTGCAACAGTTCAGGGGGAGTTTCTGTTTGGTCCTGAATGATCTGTTTCAGAGGGAGAATATGTGGTTCCTGATCTGGAAGTGTTTTCTGATTAAGTTCAGAATTGGAAGATGATCTGTTTCAGTAGTTGTGTGTTTCAGGGGGAGTGTGTGTCCTCAGAAGCTGCTGTTGTATGTGTGAAATGTAGTGAATCATCCACTGCTCACTCTGTTGTTGCTACATTTGTGTTATGTTTTGTGAAGAATTTGCTTGTTGTATCTCTCTGTGTTCTTAAATTGATTTTAGCCAAAAATTTGCCAAAGGGGGAGATTGTTGGATATTTGGTTGTTGGCTTCATGTTTGCTAAAATCAAATATACAAGCAATGTGCGTCTTCAGAAGCAGTATGTCTTCAGAAGCTGAAATATGTCTTCAGAAGCTGGAAGCAGAACTTCAGAAGCACTGTACATCAGAAGCTGCGCTTCAGAAGCACTGTTCATCAGAAGCTGAACCTTCAGAAGCTGCATTTCAGAAGCACGTTCAGAAGCTGGTTTTCTGCGTTCTTTCTTGTGCCTTGGAGCTGTTTTATTTTCTCACATTATCTTTTGAAGATTTAATTGAAGATTTATCCAACCTGCGTTTCTAGAAGAAAGAAGAATTTCGCAAGATATTTTCTAAAGATTGGATTCAATTATTTGTGAATATATTTTCAAAGAAATCTTTGGAAAATATATTTCCAGAAAATAAATTGCTTCTATTTGCTTCTAAAGAATTCTGGGAATATATCTTTGAAGGATTTGGTTCAAGAATTATGTTGGTGTTGAAGCTATAAATAGAGGACGTTGTCATTGAAGAAAATCAACTCAACTAAAGTCAGCTTTAAAGCAAAAGTGACGTATTGAGTTTTTAGGAGAGTGTCTCCATCTTTGATTGATTTGTTTAGAGTCTGATAATCACTGGGGCAGTGATTGACTGAGGGAAGTAAGAGGGATCTTATATCTAGGAGTTCCTAGGTAGAAATTCCACGAGTAGTGATTAAGTGAGAAGGCTATGAAAAACAGGGGTTGTTGTCATAGGACTTCGAATTGATACTATTATAGTGGATTTCCTTCCTGGCTTGGTAGCCTCCAGATGTAGGTGTGGTTGTCACCGAACTGGGTTAACAAATCATCGTGTTCTTTACTTTCTATCTTTTTAATTCTGCTTCTGAACTACTGTTTTTGCTTACTCTGTTTAGCTCTGTTTTACGGTTCCGAATCAGTCCTGCCAGAAATTTCAACAATCAAAGACGGAGACACACTCCAAACACACAAAAGTCACTCTTGCTTAAAAGCTTCAAGTGATCTACAATTACAACTCAATAAACACAGTCCTAAGCTTGCATCAAAGTGACACAAGAAAGGCTCACAATTAACAGACTTGAAACCTAAGAATACTCTTTCAATGATGGCTTCAGTTTCAGTTATTTTCTTCAGTAGTGGCGTCCTCTATTTATAGCCTTCAGCAGCAACATATATTTGAATCAAATATTCTTCTCAGAAATATATTGAAACAAATATTCTTCAGAAATATATTTTCCAAAGATCTCCTTTGAAAATATATTTACACATAAAAATATCCAATCTGAAAAATATATCTCACGAAAATATCTTCCTTCTGGAAACACACGCATCTTGGAGAACAAGTAACATGAATGAATTCTTCAATCAAATCTTCAAAAGATCAGGTGAGATAATAAACAACTCCATGGCACGAAAACAAGGAGTATAGTAAAATGCTTCTGAAGTTCTGCGTCTGAAGATTCAGCTTCTGAAGGTTCAGCTTCTGAAGATTCAGCTTCTGAAGATTTCAGCTTCTGAAGGTTCAGCTTCTGAAAGTTCAGCTTCTGAGGTTCAGCTTCTGAAGACGTACATCTTGCTTGTATATTTGATTTTAGCAAAAATGAAGCCAACAACCAAATATCCAACAATCTCCCCCTTTGGCAAATTTTTTGGCTAAAATTAATCTGAGATCAGAGAGATATCACAAGGCAAATACTTCACTCATCATATGTACGCAACCATGAAGAACTTAAACGTAGCAACTAAATTGCAACAGAGTCAGCAGCTGTAACACCCCGTTTTCCCAACTTATAAATTTCATTTAAAATAAATCAGAGTTTCAACCTTGACGGGATGTCGCACTTCGTTTACAATTTATAAATAGGATAATTTGCTATTTATTTCAAAACAGACTTTTCAATAACGTCAAACCATCGCAGCGGAAATTCAACTTCATAATTAAATCTAAACATCATTAGGCACAAGGCCACATCAAAAACAACGTAGTTTAAAACTCCACTAAATGTGGTTCAACATCAGTTTGAAATTAAAATACATAGCACATGAATTCATCAAAAAGTTTCCCATCCCGTTACATATCAGAGCGACTCCTAATGACACGAGGAATCAACTCACTTCAGCGATTACTCCTGGTTATCTGCACGTTACCCACGTAGAGGCAACATTCAAACAGAAGGGGTGAGATTCACATTCAATAAACATAAGTACATAATTCATAAAGATGAATTTAACATTTCACATAAACATCATCAAACAACACCATCAGATCTTATACATACATCACACATACACATCATAATCTCACCTCTCAATGCAACATCAAATACAATAACATCGACCGACTCAACAATGCAACATCACTGACTCAAGTATGCAACATGCATGTGGTACCAATTCATCGCAAAATATGTCATAATAGGACATGTCGGGCATACACCCCCATCGTAAATGTCATATAGACATGTCGGGCATACACCCCCATCACTTAATTCATAATGTCATAATAGACATGTCGGGCATACACCCCCATCACTTAATGCATAATGTACTGGACTCGACAATGCAACATTTACAACAAATACAACGTCAACAACAACTTCATTATCATATACATCATCATCGTTATCATCATCATCGTTTAACATCATCATCGTGTATTATCATCATCACAATTATCAACAACTTTCATGTTTATACCAAAGACCAATTTAAAACAGAGACGTGTGAAAAAGACGCAAAACATGAAACAGAGAATGCTGTCACCGTACAATTTCACTAAGACCTCCTTGGAGTATTTTCATCATAACTCAAAAACTAAAAGTCATTTTCACGTCAAACCAAAGCCACTGGAAAGCTAACAAAATTATCTAAAACCTTCATGTTTACACCCAAGGCCAATTCTGTACCGATCAATACCAGTTTTCGTTTCAAATTCGGAAAAGTTGTGCAGAAAGTCCAGAAAAATTCACTGTGACCTACGTGCCGTAATTTGACCATAACTCAAGTTCTATAAATCGTTTTGACGTCAGACCAACGGCATTAGAAAACTAACATCCATACCTACAACTTTTGTGTTTACACCTAAGGCCAATTCTGTACCGATCAATACCAGTTTTCGTTTCAAATTCAGGGCAGAGATAAGAAAACTCAGGAAAAGCAACTTATATTATTCAAACTTCTCATTCATCTGACACATGTTTATGAACATTCAAAACTTCATCAATTTATGCATAAGCATGGCACCAATCAGTAACAACACCATAGAATCACAACAAAATCAACATCTCAACATAGAAATCATCAATTTAACATTCCATCATTAGTTTATCATAATCAAACAACCCTAATTCCCAAATTCACCAACATCAACAAGTTAAATCAAAATTTAGGGATTATGAAACTTAGATTTATAGAAGCTAGTCCCACCCTTACCTTGTTATGAAGAAATCGCCCCCTTCAGCTTTTCCTCTTCTCAAGTTCTTCACCTTCTTCCTTGGCTCTGCTTCTCCTCTTTTCTCTTCTCTGTTTCACGTGAAAACACAACAAAATGAAACCTCTTCACGCGTATACCTCTTTTTCCATTCCACTTCCCTCTTTCTTAATCTCCCATAATGCCCTTAATGCCATTTTAATTCTATTTAATCTATTAAATTATATTAATTCATTATAATTCAATAAAATAATAAAATTAAATTCTAGGCGTTACAACTCTCCCCAACTTATAAAATTTTCGTCCTCGAAAATGTACCTCATGCAAATAACTCTGGATAAGACTCCAACATCTTGCTTTCCAGCTCCCACGTCAAGCTTTCACCAGTTGGTCCTCCCCAAACAACTTTCACGAGAGGAATCTCTTTGCCCCTCAACTTCTTCATCTCACGGCCTTCAATCCTCAGTGGTAATGTCTCCACCGTAAGATTGTCTCTAACCTGCACATCATCTCTCGGAATCACATGAGAGGGATCTGCAACATACTTCCGAAGTTGCGACACGTGAAACACATCATGCAAATTTGAAAGATGCGGTGGTAATCCCACTCTATAAGCAACTGTTCCTATCCTTTCTGATATCTGATAAGGACCAATGAACTTCGGAGTCAGCTTCTTCGATTTCAATGCACGTCCAACACCAGTCATCGGAGTGACTCTCAAAAACACATGATCACCTTCTTGGAACTCAAGGTCTTTTCTTCGCTTATCATGATAACTTTTCTGCCGACTCTGCGATGCTTTCATCTTCTCTTGTATCAATTTGACCTTCTCAGTAGTCTGCTGAATAATTTCTGGTCCCACAATTGCACTCTCACCAGCCTCGAACCAACACAAAGGAGTTCTGCACCTCCTACCATACAATGCCTCAAAAGGTGCCATTCCAATGCTAGAATGGTACTGTTGTTATAAGTGAACTCTATCAACAGTAGATGACTATCCCAAGCTCCACCCTGCTCAAGAACACATATTCTCAACAAATCTTCGAGTGATTGAATCGTCCTTTCCGACTGACCATCTGTTTGCGGATGATAAGCCGAGCTCAACCTCAATTTAGAACCCAATGCTTCCTGCAAACTCTTCCAAAATCTAGAAGTAAATCTTGGATCTCTGTCTGACACAATACTCGACGGAACACCATGCAACTTCACAATCTCTCGAATGTAAATCTCTGCCAACTGCGACACAGGATAACTAATATTTATCGGAAGGAAATGCGCAGACTTCGTCAACCTATCCACAATCACCCAAATTGAATCATGTCCTCTCTGAGTATTCGGCAAACTCGTCACAAAATCCATGGATATACTATCCCACTTCCACTCTGGCACATCCAACGGTGTCAACAACCCAGCAGGTTTCTGATGCTCAACCTTCGACTTCTGACAAGTCAAACATGAATACACAAATTGAGCCACATCTCGCTTCAAACCAGACCACCAAAACAGCTTCTTCAAATCATGATACATTTTTGTAGCTCCCGGATGAATACTCAAGCTACTTCTGTGACTTTCCTCAAGAATCATCTTCTTCATCTCATCGTTATCAGGTATACAAATTCTGCCTCTAAACCTCAACACTCCTTGATCATCAATTTTGAAATCACTACCCTCAGCCTCATTCATCAAATCCACCAACTTCACATCTACTTTCTGAGCTTCTCTGATATTACTCAAAAATTCATTGTTAATCTTCAACATACCCAACTTCACACTCTGAGGTGCCAATTCACAAACCAAACTCATATCTCTGAATTGTTCAAGCAACTCAAACTCTTTAACCATCATAGCAGACATATGCAAGGTTTTCCTGCTCAAAGCATCAGCAACAACGTTAGCTTTACCTGGATGATAATTCAGTCCAAAATCATAATCCTTCAACAGTTCAAGCCATCTTCGCTGCCTCATATTTAGCTCCTTCTGATCAAATAGATACTTCAAACTTTTATGATCACTAAACACCTCAAATCTTGAACCATATAAATAGTGTCTCCAAATCTTCAGCACAAATACCACTGCGGCCAACTCAAGATCATGCGTAGGATAGTTCCGTTCATGAATTCTCAACTGTCTTGATGCATAAGCCACTACTTTACCATCTTGCATAAGCACACCACCTAATCCCAACTTGGACGCGTCACAATACACCACAAAAGGCTCATCTGGCTTCGGCAAAATCAAGATTGGAGCCGTCGTCAAACGCTGCTTCAATTCATTAAAACTGGTTTCACAATGAACATCCCACACAAAAGCTTTACCTTTACAAGTCAACTGCGTCAACGGAAGTGCAATCCTCGAAAATCCTTCTATAAATCTGCGATAATATCCAGCCAAACCAAGGAAACTTCTAATCTCAGTCACCGACTTAGGGGTCTCCCATTGTGATACTGCTTCCACTTTAGATGGGTCAACCGCAATACCACTACCTGAAATAATGTGGCCAAGAAAACTCACCTCTTTCAACCAAAATTCACACTTTGATAACTTGGCATACAGCTTCTTCTCTTTCAACACTTGCAACACAATCTTCAAATGCTCCGCATGATCTTCCTCGGTCTTGGAGTATATCAAAATGTCATCTATAAAAACAACAACAAATTGATCTAAATAGTTATGAAAAATACGGTTCATATATTCCATAAATACTCCTGGCGCATTCGTAACACCGAACGGCATCACCGAATATTCATAATGTCCGTAACGTGTTCTAAAGGCCGTCTTCTGAACATCTTCATCCTTCACTTTAATCTGATGATAACCCGATCTCAAATCAATTTTGCTAAAAACACAAGCACCCACCAACTGGTCCATCAAATCATCAATCCTCGGGAGCGGATATCTATTCTTGATCGTCACTTTGTTCAGCTGCCGATAATCAACACACAACCTCATGCTGCCATCTTTCTTCTTAACCAACAACACAGGTGCTCCCCACGGTGAAACACTCGGCCTTACAAACTTCTTATCCAACAAGTCTTCCAATTGTTTCTTCAACTCTGCTAGCTCGGAAGCCGACATTCGGTAAGGTGCCATCGACACCGGCTTCGTACCCGGAACAAGATCAATTGAAAATTCAACTTCCCTCTCCGGCGGCACATCAGGAATCTCATCGGGAAAAACTTCTGGAAATTCACACACCACAGGCAACTTGTCAATCTTCTCTTGATTCTCAATGGACAAAAATGCCATCAAGGAGAACATCTGGACTTCATCACATGCCATCTGCTTCAGCTGCTTAGTAGACAAAAGCTCAACTCCACTATCTTCTTCAACAGAAGAAAAACGCACCGACTTATTAAAACAGTTAATATGAACACGGTTATACTCCAACCAGTTCATACCAAGGATGACATCCATTCCACTCAAAGGTAAACAAACCAAATCAACTTCAAAATCTCATTATAATTACTCACTAATATTCCACAATGAAGTCTACCACAATCCGTCACTATAATCATTCTTATTCAACATAAATTGCATCTCCATGCATTTTCCGATACCTTCGCATTCTTACAAATACCAATGTTTCATTCCTTATCCATATCTTACACCCTTCTTCACTTTTTCAACTTCAAACACAATTATATCTTCCAATACAGACCTCCCAAGCACAAAATTATATTCCAAAATGAAGGGAATTTCGTGTAGATTCCAGAACTTCAAGAATCTCCCAAATCCGAGTTACGAGTAAAAAGTTATCATCCTTGCAATGGGACTGGTCCAGAATTCCCGTATGCAGAATTTTCCAAAAATCAGCATCAGACCCAAACATTAAAATGCACTTTTCTTCCTCTTCACAAACTTCCTGAAGACAAATCCTATATGCAAACCGTAGGGAATTTCTTGAGCTTTCCAAAAAGTCCAGAATCGCTTCCATCAGAAACACGAGTAAAAAGTTATGCCCCTTTTACTGACAGCTGCTCCATAATTGTAAAAATCAGAATTTGAGGTTGATGAACATAAGTTCCATCTCTCCCTCTCGCTTCCAAGATCTACCAACATCCTTTCTTTTCATCCAACTACGAAAATCACCCGAATTTAATCCAACTACACTCAAGACATACCATCTACCGAATTAATCCATCAACTATCACTTCCATTGGAATAATTCCTCATTCTCAATTAATTCACCATCCATAATCTACACACATCTCAAACTCGACTGATAGGAATTCATGAGTCCATACTCTCGCTGGTTCCCAACAACATCGCTTCAATAACGTTTGCACTCTTACAATCAACATCACCTCGAACCAACTTCTACATACTATCAACACGTGCGGGAGGCAAGCTTCTCCCCCACTTATTCCAAACCAACTCCTGCAGACAACGACTATGAGCTAACAAACAAGTACCGACAGTGTTTCACACACATGTCGAGTACTAAGGGACAAACAACATTAGACAACATTGGCCGGACAGACCAACCAGGCTCTGATACCAATTGTAACACCCCGTTTTCCCAACTTATAAATTTCATTTAAAATAAATCAGAGTTTCAACCTTGACGGGATGTCGCACTTCGTTTACAATTTATAAATAGGATAATTTGCTATTTATTTCAAAACAGACTTTTCAATAACGTCAAACCATCGCAGCGGAAATTCAACTTCATAATTAAATCTAAACATCATTAGGCACAAGGCCACATCAAAAACAACGTAGTTTAAAACTCCACTAAATGTGGTTCAACATCAGTTTGAAATTAAAATACATAGCACATGAATTCATCAAAAAGTTTCCCATCCCGTTACATATCAGAGCGACTCCTAATGACACGAGGAATCAACTCACTTCAGCGATTACTCCTGGTTATCTGCACGTTACCCACGTAGAGGCAACATTCAAACAGAAGGGGTGAGATTCACATTCAATAAACATAAGTACATAATTCATAAAGATGAATTTAACATTTCACATAAACATCATCAAACAACACCATCAGATCTTATACATACATCACACATACACATCATAATCTCACCTCTCAATGCAACATCAAATACAATAACATCGACCGACTCAACAATGCAACATCACTGACTCAAGTATGCAACATGCATGTGGTACCAATTCATCGCAAAATATGTCATAATAGGACATGTCGGGCATACACCCCCATCGTAAATGTCATATAGACATGTCGGGCATACACCCCCATCACTTAATTCATAATGTCATAATAGACATGTCGGGCATACACCCCCATCACTTAATGCATAATGTACTGGACTCGAAAATGCAACATTTACAACAAATACAACGTCAACAACAACTTCATTATCATATACATCATCATCGTTATCATCATCATCGTTTAACATCATCATCGTGTATTATCATCATCACAATTATCAACAACTTTCATGTTTATACCAAAGACCAATTTAAAACAGAGACGTGTGAAAAAGACGCAAAACATGAAACAGAGAATGCTGTCACCGTACAATTTCACTAAGACCTCCTTGGAGTATTTTCATCATAACTCAAAAACTAAAAGTCATTTTCACGTCAAACCAAAGCCACTGGAAAGCTAACAAAATTATCTAAAACCTTCATGTTTACACCCAAGGCCAATTCTGTACCGATCAATACCAGTTTTCGTTTCAAATTCGGAAAAGTTGTGCAGAAAGTCCAGAAAAATTCACTGTGACCTACGTGCCGTAATTTGACCATAACTCAAGTTCTATAAATCGTTTTGACGTCAGACCAACGGCATTAGAAAACTAACATCCATACCTACAACTTTTGTGTTTACACCTAAGGCCAATTCTGTACCGATCAATACCAGTTTTCGTTTCAAATTCAGGGCAGAGATAAGAAAACTCAGGAAAAGCAACTTATATTATTCAAACTTCTCATTCATCTGACACATGTTTATGAACATTCAAAACTTCATCAATTTATGCATAAGCATGGCACCAATCAGTAACAACACCATAGAATCACAACAAAATCAACATCTCAACATAGAAATCATCAATTTAACATTCCATCATTAGTTTATCATAATCAAACAACCCTAATTCCCAAATTCACCAACATCAACAAGTTAAATCAAAATTTAGGGATTATGAAACTTAGATTTATAGAAGCTAGTCCCACCCTTACCTTGTTATGAAGAAATCGCCCCCTTCAGCTTTTCCTCTTCTCAAGTTCTTCACCTTCTTCCTTGGCTCTGCTTCTCCTCTTTTCTCTTCTCTGTTTCACGTGAAAACACAACAAAATGAAACCTCTTCACGCGTATACCTCTTTTTCCATTCCACTTCCCTCTTTCTTAATCTCCCATAATGCCCTTAATGCCATTTTAATTCTATTTAATCTATTAAATTATATTAATTCATTATAATTCAATAAAATAATAAAATTAAATTCTAGGCGTTACAGCAGCGGCACATAATAAACAAACTCCTAACAAGAGATATATACTATGTTTCCACACATACACTCCCCCTGAAACATGTCATTCAGGAACAAACGAAGCACTCCCCCTGAAACATACACTTCAGCTCCTGAAACATACACTCCTGAAACATACACTTCAGCTGAAAAACTGTATTGATTCTGAACTACTGTAGTGCTCTGTATTGCTTCTGAAATACTTATCTCCCCCTTTTTAGCCAAAAATTTCAAAGCAACCACTCAGACACACATAGGAATAGTAACCACATCTGAACATAATACTTCTAAGCATTAACATATTTGAACCTCAAAATTTCAACCACATCAGGTTGAGGATTCTCAGGTAACTCAACCATATCAGAATCAGTTTGGGGAATCTCAGAACTGGTTTCAACACATTCACAAAAGTAATAAAAGCTTCAGTAACATCAGGATTTATAGCCACAAAATCAAAATGGCTTGTGGTAACAGCAACTGGTACAGGTGAAACAACATGAGAACTCACATTTACAGCAGTCTTCAGAATGAGAATGATTTCCCTTATTTCTCGTGCAACTCTAGTTATAGTAAATAGAAAGAATTTGTTTGCATGTTTCAACATCTGTAATTGCTATAACTCCTCATGCAGACAAATTCCAAGCTTACCCCTTGAAAAATCATCAACATAAACAGAAACATTCTTCTTTCCATCTAGGCTTTCAACTTGCATAGTCCCTATGAGATCCATGTGAAGTAATTCAATAATCTTAGGGATGTTAAGATGTTGCAGCTTCTTGTGAGACATCTTGATTTGTTTTCCAATTTGACACTCACCACAAATGTTGTCTTCATTAATCTTAAGTTTGGGTAGTCCTCTGATGGCTTCCACAGACATGACTTTCTTCATACCCCTCAAGTTTAAGTGCCCAAGTTTCTGGTGCCACAGTCTGACTTCTTCTTCTGAACTTATGAAGACGGAGAAAACCTCTATGATGCATGGGAGAGGTACAAGCTGCTGCTTAAGGGGTGTCCAGGACACAAATTCTCTGAAATGGAGGTAACTCTTATCTTTACTAATGGTCTTAAGACCCAAACTAGAATGCTTCTAGATGCTTCTGCAAGTGGTTCAAACTAGAGCTTATTGACAACATGTCCTTAAACGAGTATAGATCTCAAGGTAGCGATGGGAATGTTGCCACAAAAAAAGAAGTACTGAAACTCGAAAGCCATGATGCCTTACTTGAAAGTCAAATGCTACTTGGCGAGAAGATGGAGGAAATAGCTAAGAAGCTAGAAGCACGAAAAGTAGCAAAGCTATCAACGAATGGTTTAGGATGCGATTTTTGTGAGCAAGCTCATGAAACAAAAGCATGTCTTCCAGCAAATTTGGGGTTATCCGAAGAGCAAGTAAAGTTTATGGGAGTTGTTACTAGACAACAAAGGTATCCTTTTTCTAATAACTTTAATTCTAATTGGCCAAATTGTTCTAACTTCTTTTCAGGTGGAAACAATGGTTTCCAATCATCTCAAGCCACCAATTCACAACAGTTCAAGAAAGGCCTATAGGAAACGCTTGAACAATACATGAAGTCGACTCAAACTCAAATTGAGTCTCTTTTGAAAAGTCAAGAAGAAGCTAAGAGAAACACTAAAGCTTCTATTAAGAACTTCAAGACCCAAATAGGGCAAATTTCTACACAACTCACTTCTCTTGAAAAACCAAAGAACGAGGAGTGCAAGATGGTGATGAGTGAGGAAGCTGACATTGGAGAAGATGAGGAGCTAAAATGCCAGGTAAGTAAAACTAACCCTTTAAAAGTGCCAACTCAAAAGTATCAAAAGAGAGAAATGAAGGTTGATAAATGAAGGTTGATAGAATGAAAATACTTATAGAAACCTTGGAGCATGTGAATGTTACTTTACCACTAGATCGTCTACCCGTGCGGTAGCACGGGTCATATACACTGAAAAAAATTACTTAAATGCAATATTACATGGCTAAAAATTACATATTTCGAAATTTTGTCTCGACTAATTAAGATCGTAAATACTATTTTATGGCTACAACTTTCTAGACATTAATTAGAGTTGTATAAGTTAATTGTTGAAGTTTTGATCTCATCCCAAACTTTCCAAAAATATAATACTGTAACAGACACCTAAAAGCCACTTTCTTGCTTGAAATTCTCAACCAATGATAAAACTTGACATTCCTTTCTCATAAAGCTTCCATGTGACTGTTTAATCAGGTTATATAGCAAAATTATAATCGATTTCTTTCTTGCAAGCTCCCATCAAGTTAATTAAAAAGGTCGATGATGTTATGCAACGCATATAAAGTGCATAGTAATAATTTTTAAAAGTAATAAACTAAGGCATATATATAACTATATAAAGGGCCCTACTAATAGGTTTTAAATTAGAAACACTTTCAAATCTTTAATCTTAAACAAAACACCTATGACTCATCCCAGTAATTGTTACCATCTTTTAATAGTAGTAATAATTCTTTTAAGGCAAACAACTCACCGGTTTGTACAACTTCTACAAAATTACACTAACGATCCTAAAAGCACAATTATATTTATAAAAACTAATCACAACATTCATAAGTAGTTTGATCAAAATTTTCATTAAAAACATGTATGTTAGCTTTGACATATCATAAATTAAACTCTCAAAAATAAATGAAAACCAATAAAAGATAGAAAATAACTAATTTAGCAATAATTCTTTCAGCTAGATTCTATAAGTGGCTTGATAAGCAAAACGTAGGATCTAAAAGTGGCATTTGTAGTATCTAAGAGGCACACTCTGCTTCAAAATTGGTGGGTTGGGTAAGTTAATTGCATTTGTGGCATCTTCAACAAACATGTTACTACTGAAAAGATAAGCATTGAATGAATAAATAAATTTTACCCACATATGCTCTGCATTTCATATTAGCTTCCAGCGTGATCATTGAACCAATATACCTCCACATAAATAAAAAAACAAAGTGCTTTATCAAGATTTTTTTTTGAAGAATCTTTATTAAGAAAAATTTATGGACCTAAATTTTGCACCAGCCCTAGAAGGCAAATCACCTTCAAAATTCCTTGAGTACATTGTAGAGGCATCTATTTGTTAAGCAACAAAATTATTAGTAGATTAACAAATTGCCTAACTACTCAAATTCACATGTCTAAAAAGAAACATATACTTAATAGTCGATTGAAAATTCGCATGAAGAGATTCTATCAAGTCTTTAGTGGTCATGTTGTGTCTAAAGCTAACCATCATATACGGATATTATCAAAGGACAACTCATTTGGCTCAAAGCTTGAATTAGTTCAGCTTCTATTCCATTAAATTTTCCTAAAAAGTCCAAATTAATGATCAAACAATGGAGATGAGTATTTGCTAATATGAAGTCCGTCATTTTTAAGGGAATATCAAGTCATATAAAAATATAGTTGGATAATGTTTTAGTAACTACCAAAACTAATGTTTGTATCATATGCCCTCTTGTTGTCATCAAGCTCACATAAGGAATTCCCATGAAATCTATCATACTTATCCTAAAGTTAAATTGTGACAGAAAAAAGCACTTTCATTGGTATGTACATGTGCTTTTAGCTACTTTCTAATTGGCACCTCAGCGAGCAATGTCACAACCACAAAAATCTCAATAATAAAAATCTCAATAATAAGTACTCACATAAACAATACCATAAAATAAAAATTTCTAGCTTCTTCATTTTTACTTTACCTTCATAATTTGTGTTTAAGTATGTGATTTGCCCACTTCTTTGTATAGTCCACGTCATTTAGTAATTGATGGCATATGGGAAGTAATCTTTATAATGGTTGTTTTGCTTCGATTGAATCCTGCAAAAGTAAGTAATTGAAATTAATAATCTATTCCACACAAAGATTGCAAGAATAAGGAGAGGAAAATACAAAACTAACTTGATGAGTAGCTTCAAATTCTTTAATTTGTTGATAAAGAGAAAAAGTTTAAGAAGAGCATCTCAACAATCCCAATATTCATTTAACAAACTTTTGTATTTATTCTTGTTTATATTTACCTTATGAATTGCACCGGTTTACTCAACCACATGCATAACTTTACAATTTAAATGGAATGTTAATTTGCATTTGGAGATTACCCATCCAATTATTAATGTGCATATGCAAAGAATGTTCCTAATTATAAGCAATAACAATATCGTATTTTGTTCTCATTAGTTACGATGCTTACTCATTTTAAATTATTGGGAACCAAAAAATGTTGTACCACACCATGCACATAAACAAAATCAACTGCCTACTCAAGGATCACAAAAAAAAAAAACGCAGGCATATTCAGGGAGAAACTCAGTAATAACATACTTTCTTAGGCCGCTGAAGTGATGATAGAATTTCACCCTGTCAGCAATACCTGGTATAGTAGGAAGATCTGTGGCAGAAAT
Source organism: Medicago ruthenica (assembly GCA_018208015.1). Taxonomy (NCBI): domain Eukaryota; kingdom Viridiplantae; phylum Streptophyta; class Magnoliopsida; order Fabales; family Fabaceae; genus Medicago; species Medicago ruthenica. Next base: position 54,335,656 of record CM031375.1, on the reverse strand, counting down.
TATATTAGACATAAGTGAACCACCCAGATTCCCATCATAAGCTGGCAGATTTACGGTAAAAGATTGTTGAATTGGCATTATAATTCCCAGGGGAATCTGAAGGTGAGAAAAACATAAGAAGTGGAGGTTGAATTGTGTTAGTTTTTTCTTCTTTTTAACTAAGATCAAAGTTCAGCTTCTGATAGAGTTCAGAATCTGAAACAATGTTCAAAGTCAAATGCAGCGGATATAAAAGAGATAGAGAGAGAAAACAGAAAGACACAAAGCAATTATCTTGGATCCTTCCACAATCTGAAAGTAGTCCAGTTCTCTTGTCACTTACAAGAGATTTTCACTATAATCACACAAGATTACAATTGTTCAAGCACACTAGCAAAAGACTTTCAATGCTCAAGCACACAAGCAAGAGACTTCTTACAAACAAAGAAAAATTGTTTGGATTGAACACTTGATATACAATCAGAGGTGTTGACAAAATACAACACAGTTCAGACTCTAAGACTTAAGAATTTCTAAGATATAAAAGTTGTTAAGAAATTCTAAGTTTTTTATGCGTAATTCAATTTGACAGTTTTAGTACTTTCAAAATGTTGTAGAGTCATATAATTTCTTCAAGTCTTCAATCCTCTATATAGAGGTTGAAAAGAGACGTTTGAAGAGTGCCAATGCATCATTTGAGTCATTAGAGAAGCTTGATAGATCACCATTGATTTGTTGCTTGATTTGGTTAATGTCCTATGAAAGAATGAATTCGAAACCTTTTCTGAGTAGGGAATGAACCGTTCTTTTCCAAGTAGACACAACTGCAACATCGTACAAATGCACATGGGAATGTTGGTGATACGGATGTATTGTTGTCCTTCATTGAAAGTGACATCCATTGACTTTCTGATCCTTCAGAACTTCCATTGCTTGAACTTGCAGAGGCTTCAGCACAAATGGTCTTCAGCTTCATTAAGTCTGGCTTCCAGAGTCTTGCTATCAGATTCGGAGTCTCTAGCTTTTTGGGTTGCCTTCAGAGTCTGACTTCTTCAGATTCTGACTTGAAACTAAGCTTCTCTTGAAACTTCTTTGCTCCACATTTTTTCTTTCAGAACCAATAAATGATTAAGACATTATAAATTTTTGTCTATGGTTCTGCACAATTGAACAAATATTAGCATATCCAATTAATCTTTTAATACTTTGTTATCATCAAAACTTAAGAGGCATTGTATAAAACTTATTTTGTTCCAACATAATCATCCTCTTTAGAGCACTAAATTCAGTTGAGAGATTAATTGTCCTTGCTATTGACTCATCAACATGGAAGAATAACTTGATTAAATGATCAATCAGGCTAGCAAATTGAACAAACAAACTGTTCTCATTACTTCATGGGCTGAAACCTTTATGTGCACCTTGTATAATTTTAGCTGCTTCACGCCTTGAAGGAACGGTGGATTTTGAAGGGGAAATTGAGTATGGCAGGAATGAGTTAGATAAGGAAATAGAGAAGTAGAAAGTATAACGGTGTAGGAGGAAGTTCTTTTTTGAAAATAAGCCATAAGTAATTGTGATGCGATTGGGTCTTGAGAATTGGATGGAAGACAATTAGTTAATGAAATTAAATGCAATGTGCCTATTCATTGGAAAAATGTATTTTGCTGTAAAGTAAGTGTAACACCCTAAACCCCACGTTTTATTTTCTAATAAAATTTAATAAATAATTAAACACGCAAGGGTGTCACACATCTTCATCAATTAAAAAAAACACTTCATTTAAAATAAAAACGTCGCAGCGGAAAAGTTCTCAAAACATCAAAGTAATTTTTCACATCTTTAAAATCCACAACAAAACTGAATTTGAAAGAATTCTAAAACAAAATCTGAAATAAAATAAATCCTCGTTCCCTAGTGTTACTAATCAGAGCGACGACTTGATAAAACTCCCAAAAACGATAAATAAACAGGACGGCTCCAACGTCATCCTTTGAGACTCACTGCTAATAATTATTTCTTTCCTGCGAATCTGTACCCGGCGAGAGTACAGTCCAAATTTAAGAGGGTGAGAATATATCCAACACAAACATTCAGATAAAATAATCATCAATTGCAGTTAGGCATGTACACATTACAGTCAGGTAATATTCACACTCTTAACATTTACATTCATTAAAATACACTAAATAGGCATCAATTCAACATCTTATAATAACAAGTAAACTTCAAAAACAAGTAATAACATTTAGTGGACATTAATATAAACACCAACTATTCACACATAATCATAAAGAAACACATCATCAAATATCACATCTATAAATAACACATCTTCAAATTATACATCTTCAGATAAACTTGCAACTATGTATGCAATGTCCCTAATTCGACCCTATATGCATGTGGTACCAAACCTATCACCATCGTCAAATATTTTGGACATCAGAGGTATGTTACTGATTTTGTCCACATCATCGTCAAATATTTTGGACATCAGAGGTATGTTACTGATTTTGTCCACACCATCGTCAAATACAACATCGTTAAATAGACTCGACCATGAATGCATGAACATCAAATAATGACTCAACAATGCACATTTTTGTATGACTCAACAATTACACATATTTAAATAGCACCATCATCAAATATCACATCTTCATATAGCACATCTTTAAATCACACATCTTCAAATATCACATCTTTATATAACACATCATTAAATCACACGTCTTCAAATAACACATCTTTATATAACACATCATTAAATCACACATCTTCAAATAACACATCTTTATATAACACATCTTTAAATCACACATCTTTATATAGCACATCTTTATATAACACATTTTTAAATCACACATCTTCAAATAGCACATTTTATATAACACATCTTCAAATATCACATCATTAAATCACACATCTTCAAATAAGACATCTCTATATAACACACCAATTTCACATCATCAAATAATTCACAAATTACACTTAGTCAAATAATTCATCAATTACACTTCATTAAATACATCATTATTTTATCAGATTCACACTCTAAAACTAATCAATTAAATTGATATCAAATTCAAGTAAAACCAATTAAACCCCTTTGACTTATAATAAGTATCGGCTTTAGCTTTCTAATATCCCGTATAAAATTGAATTTATGGAGAGATTTATACTCTAGAATTTATAACCAATATCGATGAATAGTTTCTTTTGAATCACATTTTGTTTTTATCTCAACAAACTAGTACATATCAACTGAGTAAACGAGCACCGAAAACACATGAAACACACGTTATTACTCAATTGAAAATATAATAGACATATATACTAAGACAGAATGCATGAAGAGGCTTTTGTCACGTTCGTGTATTTTAATCATATTAGAACACTAGGCTATGTATATGTACTTAATATTCCAAACGTTTTTGAAAATAAAATCAACTAACTTACTCAACGAGATTAATATTGTTTAATCAAAACAACACCGATTGAAGATGTTTAACCACTGGATATTAATATTTCATACTGAAAGTATATCGAATAATCATATTATACTATGCGCAACAGATTTGGCACAATTTTAAATGTTTTTCAATTCACAACAAGTACAAAATTAATTTATCAAAAATTATCAAGGACACAAACAAGCACAAACAGCCGCAAGGAACACAACATAACCCAATTAAACCACGAATTTAGCACATCAAAATCATGAATTCAGAGATAAGAATATACACAAAATAACAGCAGCAAATTAGATCACAAATTTAACATAAATTCATTAAAAGATCATAAAAAAAATAGAAAACAACACCCTTCACTACCCATATGGACATACAACCCTTATGGTGAATAGAGACTCCCCTTACCTCTGGTTTGCAGAATTTGAATGAATTACTACGGTGAAAACTCTCAGGTTCTTCTCGCTATGCCTCCTTGCCTCTTTTCTTCACAACCCTAGTTTTCGTTTGATCTCTAATCTTTTCTCTTTTGTTATAATCCTAATTCTCCAATGATCTCCTGTATTTATAACCTTTTAATTTGGCTAGGTTTCTCTCATAACTAATTAACGGTTTACTCTTCATTATTAAAATATATTATTGAGTACAAAAATATACTAGATTTAGTACAAAAATATCTCAAATTGAGTACCAAAATATATCATATTCAGTATAAAAATAATATATTAAATTTAGTACCAAAATATCTCTAATTGAGTAACAAAATATATCATATTCAGTATAAAAACATATTATTGAATATCAAAATATATTTCAGATCAGAAACCAAAATATATTAGATTGTGCATAAAAATATTTTAGATTGCATTCCAAAATTATTTTAGCAAAACTTGGGGACTAAGAAATCACTTTCTAACAGGTTTACTCTCCACTATTTACACCTCCTTCTATCCTATTTAATTAAAACACTACTTAATTCCTTCATTCAAACCCCCCTTTTTACTATTACACCTCTACTCTTATTTTTTCTAAAAACATCTCGTTCTCCATAATTTCTCTAAATCTCCTATTTTTCAACAACTATCTAACACATCTATTCGCTCAATATACACAATCCAACAAATTATATTGAAACATCAAACAGATAATTCCTAATAATATTAATATTACTAATATTATATAACAATAATACCAATAAACTAATATTTAAAAATCGGGGTGTTACAGTAAGCACATAGAGCCGTGAGCCTCTTTCTGGGGAATACATCATATTATTAATGGCTTTTAATTAATGCTTGAAGTATGGGAGGGAATTTTGAATTTTCAATGATGGAAGGTAGATGGGTATTTAATGATAGTTGGTATGCGTGAATCTCAATAGTGATTGAAATCAACGGTCATTAAGCATTGGCGCCTAAAGTTATCATCATACTTAATATAAATGCTATGCAGTCTGATAAACACTTTTGCAACCCTAAAATAGCTAACCCTAACCCTAATTTTTGGTTTTGAAAAAAATTTATGAAAAACAATTCCTGCTGAGAGTTGAACCCCAGACCAAGTTCTGGTAGATCACAACCATTACCACTAGATCACTAAATTTTTTTGTGACTTAAAGTTGCTTTCATTTTATTTATCTAGCACAAATGCGAGTTCACTTTAAGTCATTCTCACAACCCTGAATTCCAACATCATTTGAACACGAATTGAACGTCATTCACACACACATCATGCGATTCAACTTCATTTTCACCGCCGCCGGTGACCCCAATAACAACATCCCGCCACCGTTGCAACTGCCACTTCAACAACACATGCCGCCGTAACTGCCACCGCCGGAAAATCACTTTCTCTCACTGATCCACACACATCACGCCGCCGCCGCAACTGCCAGCTCACCAACAACTGACTGCCGTAAATGTCATTGCCGATAACTCGCTTTCTCTCACCGATTCACACCATCTTTCATCGAATTGACAAAAAATTATGACCAATGTTGATATTGATTGTCTGAATTTTGTTAATTTCGAATCCTTGACATTAGGGTTTGAAAATTATTGATTTTGTTATGTGATTGTGTGAATTTTAACTTTTTCTTCATTATTCTTTTTTTCATACTAAATGTTAAGTAGTGTTGCTCTAACCCTAATGATTAGCCCTACTTTTTAATTATAAAAATTGATGAAAAAAACTTCGGATGGGGATCGAACCAGGTACCACATGCTTTCAATTCACAACTCTTACCACCAAGGTACTGATGTTTTTTATGACATGTGATTGTTTCAATGTTGTGTATTCAACACAAATCTCGGGTCCTCTTTCTTTCAATCTCACAATTCCTAAATCATTTCTCACTCACTTTCATCTCTCTCACCATCTTGCAATTGAACCTAATAACCATAACACCACCCTTTTTGACGGACCTAATTAATTTTTATGAAAAAAAAAATATGCAAGGAATTGAATCAGATAACACATGAAAATGTCATTTTTTTAAAAGTCACTAACGCCATTTCAATTCCTTTTTTGATAGTAGTTCCTTTTCATTATTAGTGGTTCCTTTTTATTATTATTATTTTTTATTTCAATTACCACGTAACGTTCCTTTTTATTTTTTTTTTCTTTCGGTTACTAAATAACAATTCCTTTTCCTTATTTTTTTCTTTCGATTAACAACTTTTGCGGTTAGGATCAATTTCTTGGTGCTAGCTTTTCTATATATTTTTTCTTTTGATTTGTCATTTTTATTGCAGTCTATCTTTTATTTTTGTTACTTTTTGAGATAGTTTGATAACATAATACTGAATATAACTATAAAAGTAATAATATAGTCATTTGATAGTTATATATGAAGCTATACGATCAATTTCTTGGTGCTAGCTTTTGTATATATTTTTTCTTTTGATTTGTCATTTTTATTGCAGTCCATCTTTTATTTTTGTTACTTTTTGAGATAGTTTGATAACATAATACTGAATATAACTATAAAAGTAATAATATAGTCATTTGATAGTTATATATGAAGCTATACAAAACCCGTGCATCGCACGGGTTAGAGTCTAGTTAGGTTTAGGGTTTGGAAGTAGGGTTGCAATGTTAACAAAGATTAGAAATAAGTATAATTTGTTACTGCTCTTGAACATAACCCTATATATCTAAGGTTTACAAACAAATTTCTTGCCAAACGTGAACTTCGAGAAATTGAAGAAGCACGGAGGATGGTTCACCGCCAAACACAACATAAGGAACCAGAATGGTGGACTAGAAGGTTTAATAAAACTTGGCGGGGAAAGGAACAAATTAACTTGGGGAAAAGAGAGAATAGAAAAGAGGGGTCCAAAGAGAAGTGTAGTGAAAAAGAAAATCTAGGTCAGACAGAGTCTAGAAATAAGGAAGTAGTGAAAAGGGTAACTTCTGAAGTGAAAACGATACCAACCATGGATGTTGAAATTCCTGGCAGTTAACTGGTTCTGAACCGTAAAACAGAGTATGAGAAATAAAGTTCAGAAGCAGAAAAATAAGGTGCAGAAAGATAAAGAACACAATGAGTTTGTTAACCCAGTTCGGTGCAAACTCCACCTACTCTAGGGGATACCAATCCAGGAAGGAAATCTACTAAGTAGAATTAATTCTAAGACTCAACAGCCCCCGTTCTTCGTCTTATCACTTAATCTCTACCCTTCTAGACTTCTACCCAGGAGACCACCTAGGTATAAGAAACCACTTACTTCCTAACCAAGCAATCACAACCCAGTGATTAACAAACTCAAATAAAACCAAATTGAAGACACTCTTCAAAAACAAAAAAAAAACATTCACTTGTGCTTAAAAGCTTTAAGTGATTAACAACTCAATGAAAACAAACAACCAACTCTTACAATGAGTGGTACACAAATAACAAAGCACTAAGCTTAACAGACACAAAAACTCTAGAACTAATTTCTGGTTTTTGACACACGAAATTTCCAATTGCAAAGCCCTCTTTAAATAGTCTTCAGCTGCAACATAAATCTGAACCAAATATTCTTCAATTGATATGATTCTGAAATATTATAGAAGCTCAAAGAAGGAAACATATTTATGAATTATATTTTCCAAAGATCCTTTGAAAATATATTCAACAATAAACATGAAGCCAATCTTCAAATAAGATCTTCTCATAAAAATATCAGTCTTCTGAAAACTTCAGCCATGATAAATCTTCAACAAATCTTCAAAAGATACGCAAGAAATTAATCACAAAGTATGCAGAAAATCAGCTTCTCATAATTCTGAGTCCAATCTTCTGCAATTGATATGTTTCTGAATTATGAATGGCTCAATAAGGAAACAAATAATTCTGCATTGTATCTTGCAAAGATCCTTCAGAAAATATAATTATGCATAAACACGAGACAAATCTTCTCAAGATCTTCAACAAAAATATCAGTCTTCTAGAACTCAAATGCTTGAATTAATCCTTGACAAATCTTCCAAAGAACGCACAGAAAGAATCAGATTGAAAGAAAAAATCCAGCTTCTGAAGACATTATATAACATCTGGAAAACGCATTGCTTGCATTTTGATTTTACCAAACAATGAAGCCAACCTTTAAATAACCAACAATCTCCCCCTTTGGCAAATTTTTGGCTAAAATCAAATGCTTCATAAACACAAGTCCTTCATTCATCACAAGTAATTAACCATGAAGAACCTCCACGTAATGTAGCAGAGTCAGCAGCGGATTAAAAACACAAACAACTGAATATAACTCCCCCTGCAACACATAACAACAGTTTCTTAGGAACAGACCTTCTCCCCCTGAAACACAACACTCAGGAACTCCCCCTGAATAGCTCAGCTTTTGACAGGAAGCACACAAACTCAGGAACACTCCCCCTGAACAGCTCAGCTCAGCAATCATACAAATTTCTCCCCCTTTTTAGCCAAATAAGTTTGCCAAAACAACAGCAAACACCAGGAGCAGATAAACATAACACAGAACAGCAGCACAACTAACATCATCAACACTAGAAGCACAAAACTCAGCACAGCACAGACAGCATACCGGAAATACACAGAGAAAACCAGAACACCAGTCACCAACTAGCCAGTCTTCAGACTCAGCATCAGAAATTGCTTAATCTTCATTAGACACAATCATCAGATGCTGCTCAATTGATATGTGCCTCAGGCAGTTTTAGAACCTTCTTCCCAGCTATCTTCTTCTCAAAATCAGCAACTCTTTTATGAACACAGAACATAACATCTTCAGACTCACAAGAAACAAGTGCCTTTTGAACAGGAATAGGAACTAACACTTTGCTCCAAACTTTAGATGATCCAGCACCAGAACTAATCTGTGCTACAAGAATGGGCTTGCTGTCATCAGCAACAGCCTTTCCTTTGCCTTTGTTCAGCCTTTGAGCAACACCATCACACTTTGGTCTCCATTCTTTCTTGATTTTTCTTTTATTCACAGCTGGTCCAGTTTTTCTGTGTTTAAAATGCTTGGGATAACCATGCAACTTGTAACAAAAAGGTTTAATGTGACCCTTTTTACCACAATGATGACAAACCCAAGGTTGAGTAGCCTTCTTATCTTTGGATTCCTGAGGTTTGTTCTTAGGTTTCCTCATCAGTGGAACATGAGCAGCAGCAGGTGTGAACCTCTTGGTAGGTTTTTGTTGTTGGATGTTCAGATTCAGATCAACAAATCCAATGCCATTTGGTTTTCCTTGATTCTGATTCTCCAGAATCTCTTCCAGTACATCAGTAGCAGAATTCAACATTCTAATTTGCTTTTTCATCTGATCAAGTTGAGAATTAAGTTGAATTACCTCATTACTGAGAACAGAAATCTTCTCTAAGTGTTCACCTCTCTCAATCTGAAGTTGAGTGTTAATTTTCTTCTGTTCTTCCAGCTGCTTACACACTTCTGTACATTGAACATGCCACTTCTTGCAAAAAACAGCAGGATCTTTATAAGACAATTCTCCATGTGACTTCTTAACATCAGTATTGGTAACTGATGGCGATTTTCGCAAGTGTACGAAATCGTTCAAGTAGTAAAGTTAAAACGGTAAACCGAGTGTCGAACACAAGGACTGCGTTAACGTTTAGTATGTAATTTTGAAAACTCAATTGAACAAAAGGGTACGAGATTTGTTTGATTGTTAATAAAAGAACAGTGCGTAAAGTAAAATAGGTTTGAATTTCAAAGATAAAAGCTTGTCAGGGATGAGCTTCACTAGACTCCGAACTCAAGATAATCACTTAACCAACGATCACTGAACTTGTTTAATGAACCACGACCTAATTCGCTTGGATACTCTTGCCCTAATTCCTTAGTGACAGAATCTTTAATTCTAAAGTAAACCCTAATTCCTTAGCAAGTTTTACAATTCAGAATTAAGCATGAGCGGACTTGAATTAATAAACTGTTTCAAGGGTTTGTATCTATTCCTAGATTACAAAGGCAAGAATTTCTTATCTTAAGCATTCATACATTCCACTTCCGTTTCACAATATGAATCATACATCAATTTAAAGATGATCAATCAATAAACGCATTAAGCACAAAGATAAGAAAACATGATTCAATAAATTCATTCAATGATCAGATTAGGGTTACAAAACAAGAGTCATCATCTAGCTAATCTCATCCCTAACAATGGATAATTTAGCTACTCATAATTGGATTACAAAATAGCTTAATCAATAAGAACATAAGAACATACAAAAACTGACTGTGAGTTGGATGGAGTGGCCACCGCTTTAGTTCTTTGCTCTCAAAATCGCGCTTCTATTCTTTCAATTTCCGAACCCTCAATCTGAAAACGCATCTGGCTTTTATAATCCTTGGTTCTGAAACTGACCCATCGTGCCACGACACAGGTCCATCGTGGCACGATGGCCTCATTAAAACCCTGGTCAATGCTATTAAAGTTCCATCGTGGCACGAAGTCTGCTCCCATCGTGGCACGAAAACTCCAGTGACAAAATCAATTTCCAATCCTCTTCTCATCGTGGCACGAGGTCTGCTCCCATCGTGGCACAAAAACTCCAGTGACAAGATCAATTTCCAACCTCTTCTCATCGTCCCACGACACAGGTCCATCGTGGCACGATGCTTGAGCTTCTAAACATCTTCAGCTTCTGAACCTTTCCCAGCTTGTGATGACCTTCTTCTCATCGTGCCACGACATAGGTCCATCGTGGCACGATGACTCTGAAACTTCTTAAAAATCTTTCTAAATCCTCAAGTTCCATGATTGCCAATTCCTTCCAACCAAGATTACTTTCAGCAAGAGAAACCAAAGTAAAGACTCTCTAACATGTACAAAATAACATCAAAAGGGGGATAAAACTAAGACATGACTCAAGGTCATCACAACCCCAAACTTACATCGTTCTTTGTCCTCAAGGAACCTACTTGTGCATGATAAACTAGCAGTAATGCGACAACTTACCAACCAATGATATTGTCAAAATCTTCACTCCTTGCCGGTGTGTTGATGTACCGGATGCCTTACCTCGACCACCAATTCCGCAACTCCTCGCATAAATTTGATTTAAGGTACTCACAGTCGACATACACACCGCCATATTACCATAGGCTTGAAGCACTTCTAAACTGTCAATCAAAGTCATAGTCACATACACACTTTCAAGGTCTTTTGGTTATAACGGGGCTAGGGTGAAGGGTGGATAATTTTTGGAAAGTAGTGTTACAACAAACATGGAGTTAAGTTCAACTACTTGGTAAACAGATTAAACAATCATCAAATCCCCCCCTCTCATTTTTCATCATTTGAGTACTAGAGAACTTTACTTTTGAACAGGATCGTCTCTTAAAAATTTTCTGGAATTTTTTTTTGGCACCATTACGAGTGCTTTTTCTGAGCCATCACATGAGACATCACATTTTTTTTTTCTTTCTTTGGTTCTCTAGTACCCCCCCTCCCCAAACTGAAAATGTTGCTAGTTCCAACAGCAACCCCAAACTTAATCTTTGATAACACCTACCACTTAACTCCAAACTCAAGGGTCATATAACCTATAGGTTTGCTAGGTATTGTGGTTTGTTACAGAACAAAAAAAAAAAGGGGTCTAATCCTAAAGGTTCAAAATGGTTGTACAAAGGATAATTGAAATAAATGTCAGGGTAAGCTGAAAAAGGCCCTAGGTACAAGCACTTTGCCTTAATGTGTATATGACAAGACCAAATGACAAATAAAGAAATACCGCAAGTTCTAGAAATGACAGTAGTATGGAGTCACTCAAATATGTAAAATTGAAAAATTAAAATGTGGCTGTGGCCTTACAGGTTGAGATTTCTGGGAGTTGCGGTTCTCTACTTATCCACATGCCGTGCATTTTGTATTGAGACCATAGGCATCATCCTCCTCTGAACATTTTGACATATCATTGGATTGACAGCTGGTACAAAACTGGTACTTTTCCACACAAACAAGTAAATTCATTAATAATAAACAAAGACGAGTAGTACAAGATAGGGGGATTACAGAGAAAAACACTAGAGTCATCAAATGTCTTAACAACACAAAAGAAACAACAGAAGTAGAAACAACCGAAATAAAAAGAACAGGAAACTGAAAAAATGGAGAAACGGCTGCTGATCACATGTTGTCATCTTCACCACCCTGCTGACTGGCCAGGTCTCGGAATAACTCCTCTGCACCCTCCTGACTGGCCGCCCTGCCTCTGTAGTAGTCAGCTCGCACCCGCTGCTCTCGAGCCTGAGCCCTCTCTCGCTGGTCCACGAAGTATTGCTCCATACTGGCCTCCGAGTCAAACCTCTGAAAGGAATTGCTGAAGCGTGGTTCTTGTTGGTGCTGAGCTAGGGCCTGAGAGAACTCCGCTCCAAAAAATGGGCCGGCTACATAGTGCTCCGAGGATGTCTCTTGGGCCCAGCTGGCCATCCCGCACATGTAATCCAGCATCATCGGATGGAGTGGTGCGTGCTGTGGTGGAGGATGAGATGACTGGGTAGCGTCCTCCTGCATCGGCTGAGGAGCCTCCCCCTGCTGGTGCGGTACTGCTGGTCCCCTCTGGTTGTCTTCAAATTTGACCATAGCTTGATCGTTGATCGGCCCCTTGGATTTTAGCATGATATCAGTGTATTCGACCGGGACATTCTCTTTCTTGCACAGAGCACTGATTAAGCAGCAATGTCCAAGTGCCAAAGGATGCTTGTGATCTGCCATCTCCTTGAGTCGGCGAGCCAGCAGGCGCCCCAAATTTATATCGTAACCAAAAATCAGGGCTTCCAAAATAAACAGCCTGGACATGGGTAACTCTGAGGTGGAAGAAACACTCTTCACAGATGAATGAATGAATGAGGCCCACGCCTTGTACTCCGGTTTCAGGTCCACTACATTCAACCGGGTCGGAAAGCCAGACGCTTGTGAGCGCACGTAATCCACTCCCGGTTTCCCAACCTCCTGCAGTAGCTGAGTGAGCACATCATCGTTGGGGAAATTCATCCTGTTATCCCTCCTCATCTCAACATGACATTCTTTTGGTGCAGTCAAACCCAACAGATCATTGATCGCTTCATGGCAGTAGTCAACTTGCTTCCCCCGGACGTAAGAGATGTAGTAATGGTCCTGGTGATAAGCGTTGGCAAAAAACTCCAGCGCGATAGTCCGGTTGCTCTCGGCCTCAATCATACTATCGAATTTTTTCCACCTCAACCTATCGAAAGCTGCCTCAAAACCAGTGTACCGTTGCAAATTGATGAAATCAAACCTTCTTTCTCCAGAAAACTTATAACCCTTAATTTTCTCAAACCTCTCTGCATGTTCAGGTGTTTCGAATTTTTGGTAAGTGGGTTCATCGGGTGAAGGTGGGGAAGGTGGTATGGTGGGTTGAGGGGGTGGGGCTCTCCGGCTGGTTCTGGTGCGTTTGGTGGATGTGGAGGCCATTTTGGAGGTGTTTGATGAAGGAAGAGGTGGGTAAGGCTATGGATTGAGGTTGTGGGGATGTTTGTAGATGATGGGAAAAGTTAGGAAGATATTGTTGATGATCAAAGGGTTGGAAGGAGCAAAATTTCGCACAGTTGGTGTCTGGAGAAATTTGGGCAGAGTAACCTTAAGTTTTGAAAAAATTTGCAACTGATTTGCAGACCTGGTATTTAAAGAAAAACAGCCATCGTGCCACGAGAAAGTGCATCGTGCCACGATGGGTTTGCAACGGTCTAATTTTTCCAAGTTATGCCTCTGTCGTGCCACGATAGACCAGATCGTGCCACGACGCAAGTTGTAACGGTCAAAAATTTCTGGAACGGCCACCTATCGTGCCACGATCATAAATCATCGTGCCACGATCAGGGGTTCTGAGGAGTTGTCGTGCCACGAGAAAGTATGTCGTGCCACGAAAAATGCCGTAAGTTTTGAAAAAATTTTGTGCCCATTATCGTGGCACGACGGCATTCTATCGTGCCACGAAGAATCCAGAAAGTTTTGACAAATTTTGTGTCCATTATCGTGGCACGACGGCATTCTATCGTGCCACGAAGAATCCAGAAAGTTTTGACAAATTTTGTGCCCATTATCGTGGCACGACGGCATTCTATCGTGCCACGATACATCCAGAATGGTGAAATTCACAAATTATTTTCTTTTCCTGCAGCTGGGGTTTCAAAAATTTTCAGAATCAACTACAAAAACAAAACATTACCAGAATCAACGATACTTAGTGGGTTGCCTCCCACCTAGTGCATGTTTAAGGTCCCGAGCTTGACGCCCCACTTGATCAAGTGGATTTTAGTTTAATCGACTCGGTCGGTCGTTCAAATTCGACTCCAAAGTACGGTTTGAGCCTTTGTCCGTTGACTTTGAAAATTCTGTCCGAGTCTGGGTCCTTCACTTCCACAGTTCCATAGGGGAACACTTTCACCACTTTAAATGGTCCTGACCATCTGGACCTCAATTTTCCAGGAAACAGCTTCAACCTGGAATTGAAAAGAAGAACTAGCTGCCCTTCCCTAAATTCCCTATTTTGAATCTTTTGGTCATGCCATTTCTTTGTTTTTTCTTTAAAAATCTTGGCATTTTCGTAGGCTGAATTCTGGAATTCATCTAACTCATGGAGTTGAAGAATCCGGGATTCGCCTGCTTTTGAGAGATCAAAATTCAGGAATTTAGTGGCCCGCAAAGCTTTGTGCTCTAATTCCAATGGTAAGTGACAAGATTTTCCATAAACAATTTGAAAAGGAGACATACCTATGGGAGTTTTGAACGCAGTTCTGTATGCCCACAGTGCATCATCCAGCTTAACAGCCCAATCCTTTCGTGAGGAATTCACAGTCTTTTCCAAGATTTGCTTTATTTGTCTGTTCGAAACCTCCACTTGTCCACTCGTCTGAGGATGGTATGGTGTAGCAATCCGGTGATGCACATTGTACTTTCTCAGCAAAGTTTCCATCTTCCGGTTGCGGAAATGGGTTCCTTCATCACTGATTAACGCTTTAGGAACTCCAAAGCGTGAAAAGATATTTTTCTGAAGGAAAGAAATTACTACCTGAGCATCATTGGTTTGCGTGGCGATAGCTTCCACCCACTTAGAGACATAGTCCACTGCCAACAGAATGTAAATCTTTGAATATGAGGATGGGAATGGTCCCATAAAATCAATACCCCACACATCAAAGATTTCCACTTCTAACACAAGATTTTGAGGCATCTCGTTTCTTTTGGAAATATTTCCTGTGCGTTGGCAGCGGTCACATCTCTTGACATAGGCAAAGGCATCCTTAAACAAGGTTGGCCAAAACAGACCGGATTGGAGCACTTTTACAGCAGTCCTATCTCCACTAAAGTGACCACCGTAATTGGAGTCATGACAATGCCACAACACTTTTTCTTGCTCTTCCTCAGGGACACATCTTCTTAATAGCCCGTCAATCCCCCTTTTATACAGATAAGGTTCATCCCACACGTAATACTTACAATCGTGCAGGAATTTCTTGCGCTGTTGGGAGTTGAAATCAACGGGTATCACCTTACCTACCATGTAGTTCGCAAAGTCTGCAAACCACGACACCATTGTTATGGCTAAAATGTGCTCATCTGCAAAGAGGTCCTTGATAGGCCTCTGCTGATCAGTTTCATCCATCTTCTCTAGGCGGGAGAGATGGTCAGCCACAGTATTCTCTGATCCCTTCTTGTCCCGGATTTCCAGGTCAAATTCCTACAACAGCAATATCCATCTAAGAAGTCCCGGTTTTGATTCCTGCTTAGAAAACAAATACCTTAGAGCAACATGGTCAGTGTAAACAATGACTTTAGACCCTAACAAGTATGATCTAAATTTATCAAAAGCATAGACAACAGCCAAGAGTTCTTTTTCTGTAGTGGCATAGTTAAGTTGTGCTGGGTTTAAAACATGACTAGCATAGTAAATGACATGCAACAACTTATCTTTCCTTTGCCCAAGAACTGCCCCAACAGCTGTATCACTGGCATCACACATTATTTCAAAAGGTAGTGACCAATCGGGAGCAGTGACAATGGGGGCTGTTATCAGTTTTTGCTTAAGAGTGTTAAAAGCATTCAGACACTCATCATTGAATTGGAAAGGTGTGTCTTTTACTAGCAGGTTAGTAAGGGGTTTTGCTATTTTTGAAAAATCTTTGATGAACCTCCTATAAAAACCTGCATGTCCTAAAAAACTCCTAATGCCTTTTTCATTGGTGGGAGGAGGAAGTTTTTCAATAACTTCAATTTTTGCTTGGTCAACCTCTATCCCTTTGTAAGAGATTCGGTGACCAAGGACAATTCCTTCTCTCACCATGAAATGACATTTTTCCCAGTTTAGGACCAAATTAGATTTTTGACACCTTTCCAATACAAGAGATAAATTATTCAAACAATTATCAAAAGAAGAGCCAAAGACAGAAAAATCGTCCATAAAAACTTCGATATGTTTTTCAATCATATCGGAGAATATGGACATCATACACCTTTGAAAAGTAGCGGGGGCATTGCACAACCCGAATGGCATCTGTCGCGTCGAATTTCGGATGTCAAGCTATTGGGGAAGCGTTGAATCACTAATTCTAAATTACGACTGAACTTTTAATTTTTCGGGGAAAAAAGGAAAAAAGTTCTAAATTACCTTGAGAAAAGATTTTAGGTTCGAAAGTCGATTATGCGAGGGGAAGGTATTAGCACCCCTCACATCCGTTGTACTCAACGGGAACCTCTTAGTCGGCTTAGGCTTAAAATGCTTCGATGTTTTACTTACGTGTTTATACATGTATAAAAGGAAATATATAAAAACATAATGCGGGATGAAGAAAGAGATAAAAACAAACGAAAGGGAAAAACAGGTTTTTTATTAATGGGCTTGACAAGATGTCGATCTTGCTCCTACGTATCTCCCGGTAGTCGGAGAATTCAAAGCGTACGTAGTTCTTTGGTAGAAAACGTTTGTATGTTGGTTCGTTTTAGTTTTTAAAAAAAGATTTGATCGCGTCCGAGCGAAAAAGTTTGAAAAGAAAAAGTAATGAAAATAAATGTCAACTGTTCGGGTTGCTGCCGAACTGGCCATTGACGACAAGAAAGTAAAAGTCAGCTGCTCGGGTTGTTGCCGAGCTGGCCACTGACGACAATGCATAAAAGTAAATGATTTGATGAAAAAAAGTTTTCCACTCGGACTTGAGCAAAGGTTTTAAAAAACGTACGAAGACGTACAAAGTTTTAAAATGGTGAAAGATGGACGCTAGGCGATAAGTTCGCGCAAGGCGTGAATGTTTTAAAAGGAATAAACAAAAGACAAACGCACTGAGGCGAAAAATTCGCGCAAGGCGTAAAAAGGTTAAAAATAAACGCGCAAGGCGCGAAAGGTTCGGATTGACCACGAGGGCCAAGAAAAGGGTAAAAATGGCCACAAAGGGGGCCAAGGGAATGTTTAGCGTGCTAGACGCATCAAGGGTGGAATGACGATTGCCCGAGCGACGAGACATACGTCACGCATTCGTGCAACCGAGGTTTGGGGAGACATACGTCAAGCCATTCCCGTTTCATTCAAGTTTGGTTTTGTCACTCGGAGAAACCTCAAAGGGAACCAAAGCTTTAAAAGGAAAGTTGTAAAAGAAAAGAAAACACGAACAAATTTGTTGTTCGATTTTAAAAATCATGAACATTACTTGTTGCTTAAGTTATTGAAACTCAAGAACGAGTTTAGTTCAAGTTTGAATGGTAAACACAATCATAAAACATGCGAAAAATTGGAAAGTTCACAAGTTCGGCTCAATTCGAGCTTCGTTTTAAAAAGAATGAGCAAGCTCGGCTTAAGTTCACGTTTGGATTGAAAATCATGAACAACATGGTTGTTCAAGTTTGTTTTGAAATAGACGAACTTAGCTTGTTGCTCAAACTTGGTTTTGAAAATATTAAGAACATAACTTGTTTCACAAGTTACTCAAAATTTGTCGCACGAACTTGTGAAATCTTCAAAGTTGTGCATGATTATGAATTGGGTTTGGACCAAAATGGTTTTAACCCTCTTTAGGTTCTGAATCAAGGGCTGGAATCCCAAAAATTTGACATTTGAATGCCTGATTCATATTCTGAGTTTCATATACTTCGCAGAGCAACCAGAACTTGGCTCTGCGAAGTCAGGTTCTGGTGTGTTCGCAGTGCGAGCAATACTTTGCTCTGCGAAGTATACGAATTTTCAAGCTCAGAAGCTGTTTCTGAACAGAAGTTCAGAAACTGCTTCTAAGCAAGATTCAGAACCTAAAGGAGGTTAAAAAGCTTGACAAAATGGAAGAAAAAGGGGTGGAAAATCACAGTTTTAAAGCTTGGCCCCTTTGAGGTCCTTTTTGAGGTTCAAAAGAGGTTTTTGTTCACAAAGTAAAATTGGACAAAGCAAGATATGCAAACAGCAAACACAATAGAAAAGAAAGATTATAGGAGACTTACAGAACTCCTAGCAATGCTTGAACAAGATTGGAAGTGGCTTGCTTGCTTTGTGAGAGGTTATGAACAAAGTTCTAAGTGTTTGTGATGGACTGATTTTGTGCTGCAATGCAAGGGATTTTTGTGTGGATTTCGTGTGTGTTGGGCTCTCTGAATTGGTCTGTTTTTGACTGGTTTCAATGTGTGTGATCCTTATGCCTTGCCATTCCTTTTATAGGCATAAATGCAAATCTTTGTAATGATGAACAATGATGAACAATATCCTAAAACACTAGCTGATTTGGGCTAAATTCAGGCTAGAACACTTTGCATTTAATGCTAATGGATAGAACTTGCTTTGCCTTGTGCCAAGGGGCAAGGTCTTGACTGATCTCAGCCACAAATGCCATTGATTCTAGAAGGTAATGATGGTAAAAACTGTAAAACAGGGCAGCTGCAAAAGGGATGATTCTTGGGATCAATCCTTGCAATCTTGGAGGGTCAAACATTCAAAACGTGTACTGCCATGTACAGGGAGATTGGGGGAATCAAAATGAGCATGTGGGCTTTTGTGTGGGAGGAGAAATCCAAGTCAAAACAGGGCACATCAAACAGCTTTTTTGCAACAAAAACCACTTGTGATTGACTGGTTTTGGCAGGGAAAAAGGGAAGGAAATGGATCAAGCAGCTGGCTGGCAAGTTTAGGTTGGGTGAGGGGTCAATTTGGGGGGACAAAAGCTGACCAAGGATAGCCAATTTGTTTGATCACATGAGAGGTTGGAAGAAAATCCTTCTTTCCTTTTACCTTTAATGTCACACATTAAATCTTGTCTTGCTGCACCAAATCAGTCACAAAACAGCAATAATACAAGTAATAATGCTACTAATAACAATTGTAGTTGAAAACAAAAAGGATAAATCAAAGTATAAAAATCTGCAGAAAATTTCGCAGAGGTCGCAGTGCGAAGGTGATTTCGCACTGCGAACTCCACTTTTTTTGTAATTTTTGTATTAAAAATAAAAAGGTAAAAATGGAGAAATGATAAATAATAAGGATAATAGTGGAAATGCATAAATAAAATGGCAAATGATAATAATAATGAAAATGATGATAAAAGATAATAATAATAATAAAAAATAATAATAACTTAAAAATAAAAACCTTAATAGTAGTAAAGATAATAATAATGATATTATTAAAGAAAAAATAGAATAACAAATAACATTAATAATATTAAGGATAATGATGATGGTAATAAAATATTATAGCAATAATAAGAAATAATAAAGGGTAAAAATAAATAATGAAGATAATAACAAATAAAACATATAAAAAATATAAGTAAAAAAATGGGGTATGACAGCATCCTCCTGTAAGCAAATATCCCATAAGGACATGTGAAGGCTGTTTTCTCTTGATCTTCAGGTGCCACCGCAATTTGGTTGTATCCGGAATACCCATCCAAAAAGTAGTAGTACTCATGACCCGCCAACCTTTCGAGCATTTGATCAATAAACGGTAATGGGAAATGATCCTTCCGAGTAGCTGTGTTTAACCGTCTATAGTCTATGCAAACTCTCCAGCCAGTGACAGTGCGAGTTGGGATCAATTCATTCTTTTCATTCATCACCACTGTAGTGCCACCCTTCTTTGGAACAACTTGGACCGGGCTCACCCACGAACTGTCAGATATAGGATAAATGAGACCAGCTTCAAGCAACTTGACTACCTCCTTTCTAATCACCTCTTTCATGGTAGGATTGAGCCTCCGTTGTGGTTGGACCACCGGTTTGTAGTTCTCTTCCATTAGGATCTTATGCATACAAACAGTAGGACTTATACCCTTCAAGTCTTCAATGGACCACCCTATGGCACCCTTGTGCATTCTCAGGACTCTCAGGAGCTTTTCTTCTTCAAGTTTATTCAGGCTTGCATTGATGATGGCTGGATACTCTTCTTTCTCACCCAAGAACACATACTTCAAATGAGGGGGCAGTTGTTTCAGCTCAACTACCGGTACTTTCCTTGACTTTTTCTCAACAGTTTCTTCATTCGGATGTAACTCCTCCCATTTAGTCGGTGTGCGTCGGTGATAGGACGGGAAGGCTTCTAACATGGCTAGAACATCAACTTCTCTAGGATCTTCACCTTCCTCAACAACTTCTGCTGATGAGCTTAATACTCTCTCAAGTGGTAAAGCTGGAATTTCAGCTTCAAACTTGTCTTTCACGATTGAGTTAAGTATGTCAACCCGGTAGCATTCCTCCTTTTCTTTCGGATGCTTCATTGCTTGGAGAACATTGAGCTTCACCACCTCATCGTCAACCTTTAGAGTCAACGTACCATCTTCTAGGTCAATCATACACCTTCCGTTTTGTAAAAACGGTCTCCCCAGAATCAGCGGTATATCCTCATCCTCTTCCATCTCAAGAACAACAAAGTCAACTGGGAATATGAATTTGTCAACCTTTACAAGCACATCTTCCACAATACCATAAGGATATTTGTAGGATTTATCTGCAAACTGCAAGGTCATTCTTGTATCTCTCACCGTACCAATCCCCAACTTCTTATAAATAGACAAAGGCATTAAACTTACACTTGCTCCAAGGTCGATCAGTGCTTTCTTGAAAGTTCTATCCCCAATGGTACAAGGAATAGTAACACTTCCTGGATCCTTTAGTTTCTTTGGAATTTTTCTTTGTAACACCGCACTACATTGTTCAGTGAGCATCACATCCTCATCACCAATGCTTATCTTCCTTGAAATGATGTCCTTCATGAATTTTGCATAGGTTGGCATTTGTTCGAGAGCTTCGGCAAAAGGGATGTTGATTTGTAACTTTTTGAACATCTCAAGGAATTTACCAAAACTCTTCTTGTCTTTTTCTTTTTTCAACCTTTGTGGGAATGGTAGCTTAATCTGTGGCTTTGGTAACTCATTTTTCTTTGGATTTTCTGGTTCTCCAGCCACCTCTTGTGGTGCATTCTCTCGGACTTCAATTTGCACTTCAACTAACTCATCGGATGACTCACCCCCCACCTTGTGTATCTTTAGGTTGTTGTGAGTCTTCAACCCTTCTGCTTCTGGTCATGACTGCATTCACACTTTCGTGTCCTTTGGGATTGGCAACTGTGTTGCTAGGCAGATTTTCGGGAGGTCTTTGTGCAATTTGTTGGGCAATTTGACCAACTTGAATCTCAAGATTTTTGATTGAGGCTGTGGTGTTCTTTTGTGAGGCCCTGGTTTCTTGAGTGAGAGAGTTCACGCTTGATGCCATTGCTTCTATGGCCAATTCCCAATCAGCTTTCTTTGGGGGAGTAGGATTTGATGGGATCCCTTGTTGCGGATTCAGGAAGTTGTTTTGTGGAGTTTTCCATGAGAAGTTTGGGTGGTTCCTCCAGCCTGGATTGAAAGTGTTGGAATAGGGATTGTTCTGCTGACGACCCCCTTGGTTACTAAGGAAATTCACCGCTTCTACTTGAGCTGCATCCATGGGTACATCACAATGCATGGTAAAATGAGGACCTGCACACCAATCACACTTTACAATATTCATTTGATTAATCGGAGCAATTAAAGGTTGGCCTATATTGAGAGCTGCCAATCTCTTTGTTACTTCAGCTGACACTGCTTCTTGAATCTGCTTACTCGTGAGTATGTTCTGAGCATTTTTAGCCTCGAGTTGATTCAAGTCTATGAGTCCTCCTCTTGTGCCACCTGTTCTGTCATACATCTCCATTTGTTCATTCAGAGCTACCGCTTCAATGACTTTGATAATTTGAGAAGCAGTTTTGAAATTTATGGAACCACCAGAAGCTGTGTCGAGGACTTGTCTAGTAGAAAGGCGTAGACCATTACAAAAAATCTGCATCTGTACTGTGTTGTCATAATTGTGGTCTGGACAGGCTGACAACAATTTCTTGTACCTCTTATAAGATTCTCCAAGTGATTCTCCATCCTTCTGTTGAAAGTTGGAAATGTCTTGACGTCTGCGCACAAACAATGCTGTAGGAAAGAACTGCTCCAAGAACTTGTCTTCCATCTCATTCCATGTTGTAATGCTTCCAGCTGGTAGAGAATCAAACCACTCCTTAGCATCATCGGTTAGGGAGAATGGAAACAACCGCAACCGTTTGGCTTCCTCCGAGTTCCCATCCACCTTTGTTGTCTCACATATCACAAAGAAATTCTTCAAATGTTTGTTGGCATCTTCGTTGTACTTCCCAGCAAACTGTTTCTCTTTCAATTCACGGAGTAGTCCTGGGTTGATCTCAAACTTGTTAACCGTCACAGGCTGGTTAGCAATGGTCAACCTGTTGCGGTTTCGATCACGGGCACCATAGTCTCCGAGGAGTCTCTCTACAGGTGGAGGAGGTGGTGGGTCTAATTCCGCCATCCTTTCAACTACTTCTATCTCCTCAGTGACCTGTTCGTCTGTGATGATCTCAATTTCACTCGTCCCTTCCTTCTCTCTTTGCTTTCTTAATTGAGCTGCTTTGCGATTTGCACGACAAGTCTTTTCAATTTCTGCGTCAAAGAGAAGTTCAGCTGAGGCCTGGCCTCGCATACAAGATTAGACGAACGTGAGTTATTGAGAGTGAGAACAAAAAGTAAAAGTAAAAATAAAATTTGTAACAGCAAAAGTAATTTTATTGCAGAGCAAAAAATTTCAATTGAGTAAAAGAAATTACAATTCAACAGTTAATTGGCAGTCCCCGGCAACGGCGCCAAAAACTTGATGGCGATTTTCGCAAGTGTACGAAATCGTTCAAGTAGTAAAGTTAAAACGGTAAACCGAGTGTCGAACACAAGGACTGCGTTAACGTTTAGTATGTAATTCTGAAAACTCAATTGAACAAAAGGGTACGAGATTTGTTTGATTGTTAATAAAAGAACAGTGCGTAAAGTAAAATAGGTTTGAATTTCAAAGATAAAAGCTTGTCAGGGATGAGCTTCACTAGATTCCGAACTCAAGATAATCACTTAACCAACGATCACTGAACTTGTTTAATGAACCACGACCTAATTCGCTTGGATACTCTTGCCCTAATTCCTTAGTGACAGAATCTTTAATTCTAAAGTAAACCCTAATTCCTTAGCAAGTTTTACAATTCAGAATTAAGCATGAATGAACTTGAATTAATAAACTGTTTCAAGGGTTTGTATCTATTCCTAGATTACAAAGGCAAGAATTTCTTATCTTAAGCATTCATACATTCCACTTCCGTTTCACAATATGAATCATACATCAATTTAAAGATGATCAATCAATAAACGCATTAAGCACAAAGATAAGAAAACATGATTCAATAAATTCATTCAATGATCAGATTAGGGTTACAAAACAAGAGTCATCATCTAGCTAATCTCATCCCTAACAATGGAGAATTTAGCTACTCATAATTGGATTACAAAATAGCTTAATCAATAAGAACATAAGAACATACAAAAACTGACTGTGAGTTGGATGGAGTGGCCACCGCTTCAGTTCTTTGCTCTCAAAATCGCGCTTCTATTCTTCCAATTTCCGAACCCTCAATCTGAAGACGCATCTGGCTTTTATAATCCTTGGTTCTGAAACTGACCCATCGTGCCACGACACAGGTCCATCGTGGCACGATGGCCTCATTAAAACCCAGGTCAATGCTATTAAAGTTCCATCGTGGCACGAAGTCTGCTCCCATCGTGGCACGAAAAATCCAGTGACAAAATCAATTTCCAATCCTCTTCTCATCGTGGCACGAGGTCTGCTCCCATCGTGGCACGAAAATTCCAGTGACAAGATCAATTTCCAACCTCTTCTCATCGTGCCACGACACAGGTCCATCGTGGCACGATGCTTGAGCTTCTAAACATCTTCAGCTTATGAACCTTTCCCAGCTTCTGATGACCTTCTTCTCATCGTGCCATGACATAGGTCCATCGTGGCTTGATGACTCTAAAACTTCTTAAAAATCTTTCTAAATCCTCAAGTTCCATGATTGCCAATTCCTTCCAACCAAGATTACTTTCAGCAAGAGAAACCAAAGTAAAGACTCTCTAACATATACAAAATAACATCAAAAGGGGGATAAAACTAAGACATGACTCAAGGTCATCAGTAACATGGTCAATGCTTTTTACTTTCTTTTCCATTCTGCCAGAAAATATCTCCCTGGAGCTCACCCAAAAACAAGCAGGGTGCCTGCTCTGATGCCAATTGAAATTCCTGGCAGGTAACTGGTTCTGAACAAAAAAAGAGTATGAAAAAATAAAGTTCAGAAGCAGAAAAATAAGGTGTAGAAAGATAAAGAACACAATGAGTTTGTTAACCCAGTTTGGTGCAAACTCCACCTACTCTGGGGGATACCAATCCAGGAAGGAAATCTACTAAGTAGAATTAATTCTAAGACTCAACAGCCCCTGTTCTTCGTCTTATCACTTAATCTCTACCCTTCTTGACTTCTACCCAGGTGACCACCTAGGTATAAGAAACCACTTACTTCCTAACCAAGCAATCACAGCCCAGTGATTAACAACTCAATGAAAACAAACAACCAACTCTTACAATGAGTGGTACACAAATAACAAAGCACTAAGCTTAACAGACACAAAAACTCTAGAACTAATTTCTGGTTTTTGACACACGAAATTTCCAATAGTAAAGCCCTCTTTAAATAGTCTTCAGCTGCAACATAAATCTGAACCAAATATTCTTCAATTGATATGATTCTGAAATATTATAGAAGCTCAAAGAAGGAAGCATATTTATGAATTATATTTTCCAAAGATCCTTTGAAAATATATTCAACAATAAACATGAAGCCAATCTTCAAATAAGATCTTCTCATAAAAATATCAGTCTTCTGAAAACTTCAGCCATGATAAATCTTCAAAAGATACGCAAGAAATTAATCACAAAGTATGCAGAAAATCAGCTTCTCATAATTCTGAGTCCAATCTTCTGCAATTGATATGTTTCTGAATTATGAATGGCTCAATAAGGAAACAAATAATTCTGCATTGTATCTTGCAAAGATCCTTCAGAAAATATAATTATGCATAAACACGAGACAAATCTTCTCAAGATCTTCAACAAAAATATCAGTCTTCTAGAACTCAAATGCTTAAATTAATCCTTGACAAATCTTCCAAAGAAACGCACAGAAAGAATCAGATTGAAAGAAAAAATCTAGCTTCTGAAGACATTATATAACATCTGGAAAACGCATTGCTTGCATTTTGATTTTACCAAACAATGAAGCCAACCTTTAAATAACCAACAGATGTGATGTCCATGATAAGAAAGAAACCCAATAATATATTTAGAAGAAAGGTAGGAAACAAAGACAGTAGTAAAGTGTCTGAGACAAATGTTGAGAAAGACACAACACATGCTTTAGAAAAGGACAAGACCTTAGGTGGGGAGATAGGAGTTCATGAGCATCCAGAAAATGAAAATTTTCAAGATCTCATCAAGGCTCTAGAGAAATTCAAAGTTAATATGCCCATAAAATAAATGTTCGAAAAGAGTACTTGTTGCATGAAATTCTTGCAGGAGATCCTGAAGCTAGAGGAGGAACCTTCTAAGGAGGGTTTTATTTCTCTAACAAAAAATTGTTGTGTTGTTGAGGATTTTATGGTACCAAAAGAAGAGGGATATCCTGGATGTTTCAACGTTCTTGTTACTGTAGGAACTGTCTTTGTAGGAGAGGCCTTATGTGATTTAGGGGAAAATGGAAATTTGATGCCATTCGCCACTTTTCACCAAATTGGGGGACTAACACTATGTCCTTGTTTCATGAATGTTGGTCTTGTAGATGGAGGGGAGACAGAACCTGTTGGTATGGTTAGAGACTTGGTAATTGACATTGATTATAGGAAGATCTTTCTTAGCAATTGCTAAAGCTGTGAATGACATGGAAGCACAGGAGGTGTTCATAAGATCCAACGGGTACTATCAATGCTACAAGGTAACTCCACCATCAAATGCCTACAATGAGGCGATGAAGGTTGCTGACAATTGGGAGAAATTCAAAGAAATAATAGAACATTCAAGTGAATCAGAACCTGAAGCAGAAAGGGAAGAAAACTCATGGTCTGAAGAAGCCTATGAATGGTCAGATCCTAAAGAAGATTATGGATAATCAGACTATGAGGAAGATCTAAAATAAGAAGAAGAAAACATGGAACCCGGAAGATTGGGGTCCCCAAGCTCAATTTAGAGATATGCCTCAAGCTCGAGACGCTAAACAAGCGCTGGATGGGAGGGAACCCATCCGTTTATCTTTTCAAGTAATTTTAAATTTCAATCATTTATTTTACATTGCCATTCTTTCTCACAATTTATTTCTTTTACTGTTGCTAACTCGTGACTAGGTTTGTTGTTTTTACATGAATTGCATAACTTTCCCTTTCAACAAACCAAAAATTTTGTTTTAGTCTTGAAGAATTGTTCCAAACATTATCAACAGAGGGCTAGCTTACTTCCAAAGTTCAAGAGCACGATAACTATTGGAGCTAGCTGCGGAAGATACTCAGAAAAAGTCACCACTACAATTATGTATAACATAACCGGTGAGATTTTGAGCCATATATGTGTATGTGTGTGTGTGTGTGTATATATATATATATATATATATTCCAATTTGTTTCTACTATTTTCTTTCATTATGAGTGTTCCATGTTGAATTGATATTTTTTCTCGAAATTTCGGTCGTTCTCTACGGACTATCGGTTGTATTGTCATACACATGAGGCATTTGTTCTTGGTAACTAGAGCCTTTTTCAAGCCACCTTGAATATCATTATATATCCTTTGTAAAACCACTTTTAGCCTCCATGCATTAATTTTTTCCTGGTTACTTTTATGTGACTTTGAATCATGTCACAAGCTTTGAACCCAATTGATTATATCTGTTTGATTTCCCTTTTGGAGTTAGATAGGTTAGTGAAATACTTGTCATGGTTTGAAATTAAGTTTGGGGTTGCTCTTTAGAATGAGCAACATTTTAAGTTTGGGGTGGGGTACTAGTAGAACTTGGTTATCAAAGAAAAATGAAAAAGAAAAATGTAGATAAAACATCAAAATTGATGGTCTAAACAAAAAAAAAATCAAGAGACTTAAACAAAAGTTTAGTTCCTTCAAAAAAAAAAAAAAAGAATAAGTAGTTCTACTAGTGTCCAAATTCTTTGAACTGACTACATAATTGAAAAGCTAGTACCTCATAACAATGGTTGTGACACAGTTTATGAATGAGGTTACAGTTTTTGATGACAAAGTTGTCAAAGTATTTCAAACAGGGAATCCTTAGGAACTAACTCCAAAGTGCTTGTTATCCTACTTTCCCAAATACATCCCACCTTAACCTCAGCCACGTTATAACCTTGAAAAGTCCTCTATATGTGTGTGATGATATATACCTTGAATGTCTGTTTAGAATTGCTTCAATCTCATAGCAAGGTACAATCACATGACGACTAGAGTGTGGCAAATGCCTTGACCAGCCCCACTGGCTTTAGGAGATACATATGTGTATCTTGGAATTGTATGTGGATGAAATTAAGAGTATAATCTCTAAGTTTGTTCCGCTTGCATGGAGGTAGTAAGCTAGTTAAGTCTGATAGTGGGAGGAGTGACAATCTGAGCCAAGCCTCCGGAAAGGTATGTTCTATTATTTTAAATTCATGTAAATTCTAACTTCTTGCTATTGTGTTGCTTGAGGACAAGCAACAATTTAAGTTTGGGGTTGTGATGACAAAGCATCATATGACATGTTGGCTATGTTTTTTTAGTAGTTTTCTTAGCATTTGAAGACAAATAAGATGAGAGATAGAGGAGTTGTCAATGGTTTGAGGAACATATTGTATTGGTTTCACTCGAGTTGTTGTAATTCAGTTTATCATGCAACTCCATAGGTGTTTTGAGTGTTTTGTAGTGAGGAATCATGTAAATCGACAAATCAAGACATCACGTGAAGGATCAAAGATATGAAATTGAAGATCAAGGGTTCTTAGAAGGTTGTTGAAGACAATACAAAGTGAAGAAAATTCATTTCAAGTTCCTAGGAGTTTTTCAGATAGCAGAACGGTCGAAAACGGGACAAAAATGCAAATTGCACCTGAGGGGCTGCCTCAAGCGCCTAGGCGCCTAGCCCATGCACTCCTGCCCGTGGGACATGGAGAGCTACTGCCTTGGGCGCCCAGATGTGTAGCCTCAGGTGCCTAGGCGTCCTGATGCGGGTAAAAACTGTTTTTTGCTTGTTTTCCAACATACTCCGACACACGTATTATATCATGCAACGCTATGCATTTTTTTGCAGACGGGGTTGTTAGAGTAGTTGGGTTTGGTATGAATAAATTTAAGTGTAGTTGTTTATTTTTCATCACTTACGGATTTCCGTGTGCGTGTATGATTGCTAAGAAGATCAAGAACATCACCCCCATCGTTAGGAAGAAATTCACACTCACTAGAAGAGGTTGTGGTTCGAGTATGAAAGTGATTCTAAGGATAGAAAGCAAGACTTATCTCTTCTACCATAATGGGATTTGCTTTAGGTCTGGTATTTTGAACTTTGCTTGGTTTAATGTATGTTATGTTGTTTTCTGCATTCTGTTCCAGTACTGGTACACTTCAGATTTATATAATCCGAACAAAATATATATGTTCCAAATAATGTAATCTGAATATCTTGCTCCCAAGCCCCATGCAGACGTACTTCCTCTGCATGGATGAATGGTGAATATGGTAGTTTAGATTATATTGTCCGAACTATAACATATGTGTTCGGATTATATAATCCGAACTATCCCAATAACAAAACAAAATACAGAAATTCCTTCATTCCAACTAACATATGATTGCACAATGCAGACCTGGTTCAATGATGTTGATTACAACATGAAGGTACATATTAAGGAGCAGTTTCGGCAGTTTGTTTTACCAGAGACCACCTCTATGCGCCCACCTTCAAGAAAGGTCAATACAAAGGGCATGTCAAAGAAGGATAACCATATTGTACAGTCAACAAAGTGATCATTTTCACTTTGGGAGCATGTTGAATCTCAGGATCAAGACACACAAGCTTCACAGACCAAGTCAATAGGAACAAGTAGGAAAAGTGCTCGTAATAGTAATATGTCTCATAATCCTCCTAAGTCACATCCAATTAAAGTCAAATTCACACTCAAAGACGAAATCACGTTGTTCATGCATGAACTTATTGAAAAGGTGGTGGATGTAACTGGTGATGGTCTTTGTGGATTCCATGTAGTTGCGGACCTACATGACATAACTGTTGATGATTATCAGATCATATGTTATCGCCGATTGATTAGATCAGACAATCGCTTTAACCAGGTCTTACACGCTTTGACTGGTGATGGTATTGGTCCTGCTCCATCGGATAAATGAATGATGATGCCGAAAATGGATTTTCTCATTGCACTGAGATACAAACATGTGACGGTTCTACTGTCCATCAATAAAGGGCAATTGAAAATCTTTTTCCCTTTACGGGGTGCACCTTCACATAGAAACCGAATGATGTGTCTAGCAAATATGAATGACAATCATTTTATGATGATATATTTGAAGGAAGGTTGTCAAATTCCTCTCACTTCCATGCTATGGAGACAACATTGTCGAGAAGATGCAAAAAAATGCGATGAAAGATATGTTGGTAGGATGATTTATAATAATGAACTAAGTTGGACATCGGGTTATGAGGCAATAAGAGATGATAACTTGTACCTTGTTGAAAACCTTGACCTGAAGAGAAAGTCATCGTTGACAAAAATGTTGGAGATGGAGTCAAGATTGAAAAGGATTAAAGCCTTCGACTTGATGATTGAAGCATAGATCTTGAGGTGGATTAGTTGAATTGTATATCATTAACAACTATATAATGATTTTTTGATACAATTATAAGCTCACTGGCTTTTATATTTTATATAATGAAAATTTGTTGAATTTCCAGAGACATGAAATCATTTCAAGCAGGTTGCTAAACTCTGGGACGGTTTGGATTATATAATCTAAAACATGGTTCATATTATATAATCCCAGCAAATGGTATTTTGAAAAGAAAAAAATAGGACGTGTGAAAACCTATAGAGTGAAAAAAGTAATAGCTAAAATTTAATTGTGTTGCATTTCCAAACTTGAGTTAGAGCCCAAACCTTGGTCAAGATTTGCTTTATATTACAGTGTTCAAAATAATTGTCAAATATTAAAACAACATTTATTTTTATCTAAACATTACTTTTTGTAATGATTAAGTTAGTGATGCTTATCTCAATTCAATTTAAACTTACAGAAGGAATTGTTCTTATAAGTTTGAAAATAGTTATGTATATTGCTTAATAATGAGCTTATATATGATATGACGTGGACTCGAATCCTCATTAATTTTCTTAGGGTGAGTTAAATTTAATTTTCTTAGTGTTTGAAGATTTCAAGTATTTATTGAAAATAAAAGTGAAAAAATGGTATGATGTTTTTTTGTTGTTGGCTCGTTATTGGTATGTTTTGGAACAATCAAAGCTGAATTTTTTATGACCACCACCATAACATCTTTCCTTTTATTTTCCTCCTTTAATTCTACAATATTACTACTCATCAATGCTTTCCTCCTTTGGCGGTGGTGGAGGAATTCGAGGATGAAGATCATTGGTGGAGGAATTCGAGGAGGAATGTGTGATGGTGGTGGTGGTGGTGTAGGGTGAATGTTTTTCTGGAAAATGAGGAAGTCGATGAACATGTTTCTTGAAAAATATTATGATGTTTTTTTTTTGTTTTTTAATGTGTTAATTAATAAAAAAAATCCAAGTGGAATAAAAATAGTTAAAAATATTTAAGAACAGCCAACTCAGTGTGCCACGTCATCCATTTTGCACAATCAAATGCATGAAGATTTAAAACCAAAGAATCTTAAAAAGGCAAAGGGGAATCTACAAATTGACAAGGGGTAAATATTATTTAATCCTAATTTTTTTGAGGGAATCTATATACCCATCTCTAGATTCGTTGTGTTACTATCATATAAACCAACACTTTCAACGTTGGTGTTGGAATCACCATATCATTCCATGTGAAGTCCGACAAACAGTGTGAATGTTCAAAACACCACACATAAAAGAAAAAGACTATGTTATTATTTGAAAATGAAATCAACTAAAATTTAAAAACATGATCTAAGAATTTCGTGTAATATCTTCTCAAGTAAGAGTTATCTAGATCATTTGTAAATTAATCAATAAGTCTGAAGTATTATTGCATTAGGGGAGTTATCATCCTACCCATGACTTTGTATCACTCAAATACAAACTCAGCCCCTTTTTGTACCTTTCCTAGTAGTAGTAGCACCTAGTAAAAGTCAGAAGTGACTATGAAGCTATGAACGCAAAGTCAAGTTATTGGTTCTGAAACATCAAGCTCTGAACACAGGAAAATATTTTGGTACTCAATAGAAACTATGAAGACTTAGAAGATGATTTAACGAAAAGTCAACAAAAAGTCAAAGCTCTGATCATAAGATGTATCAAGGCTTGAAGACTCTAATAGAAACAAGTTCTGATGGAAACAAAATTTGATGGAACCAGATTCTGATGAAAGCAAGTTCTGGACACGTCAGTCTGACCAGTTTTGGCTACTTCTGAAGGAACGTCACTTTCAAGTTCAACTCATATTGTTTGTGTTCTTCTAACCACATGCAGAAACATACAAAGTTTTTCAAAGGCAAAGAGAATGCAACAGATCATTCCCAAAAGAAGCACATGATCCTTCTAGTACTATTCAACAGAATTATTCGTTAGAGAAGCATAGGATCCTTCCTTCAGGGTGAACTAAAGACCTCTCACGAAGTTGTAAATTCACATCAGTAAGCTTGGCTTGCCCAATACCCAATTAATTGAAAATTGATTTAGGCATCAGATTGATGCTAGCCCTTAAATCACAAAGTGCCTCCCCACAGTAAACTCTACCTATAAAACAAGGAATAGTGAAGCTATACGGGCCTTGCATATTTGTTGGCATCTTGTGCTGGATCAACATGATGCTCTCAGTTGTCATGGCTACTGTCTCAAAGTCTCCCAATCTTCTTCTCTTAGTGAAAATGTCCTTCATAAACATGGCATAATTAGGCATTTGCTGCAGAGCTTCTAGAAAAGGAATGTTGATATAGAGCTACTTCAAGACCTCCAAGAACTTCTTATATTGTTTCTCCATTGAAGCTTTAACCAACCTTTGAGGAAAAGGTGGATCAAGTGTGCATTGACTGAAGTTTGGAGATGAAGCTTTAACACTGATGGAATTCTCTTTTGACTTTGGAGATGCAGCGGTCTGTATCTCTGCTTGTGTTGGCTCTAGAGATACAACGGTATGTATCTCTGCTTCTTCTGAACTTGGAGCTGTAGCGGTCTGCATCTCCACTTATGCTTACTTTTAAGATACATCGATCTGTATCTTTGCTTCTGAACTGATATCTTCCTCTCTGGTTATTGGCTTTGGATTCACAGCTAGCTCCATCTCCTTCTCAACACTATCAATTTCTTTATCACTCATGAGTCCTATTGCATTAACTTGCTCCTTTTTCCTCTCCTTAGTAGATGCCTCCTCAGGTTGACTAGGTAGAGAACTAGTAGGTCTTTCAAATACAACTTTATGAATTTGTCCTTGCTGATTCTCCATAGTCTTCTGAGATGCAGCTATAGAAACTAAGGCTTCTGCAGCTCTTGAGCTGGTGGACTCATTCCTGGTGAAAAACTTTTTGAAAAGGTTCTCCATACTCTCTTGGAATGCACTATTTGATCAATGATTTGGTTTGGTTGCTGGAGCATTCTTCTTTTGACCACCCCATGAGAAGTTAGGGTGATCTGCCCATCCTGGATTGTAAGTGTTGGAATAGGGGTTGTATGCCCGATTTGGTTGACTTCCAACATAGTTGACTGAAACTAGGTTCTCAGGACATTCTTCATACACATTCCCTCCCATACAATAAACACAATTGACAACATTGGCTGTTGTTGGAGCTCTATGAAGGTGAGAAAAACACACACACAAGAAGGGGGGGTTGAATTGTGTGACTCAAAAACTTGTTCTTTTCTTTTCAAAACCTTAACACAAGTTCAGAACCAGGTTCTGAACTATGATCAGAAGTATATGCAGCGGATAACAAGTTAAAAGGATAATGAAAGAGAGAGACACACAAGATTTATACTGGTTCCTTCTCAATGTGAGAAGTAGTCCAGTCCCCTTGTTTTCCAACAAGAGAGTTCCACTATAATCAATTCTGATTACAAATGCTCAACCACTAAGGAAGAGACTTCCAGTTGCTCAATCACAAAGAAAGAGGCTTCTATGCTCAACCACCAAGGAAGAGGCTTCCAATGCTCAAGACACTAAGTCAAGATACTTCTCAATGCTCAAGACACTAAGTCAAGAGGCTTCTGACTCAGACCACAAAGGAATGAGATTACAAATGCTCAGTATACAGACTGAGACTTTAAGGACCAAACTGGTTTACAAGTAAAGGAGTTTGGGGTGAACACTTGATAAAATATCAGAGGTGTTCTCTTAATACAACATAGGTTAAGACTCTTAACCTTAAGAAATTCTAAGTTACAGGACTAAAGAATTTCTAAGAGTTTTTATGAACTTGACAGTTTTTGACAGAAAACAGAGTACAGGTTCAGCAATGTAGTTTCAAGAGTCTTAGACAATTTTTCTTCTTCAAATCTTCTTCCTTTTATAGATGAAATATAGCTGTTGAAGATTTGCTTGATTTGAGGAAAGAGCCGTTGCAAGTTGAGCTAGGTTTTTCTGCAAATGTGTGCTGCACTTTTTCAAACAAAGCAGAGCAGCAGCCATTTTTGAAATGGCCTACCTTAAAAGCTGGAGAATGTTTGGGTCAGGGAGACAACTGTTCCATTGAGTTGTTCTGACACATCCAGGCATTAAATGCGCACAGTACTGGTCAATTTCCATGCCACATCAGCTTCAGAAGCTTCTTTGTGAACAGTGCATCAGAAGCTGCTGCATCATAAGCTGCCTTGTACGGATCAGAAGCTGGCTTCAGGAGTTGACTCTACGTTGACTTCTTCAGAAGCACCCAGACTTCAGAAGCTGCCTTCAGACTCAAAAGCTGCATTTCAGGAGCACCACTTCAGAAGCTCTACTTCAGGAGCACTTTTTCAGACCCAGTTTCCTTCTAGCTTTGCAACATTGCTTCTTAGCTTTCCTTTCTTGCTCTAAGCCTATTCTTTCATAACCATCCTTAATCTTCAATCAATAAACATGGTTCTGAAATCACTTGAACAAAGCATTAGCAAATAAACCAATTTTCCATTTAACACTTTGTTATCATCAAAACCATAAAGAGAGATATGTTTATAAATAAATGTTTCAACAATCTCCCCTTAATTCATAAGAGAGTTGTTAAACACATTTTGTTCCAACAATCTCCCCCTTTTTGATGATGACAAACATAAGTATTAAATCAGAAAATTGTTGTTAACTTAATTAACAAGTTAACTGCAGGGTGTGAGGTTTGTAAGCTCCCCCTGAGTTTGATCCAAGTTAATTAAGTTCAGTTAAAAAACATAAATGTGAAAATTTCAGAATTGTTGTTAAGTTTAATTAACAATCTGACTTCAAGAGAGGTTTGTAAGCTCCCCCTAGGTCTGACAATCCTCAAGGTTAGGTTTGTAAGCTCCCCCTGATTCTTATCCATGTTAATTAAGCTAAACTCAAAACAATATAGTGAAATTATCACTCAGAATTCAAAATGACTTGTTGACTTCAGGTTCTGAGGTTTGTAAGCTCTCCCCCTAAGTCTGATAATCCACAGGATGAGTTTTGTAAGCTCCCTGAGTCTTATCCAAGTTATTTTTAAATTCAATTATACTCACTAAGAGTAATGTATATCTCACAGAATGGTATCAGAGCCTAATTTCAAATTCATAAGAGCATAAATTTCAATTCAGAGGCTAAGAGTTAAAAACAGTTCTCATAAGTTAAATTCAATCAGAATTGTACCAGAGCTTAACAAGCTTAACTTATGTAAGGGGGGGGGGGGGTTGAATTGTTCACACAAGAACCTCAGAGCCTCAGGTTTCTAATACCTTTTAGTCCCCTTTCATAAGTTAATTTCTGACAATTTTAACTTATTTTTGAGCTCAGGTGCTTTAATACTTGTTTTACTTTCTCCCCCTTTTGTCATCAACAAAAAGTTTTACTTACTCCCCTAACACAGAAAATTTCTCCCCCTTTGTCAAGAGAGTTTGAAAACATCTGTATCAGAGCAGAAAAGAATTTTAAAAGAGTTTGAGAAAATGTATCAGAGCAGTTCAATCTCCCCTTTTTAAAAGAGTTTTAAAAGAGTTCTTACACCAATTTTGAAAATATAAAAAAAATTCAGAATTGGGAGATGGGGGTTGAACAAAAATTTGTGAGATATTTATGCAATCATATGGATAATCAAGCAGCAAGGATGAGTATCAGAGCATACTTGAATTTCAATGAGTATATGACTTTGCATTAAAATTAGAATGTTGTTCAGAAGCAGAAAAAAGGTTTGTAGCTTCTGATCAGAGCATTCTGTGTTCAGACATGGTTTGTTCAGTGTAAATTGGTTCAGTATCAGAGCAAAACACCAAATAGTGTTCAGTAGCAGAGCAAAACTCTCAAGAAAGTATCAGAGCAGATCTGAGATGGTTTAAAGAAAATAGTTCAGATCATAGACTAACTGAAAAGTTATATCAGAGCTTGATACCAATTGAGAATTTTATCTCAGAGTCTGATACCAAAATACAGTTTTAATACTGCTGAACTTGTATCAGAACCTGATTTCAAAATATGAAGGTTTAACTCAGAGTCTGATACCAAATTAATACATTTCAGTACTGATACCAAGATAAAATAAGTTCTAAAAGCTGAACATTGTCTGAAACACTTTGAGCATTTTTAAAAAAAATGTGTCTGTGCTAAACAGTTTGAAAGCAGACTGATACTGACTGAAAATTGTTTGTCAAGCAATTTTAACATTGAATATCAGAGCAGAAAATCACATTTTTAAATTGATGACTTTGGGAGGATTAGAGTATAACTTTCAAAGCTTTAATCATCATTGCCCATAGTTATACTTATCAGATTCTGACCAACATTAGATTTTTAGCAGATTCAGAAGTCAGAAAATCCAGGTTCTGATCCTTCAGACTCTGAAGTTTTTCAGGCTTAACTTTGTTCAGACTCTCAAAAGGTGAGTGTCTGATAAGTCTTAGCTTATGATAAACTTAGAGCCAAGGATTTCATTCACATTCAAGCACATTTTTCAAGAGATAAAGTGCATGTTCAGATTCTTTTTGATAAAATTGAATCTTTCTTCTGTTAGGGGTTTTGTGAATATGTCAGCCCATTGATGATCAGTATCAATGAACTGAATATCTAAAACACCCTTCTGAACATAATCTCTTATAAAATGATGTTTTATTTCTATGTGCTTGGCTCTAGAATGAAGAATTGGATTTTTAGACAGACATATAGCAGCAGTATTATCACAATAAATAGGAATATTGTCTGCATGAATCTGATAATCCTCTAATTGATGTTTCATCCAGAGCAGTTGTGTGCTACAACTTGCAGCTGAGATGTATTCTGCTTCTGCTGTTGACAAAGCAATGGTTGCTTGTCTCTTGCTGGCCCAGGATATCAGATTCTCACCAAGAAACTGACAGTTTCCACTGGTGGATTTTCTTTCAATCCTGTCCCCAGCATAGTCAGCATCACAGAATCCAACTAGCTTATAATTTAGAGATTTCTTATACAGAAGTCCCAAATTAGTTGTTCCTTTCAGATACCTGAAGATTCTCTTGACAGCAGTCATATGAGATTCTCTAGGATCTGATTGGAATCTAGCACACAGACATACGCTAAATAAAATATCTGGTCTAGAAGCAGTTAAGTATAGGAGAGAACCTATCATACCTCTGTACAGCTTCTGATATATTTTAGAGCCATTGTCCTCTTTGCTTAAGGTGCAGGTAGGATGCATAGGTGTTGTCATCAGTTTGCAATCATCCAGCTGGAACTTCTTCAGAAGCTCCTTGGTGTACTTTGACTGATGAACATAGACACCATCTTTGCATTGGTTGATTTGAATTCCCAAGAAGAATTTCAGCTCACCCATCATGCTCATTTCAAATTCATCCTGCATGAACTTTGAAAATTCCTTGCAAAGAGAGGCATTAGTAGAACCAAATATGATATCATCCACATAGATTTGTACAATTAAGATTTCTTTCTTAACAGTTTTCCTGAAAAGTGTATTGTCAACTTGACCTCTTACAAAATTATTTTTAATTAAGAAGTTGCTTAGCCTTTCATACCAAGCTCTGGGAGCTTGTTTCAGACCATACAAAGACTTCTTAAGTTTAAAAACATGATTTGGATATTTAACATCTTCAAAACCAAGAGGTTGTTTTACATACACTTCTTCAGAAATTACACCATTTAAGAAGGCACTCTTAACATCCATTTGATATAAGATGATATCATGATTAATAGCATAAGAAAGAAGTAACCTGATTGCTTCCAGTCTTGCAACTGGAGCAAATGTCTCAATGTAGTCAATTCCTTCTTGCTGGCTGTACCCTTGAGCTACTAATCTAGCCTTGTTTCTGATCACTTCTCCTTGTTCATTGAGCTTGTTCCTGAACACCCATTTTGTTTCAATGATGTTCTTCTGATCAGGTTTTGCAACAAGATCCCATACATCATTCCTTTGAAATTGGTTCAGCTCTTCTTGCATTGCTACAATCCAACCATCATCAGCAAGTGCTTCATCAGTAGTTGTAGGCTCAATCATGGATAGCAGGCCAAGCATAGACTCATTCTTAGTGAATGCTGATCTTGTCTTCCTTGGACTGTTCTTGTTTCCAATGATCAACTCCTCAGGATGTGAAGACTTGTACTTGAATGAGGTTCTGTGTGGATTAGCTTCTGAAGAACCATCAGGGATGTGTTCAGAACCATGCTGGTCTTGGTTTGCTTCAGGAGTAGTGTCATTCTCAGAGAGTTTCTCAGAGTCTTCATTGTTTTCAGCTTCTGAAGCTTCATCAGAACCTGAACTGGGTTCAGCTTCTGAAGGTTCTTCTGAGATTCTGACATCTGCAAAACTCTCAACCAGCTCTGGTATTTCATTACCAGGCTTCTTATCATCAAACCTAATGTGTATAGCTTCTTCAACAACATGTGTTTCAGAATTATACACCCTGTATGCCTTAGATCTCTCTGAGTATCCTAAAAAGGTACCCTTTTGAGCCTTGGCATCAAATTTCTTTAGGTAGATTTTATTGTTTAGTTTGTAACATGTACAACCAAACTGATGAAAATAAGAAATACTTGGTTTTCTTCCTTTAAATAATTCATATGCTGTTTTATTCAGAATGGGTCTGATATAGATCCTGTTCTGAATATAACATGCTGTGTTTACAGCTTCTGCCCAAAAGTACTTAGCAATTTTAGATTCATGGATCATGGTTCTTGCCATTTCTTATAAAGACCTGTTCTTTCTCTCTACAACTCCATTTTGTTGTGGAGTTCTAGGAGATGAGAACTCATGGAGAATTCCATGGTCTTCACAAAAGTTTTCAAAAGGTTCATTTTCAAATTCCCCACCATGATCACTTCTGATTTTCAAAATTTTCAAATCAGTTTCAGTTTGTACTTGTTTGCAGAATTTGAAAAACACATCATATGTTTCATTCTTAGTTCTGAGGAATTTAACCCAAGTCCACCTACTGTAATCATCAACAATAACAAGTCCATACTTCTTCCCATTGATTGAAGCTGTTCCAACAGGACCAAACAAATCAATGTGAAGGAGTTCTAGAGGTTTTGAGGTGGAAACAATGTTCTTTGATTTAAAAGTAGTTTTAGAAAATTTTCCAATTTGGCATGCTGAACACAGAGCATCTGAGTGATAATCAATACTGGGTAAGCCTCTGACCAGCTGTAACTTGCTAAGCTTAGAGATGAGTCTCCAGTTAGCATGTCCCAGCCTTTTGTGCCAGACCCATTTCTCATCACTCACAGACAGAAGGCAAACTACCTTCTGCTGAACCAATTCAGAAAAATTTATTTTGTAAACATTGTTTTTCCTGCTGCCTCTGAACACTACAGACTTATCTTTGTTACTGATTACAGTACATGTGTTCTTATTGAACAGGACTTCATAATTACTATCACATAATTGACTTATGCTAAGTAAGTTATGTCTGACTCCATCTACCAGCCAAACATTATCAATGAACAGGGAAGAATTACCTATCTTACCAGTACCAATGATCTTTCCTTTCTGACTTCCTCCAAACCCCACAGTTCCTCCCTCTTTCAGAGTCAGGGTTTGGAACATAGACTTGTCCCCTGTCATATGATGCGAGCATCCACTGTCCAGGTACCAGGACCTTTCCTTTTCTTTGGATGTTAAGCATATCTGCAATTGAAATTATCTCAGACTTAGGTACCCAGATTTTCATGGGTCCTTTGGGGTTAGTCCTGAAAGGTTTTGGCTTCTTGTGTCTGAAGTTGTGATATTCAGACTTGTTCTGATACTTTGGATATGAATCCTTGTATCTTGAATAAGTCTGAGTTTCAGAACCTGAGTGCTTCAGAACCTGAGTTCTCAAAGGTTTGGACTCAGATTTCTTCAGAACCTGAGACTTGAAGGTCTTTGGTTCTGAGTTCTTTAGAGTTTGAACCATTGAGCACTTTGGTTCTGATCTCTTCAGAATTCTAACTTTGTTTGCTTCAGGCACAAGGCAAGCTTCAGTTTTGCCTTTCTTAAAACAGTTAGAAGCAGAAAACTGATTGGTTTGCTTTTGCTTGCTCTGCTTAACATTCTGAGATTGAAAATGTTTTCTATTGACTGGTAGTCTTTGAAAAATTTGAATCAGATTTATTCAGATTCTGAGACTTACTAGTTTCAGGTTCTGAACACTTCAGATTCTGAACATTATCAGGTTCAGAGTCTGATTTCCTCTACTCTTAGGCTTGGGACCTTTTGGCTTAGACTTAGGCAGGGTTTTAACATCTGCCTTTATCTTCCCCTTAGGTTCAGAAGCTTCAGTGTCTGAGCTGTTCAGAACTTTAGACTTAGTCTCAGATTCTGATTCTTTCAGCTTCTCAGAGTTATCAGAAGCAGGCACAAAGCATATACCATTGCCTTTTAAAATATCTTCAGAACATGAAGGTGAGTTTAATTCATTTGAAGGTTTAAATGAATCATAGCCAATGCCTTCACCTTTGTTTCTGATCATATTATACATCATAGAGGCAATTTTAGTTCTATTGAACCCAGTTAACATGAAATCCTGAAGAGCTATTTCCTGTTCATTAGGAACCTCTTCAGATTTCTTATGAGCCTCTTTTCTGAGTTCTTCAACTTCTTCATCATATTCAAAAATCTGATTTTGAAGTTTAAGATTTTCCTCAGATAGCAAGTTAGTTTGATTTTTCAAAGATTTAATTTCTTTTAACTTGCTTTTAAGATGACTCATAAGATCATTAACTGTTTCAATCAATTCAGATCTAGAGAGTTCAGAGTATACCTCATCATCTTCATCAGAATCTGAGCATGATTCTGCATCAGAAGATGCAATTGCCATCAGGGCCAGGTTTGCTTCTTCCTCATTGTCCAGATCATCCCATGTTGCTGTGAGACTCTTCTTAAGCTTGTTTCTGAAACTGCTGGACTTTGAGCTGGACTTCTTTGCTTTTTCCTTTGATTTTTCCTTCTGAAGATCAGGACAGTCAGCAATGAAGTGCCCAGGCTTCTTGCAGTTGTAACAGCTTTCCTTCTGGATATCTCTCTTTGAACTAGAACCAGATCCTCTAAAGTTACTGCTTCTGTTAGAGAATTTTTTCTTTCTATTCATCAGATACTGAAGCCTTTTAGAAAGCATTGCAAGCTCATCAGCATCTGAATCTTCATCAGAATTTCCCTCAGGAAACTCTTCTTCAGATTCAATAGCTTTCAAAGCTTTAGCAGGCTTTCTTTTAGACTTTAGAGCTAATGTTTTTGGTTCTCTAACAGACTCATCCTCATTGAGTCCCAGTTCATGCACTTTGAGAGAGCTTATAAGATCCTCAATACTTAAAGTATTCATATCCTTAGCTTCCTCAATAACAGTCACTTTAGGTCTCCATTTGGATGGCAGACTTCTTAAGAGTTTGTTCACATGGTCAGTTGTGGTATAACTCTTCTTCAGAATCTGAAGTCCAGAAACCAGAGTCTGAAATCTTGAGAACATAGTCTCAATATTTTCACCCTCTTTCATTCTGAACAGTTCATATTGCTGAACAAGAATATTTGCCTTAGCTTCTCTAACTTTCTTATTACCTTCATAGTTAGAGCAGAGGGATGTGAATATGGCTTTAGTAGTTGACTTGTCACTCAGCTTCTGATACTCTGAGTGAGGTAGTGAATCCACTATAATGCCTCTGACATTATGGTGCTTTCTATATATTTTCCTCTTAGCATCACTCAGAGCTCTTCTGTTGACAGCAACACCTTCTTCATCCACTGGAATTGAGATCCCATCTTCAATAATATCCCATAGAGTATCATCTATACCAATGATATGGTTGTACATTTTGCTTTTCCACCATGAGAACTTCTCAGGATCACCAGTAAACATTGGAGGTTTATTGTGTGACCTGATTTTCTCTCATCAGTGCCATAATCATATTGAACAGAAGTATGTCTAGGAGGAGGTGGAGGAGGAGGAGGTGAATCTTCATTATCAAACATGTTTTTCTCAGGATCAAGACTGACACACTGTTAAGTGTTAATATCAGAACCGGAGCTCTGATACCAACTGAAGGTGAGAAAAACACACACACAAGAAGGGGGGGTTGAATTGTGTGACTCAAAAACTTGTTCTTTTCTTTTCAAAACCTTAACACAAGTTCAGAACCAGGTTCTGAACTATGATCAGAAGTATATGCAGCGGATAACAAGTTAAAAGGATAATGAAAGAGAGAGACACACAAGATTTATACTGGTTCCTTCTCAATGTGAGAAGTAGTCCAGTCCCCTTGTTTTCCAACAAGAGAGTTCCACTATAATCAGTTCTGATTACAAATACTCAACCACTAAGGAAGAGACTTCCAGTTGCGCAATCACAAAGAAAGAGGCTTCTATGCTCAACCACCAAGGAAGAGGCTTCCAATTCTCAAGACACTAAGTCAAGAGACTTCTCAATGCTCAAGACACTAAGTCAAGAGGCTTCTGACTCAGACCACAAAGGAATGAGATTACAAATGCTCAGTATACAGACTGAGACTTTAAGGACCAAACTGGTTTACAAGTAAAGGAGTTTGGGGTGAACACTTGATAAAATATCAGAGGTGTTCTCTTAATACAACACAGGTTAAGACTCTTAACCTTAAGAAATTCTAAGTTACAGGACTAAAGAATTTCTAAGAGTTTTTATGAACTTGACAGTTTTTGACAGAAAACAGAGTACAGGTTCAGCAATGTAGTTTCAAGAGTCTTAGACAATTTTTCTTCTTCAAATCTTCTTCCTTTTATAGATGAAATATAGCTGTTGAAGATTTGCTTGATTTGAGGAAAGAGCCGTTGCAAGTTGAGCTAGGTTTTTCTGCAAATGTGTGCTGCACTTTTTCAAACAAAGCAGAGCAGCAGCCATTTTTGAAATGGCCTACCTTAAAAGCTGGAGAATGTTTGGGTCAGGGAGACAACTGTTCCATTGAGTTGTTCTGACACATCCAGGCATTAAATGCGCACAGTACTGGTCACTTTCCATGCCACATCAGCTTCAGAAGCTTCTTTGTGAACAGTGCATCAGAAGCTGTTGCATCAGAAGCTGCCTTGTACGGATCAGAAGCTGGCTTCAGGAGTTGACTCTGCGTTGACTTCTTCAGAAGCACCCAGACTTCAGAAGCTGCCTTCAGACTCAGAAGCTGCACTTCAGGAGCACCACTTCAGGATCACTTCAGAAGCTCTACTTCAGGAGCACTTCTTCAGACCCAGTTTCCTTCTAGCTTTGCAACATTGCTTCTTAGCTTTCCTTTCTTGCTCTAAGCTTGTTCTTTCATAACCATCCTTAATCTTCAATCAATAAACATGGTTCTGAAATCACTTGAACAAAGCATTAGCAAATAAACCAATTTTCCATTTAACACTTTGTTATCATCAAAACCATAAAGAGAGATATGTTTATAAATAAATGTTTCAACAATCTCCCCTTAATTCATAAGAGAGTTGTTAAACACATTTTGTTCCAACACTCTATAAGTAAGCTCAGAAGCTATTCCTATGACGTTGCATCTTTGGTCACCAGTTTCTTAACATAGTGTGTCTACTGAGCAATCTGAGCAGTAAAAAGTTGTAGCTTCAGGCACACTAAAAAGACCTGGAGATTTTTTCTCTGTTAGGGCAAGAGATGTAGCTTTGCCCTATGCTTGCATACACTCATTATGCCACTGGTAGCTATTAGATGTTATAGATTCTACCACATCATAACACTCTTGATAGGACTTTCTCAGTAGTGCACCTCCTGAAGAGGCATCTAACATAAGCCTTGTTGATGGAACAAACCTATTGTAGAAGGTTTCCATTTGAATGCATAC
Source organism: Medicago ruthenica (assembly GCA_018208015.1). NCBI lineage: Eukaryota > Viridiplantae > Streptophyta > Magnoliopsida > Fabales > Fabaceae > Medicago > Medicago ruthenica. Next base: position 54,291,659 of record CM031375.1, on the reverse strand, counting down.
ATGTATCCCATGGTGAAGACACCTTCTCAATAGATCTTTAAACCTTTCCCATGTGTCGCGTCGAATTTCGGATATCAAGCTATTGGGAAGCATTGAATCACTAAATGTTAAATCACGACTGAACTTTTAATTTTCCGGGGAGAAAAGGAAAAAAGTTCGAAATTACCTTGAAAAAAGATTTTAGGTTCGAAAGTCGATTATGCGAGGGGAAGGTATTAGCACCCCTCACATCCGTTGTACCCAACGGGAACCTCTTAGTCGGCTTAGGCTTAAAATTTTTCGAAAATTTTACTTGCGTGTTTAAACATATAAAGAGGAAATATAAAAACATAATGTAAAGTGAAGAAAGAGATGAAAACAAACGAAAGGAAAAAAAGAAAAAAGTTTTATTAATGGGCTTGACAAGATGTCGATCTTGCTCCTACGTATCTCCCGGTAGTCGGAGAATTCAAAGCGTATGTAGTTCTTTGGGTAGAAAAAGTTTGTATGTTGGTTCGTTTTAGTTAAAAAAGATTTGATCGCGTCCGAGCGAAAAAAGTTTGAAAAAAAGAGAAAGTAATGAAAGTAAATGTCAACTGTTCGGGTTGTTGCCGAACTGGCCATTGACGACAATGCATAAAAGTAAATGATTTGATAAAAGGATTTGCACTCGGACTTGAACAAAGGTTTTAAAACGCACGAAAGCGTGAAAGGTTTTTATGGTGAAAGACGGACGCTAAGGCGATAAACTCGTGCAAGGCGAAAATGTTTTAAGAAAAAAAAGAGACAAACGCACGGAGGCGTGAAAAGTTTGAAAATAAACGACAAACGCGCGGAGAGAATAAATTCGCGCAAGGCGTAAATGGTTGAAAACGGACGCGCAAAGGCGCGAGAGGTTCGGATTGACCACGAGGGCCAAGAAAAGGTTAAAAATGGCCACAAGGGGGCCAAGGGAAGGTCGAGCGTGCGAGACGCGTCAAGGGTGGAATGACGGTTGCCCGAGCGACGAGACATACGTCACGCATTCGTGCAACTGAGGTTTGGGGAGACATACGTCAAGCCATTCCCGTTTCATTCAAGTTTGGTTTTGTTGGGACTCTAAGGAATATCAAAAGGAACAAAAATGCCTTAAAGGGAAAGTTAAAAAAAAGGGATCACGAACAAGTTTGTTGTTCGAGTTTATTAAAATCATGAACATTGCTTGTTACTTAAGCTATCGAAACTCAAGAACGAGCGTAGTTCAAGTTTGAATGATGAACAAAATCATAAGACATGCACAAAATTGGAAAGTTCACAAGTTCGTCTCCATTTCGAGCTTAGTTTAAAAAGAATGAGCAAGCTTGGCTTAAATTCGCGTTTGGATTGAAAATCATGAACAACATGGTTGTTCAAGTTTGTTTTGAAAATAAACAAACTTTAGCTTATTGCTCAAACTTGGTTTTGAAAATTGAAGAACATAACTTGTTTCACAAGTTACTCAAAATTTATCGCACGAACTTGTGAAATTTTCAAAGTTGTGCATGATTATGAATTGGGTTTGGACAAAAATGATTTTTAACCCTCTTTAGGTTCTGAATCAAGGGCTGGAACCCCAAAAATTTGGCATTTGGATGCCTGATTCATGTTCTGAGTTTCACATACTTCGCAGAGCAACCAGAACTTGGCTCTGCGAAGTCAGGTTCTGATGTGTTCGCAGTGCGAGCAATACTTTGCTCTGCTAAGCATGCGAAATTTTGAACTCAGAAGCTGTTTCTGAACAGAAGTTCAGAAACTGCTTCTAAGCAAGCTTCAGAACCTAAAGGGGGTTAAAAAGCTTTGCAAAATTGAAGAAAAAGGAGGGTAAAAACTTAGTTTTAAGGCTTGGCCCTTTTGAGATCCCTTTTGAGTTCCAAAAGGGGTTTTTGTGCACAAAACAAAATTGAACAAAGCAAATGATGCAAACAGCAAAACACAATGAAAGACAAAGATTAAAGGAGACTTACAGAACTCCTAGCAATGCTTGAGCAATAGGTTGGAAGTGGCTTGCTTGATTGGTTAGAGGCTATGGACAATGAGCTCTAATTGGTTTTTTGCTTTGTGTATGAACTGATTTGGTGCTGCAATGCAATGGACCCTAAGTGTCATATTAACAATGCAAAACTTAGACATGTTTTACCCTTAAATGAGACACGTGTCATATTAACAATGAGCTCTAATTGGTTTTTTGCTTTGTGTATGAACTGATTTGGTGCTGCAATGCAATAGGTTCAATGCAGGGTTCGCACGGGTGCCGGTTGGGCGTGATGATTTAATGCAGTTAAAAATTTGATTAATTAAACTATGTTTAGTTTAGATTTAAAAAAGAACAATAATTATAGTTATAAAGAAAAATAAAATAACTAAAAAAACAAAAAATTGATATAAACAAAATATCAAATTGGAATTAATGTGGAATACATATTTATAAAATTGAGAAAATGTATGTATTAAGCAATAAAGTGGGGGTAAATAAGTAGAAAAGAGTTGGGTTAGATGTGTGGTGGATAAGCCCATAGAAAAGTATATTGTGGTCCATTCGCACGGGTATCCGTTGATGTGAATGATTTATATAATTTCAGGATTTTTTATATGGTAGTTTAAACAATAATAATATCAACTTATATAATTTTTGTCTTAAAAAAATATTGACTTGTATGCTTTTAGAATATGTTTGTCAACTTGTCGTGTGTATAATGACAACTTGTCTTGTATATGATAGTTCTACTCAACATGTCTTGTGCATTTTATCAATGACAACTTGTCTTGTACATGATAGTTCTATTTAACCAATGTCAACTTCTCCTATGCATTTTAGTTGTTTCCAAAGATTTAGTCAATGTTCACTTATGCCGTGCATTTCAGTTTATAAGTGTACAATATCATTGTATAATTAAAGTGAGGTGATATTCTAAATAGTAGATAAATACAAAGATAAAGATAAAGGGTTCAATGCCCACTTTTTGAGAAATAAAGATAAACATAAACATAAAGATTGTTCGTTAAATTACCGATTTTAACTTTTTATGAATGATAACTTTTCCCGTGTATAATAATAATTTTATCATATGTATTAGCGATGACTTGTTACATGTATAAAAATTATTTTAAAATTTATATATAATAATCTTTTATAATACATATCAATGATGACTTGTCCCGTGTATAATAATTATTTTAAAATATATATAAATAATAACATGGCCCGTGTATTATAATTATTATAAATTTTGTATTAATGATAACATGTCCCGTGTACCATAATAGTTTATTCAGTGACAACTTATCCTGTGCATTTAAGTTAATTGTAAAATTTTATCAATGACATTTTTTCAAGTGCATTGTAAGTTAATTTAATCAAAGTCAACTTTTTTGTGCATTTTAATCAATGTCAGCTTCTCACGTGCATTTTAGTAATTTCTGAAACTTTAGTATATACCCACTTATCACACGCATTTTAGTTGAGGAGGATTCAATATCATTGTAGAATTGAAGTGAGGTGGTGTTCTAAATAGTAGAAACGTTTTAGAAGGAACAATGTTTTATAAATAACATCTTGTCTCGTGTATGAAAGTTAGTTTAGTAAGTGACAACTTATCATGTGCATTTGTGTTAATTCTAAAATTTTAGTCAATGTCCACTTCTCCCATGCATTTTAGTTATCTACGAAATTTCAGTTAATGTCCACTTCTCCCGTGCATTTTAGTTATCTATGAAATTTCATTTAATGTCCAGTTATCTCATGCATTTTAGTTGATAAGGGTTCAAATGCATCGTAGAATTGAAGTGGGTGTGATATTCTTAATAATATAAACGTTTTAGCATGAATGATTTTTTATAAATGACAACTTGTCCCGTTAGTCAAGCATAGTTTAGTCTGCGACAACTTATACCATGCATTTGATTTAATTCTAAAATTTTAGTCAAAAACCCCTTCTACCATGCATTTTAGTTATTTACAAAATTTTAGTCAATGTTCATTTATCTTGTTCATTTTAGTTTTGAGGATTCAATATAATCGTAGAATTGAAGTGAGGTGATATTCTAAATAGTATAAATATTTTAGCAAGAACAATTTTTTATAAATGATAACTTGTCCCGTGCATCAAAGTTAGTTTATTCAGAGACAACTTATCTTGTGCATTTGAGTTAATTCTGAAATTTTATTAATGAAAACTTGTGAAGTGCGTGATAGTTTTATTTAATCAATGTCAACTTCTCTTGTGCATTTTATGAACGACAATTTGTCTTGTGCATGATAATTTTATCTAACCAATGTCAACTTCTCCTATGCATTTCAGTTGTTTCCAAAGTTTTAGTCAATATTATTGTAGAATTAAAGTGAGGTGATATTCTAAATAATGTTGATAAATACAAAGATAAAGATAAAGGGTTCATTGCCCACTTTTTGAGAAATAAAGATAAACATAAACATAAAGATTGTTCGTTAAATTACCGATTTTAACTTTTTATGAATGATAACTTTTGCCGTGTATAATAATAATTTTATCATATGTATTAGCGATGACTTGTTACATGTATAAAAATTATTTTAAAATTTAAATATAATAATCTTTTATAATACATATCAATGATGACTTGTCCCGTGTATAATAATTATTTTAAAATATATATAAATAATAACATGGCCCGTGTATTATAATTATTATAAATTTTGTATTAATGATAACATGTCCCGTGTACCATAATAGTTTATTCAGTGACAACTTATCATGTGCATTTAAGTTAATTGTAAAATTTTATCACTGAAATTTTTTCAAGTGCATTGTAAGTTAATTTAATCAAAGTCAACTTTTTTGTGCATTTTAATCAATGCCAGCTTCTCACGTGCATTTTAGTAATTTCTGAAACTTTAGTATATACCCACTTATCACACGCATTTTAGTTGAGGAGGATTCAATATCATTGTAGAATTGAAGTGAGGTGGTGTTCTAAATAGTAGAAACGTTTTAGAAGGAACAATGTTTTATAAATAACATCTTGTCTCGTGTATGAAAGTTAGTTTAGTAAGTGACAACTTATCATGTGCATTTGTGTTAATTCTAAAATTTTAGTCAATGTCCACTTCTCCCATGCATTTTAGTTATCTACGAAATTTCAGTTAATGTCCACTTCTCCCGTGCATTTTAGTTATCTATGAAATTTCAGTTAATGTCCACTTATCTCATGCATTTTAGTTGATAAGGGTTCAATATCAATGTAGAGTTGAAGTGAGGTGACATTCTAAATAATATAAACGTTTTAGCAGGAATGATTTTTTCTAAATGACAGTTTGTCCCGTAAGTCAAAGATAGATTAGTCTGTGACAACTTATACCATACATTTGATTTAATTCTAAAATTTTAGTCAACACCCACTTCTCCCATGCATTTTAATTATCTACGAAATTTTAGTCAATGTTCATTTATCCTGTGCATTTGAGTTGATGAGGATTCAATATAATCGTAGAATTGAAGTGGGTGTGATATTCTTAATAATATAAACGTTTTAGCATGAATGATTTTTTATAAATGACAACTTGTCCCGTTAGTCAAGCATAGTTTAGTCTGCGACAACTTATACCATGCATTTGATTTAATTCTAAAATTTTAGTCAAAAACCCCTTCTACCATGCATTTTAGTTATTTACAAAATTTTAGTCAATGTTCATTTATCTTGTTCATTTTAGTTTTGAGGATTCAATATAATCGTAGAATTGAGATGAGGTGATATTCTAAATAGTATAAATATTTTAGCAAGAACAACCTTTTTATAAATGATAACTTGTCCCGTGCATCAAAGTTAGTTTATTCAGTGACAACTTATCTCGTGCATTTGAGTTAATTCTGAAATTTTATTAATGAAAACTTGTGAAGTGCGTGATAGTTTTATTTAATCAATGTCAACTTCTCTTGTGCATTTTATGAACGACAATTTGTCTTGTGCATGATAATTTTATCTAACCAATGTCAACTTCTCCTATGCATTTCAGTTGTTTCCAAAGTTTTAGTCAATATTATTGTAGAATTAAAGTGGGGTGATATTCTAAATAATGTTGATAAATACAAAGATAAAGATAAAGGGTTCAATGCCCACTTTTTGATAAATAAAGATAAACATAAACATAAAGATTGTTCGTTAAATTACCGATTTTAACTTTGTATGAATGATAACTTTTCCCGTGTATAATAATAATTTTATCATATGTATTAGCGATGACTTGTTACATGTATAAAAATTATTTTAAAATTTATATATAATAATCTTTTATAATACATATCAATGATGACTTGTCCCGTGTATAATAATTATTTTAAAATATATATAAATAATAACATGGCCCGTGTATTATAATTATTATAAATTTTGTATTAATGATAACATGTCCCGTGTACCATAATAGTTTAGTCAGTGACAACTTATCATGTGCATTTAAGTTAATTGTAAAATTTTATCACTGAAATTTTTTCAAGTGCATTGTAAGTTAATTTAATCAAAGTCAACTCTTTTGTGCATTTTAATCAATGGCAGCTTCTCACGTGCATTTTAGTAATTTCTGAAACTTTAGTATATAACCACTTATCACACGCATTTTAGTTGAGGAGGATTCAATATCATTGTAGAATTGAAGTGAGGTGGTGTTCTAAATAGTAGAAACGTTTTAGAAGGAACAATGTTTTATAAATAACATCTTGTCTCGTGTATGAAAGTTAGTTTAGTAAGTGACAACTTATCATGTGCATTTGTGTTAATTCTAAAATTTTAGTCAATGTCCACTTCTCCCATGCATTTTAGTTATCTACGAAATTTCAGTTAATGTCCACTTCTCCCGTGCATTTTAGTTATCTATGAAATTTCAGTTAATGTCCACTTATCTCATGCATTTTAGTTGCTAAGGGTTCAATATCATTTTAGAGTTGAAGTGAGGTGATATTCTAAATAATATAAACGTTTGAGCAGGAATGATTTTTTCTAAATGACAGTTTGTCCCGTAAGTCAAAGATAGATTAGTCTGTGACAACTTATACCATACATTTGATTTAATTCTAAAATTTTAGTCAACACCCACTTCTCCCATGCATTTTAATTATCTAAGAAATTTTAGTCAATGTTCATTTATCCTGTGCATTTGAGCTGATGAGGATTCAATATAATCGTAGAATTGAAGTGGGTGTGATATTCTTAATAATATAAACGTTTTAGCATGAATGATTTTTTATAAATGACAACTTGTCCCGTGAGTCAAGCATAGTTTAGTCTGCGACAACTTATACCATGCATTTGATTTAATTCTAAAATTTTAGTCAACACCCACTTCTCCCATGCATTTTAATTATCTACGAAATTTTAGTCAATGTTCATTTATCCTGTGCATTTGAGTTGATGAGGATTCAATATAATCGTAGAATTGAAGTGGGTGTGATATTCTTAATAATATAAACGTTTTAGCATGAATGATTTTTTATAAATGACAACTTGTCCCGTGAGTCAAGCATAGTTTAGTCTGCGACAACTTATACCATGCATTTTATTTTATTCTAAAATTTTAGTCAAAAACCCCTTCTACCATGCATTTTAGTTATTTACAAAATTTTAGTCAATGTTCATTTATCTTGTGCATTTTAGTTTTGAGGATTCAATATAATCGTAGAATTGAAGTGAGGTGATATTCTAAATAGTATAAATATTTTAGCAAGAACAACCTTTTTATAAATGATAACTTGTCCCGTGCATCAAAGTTAGTTTATTCAGTGACAACTTATCTCGTGCATTTGAGTTATGTAACATCCCGCTTTTAAGTATCAATTATCAGTATTAGACGTGATTAAGAACATGACAATTTGTTAGAATGAGGCAATGGCAATTTTGTAAATTGAGCAAAGGGGGGGAATAATTTGAAAATGAGCAAGATATTTATTCCTCTTCATAACCATTCCTTCCCATTCATTCCAAATTCAGATTTTCTTCCCTTCTCATCTCTTCTCTCACGCCCCCATCTCACTCACCATCATCCATCCAAACTTCAATCAAACCCTAGTGAGAAAACTTGCAAAGAAAGCTTGTGTTGGAAAGCTAGATCAAGAGGAAGAATCAAGAGAAGAGGTAGTTTGAAGCTAGGGTTTGGATTTCAGTTGTAGCAAGCACCAATCAAGGCAAAGGTGAGCTCCCTAGGGTTTTATAACCCCTTTTGAGAGTTGTTTATGCTTAGAGCATTTTTTTTATAAAGCCCTAATTTATGGTAAATGTTAATTCATTGTTCCAGCCATGTTTAGATGATTTATAAGCTTAAGAAAATCCTTTTTATGCCATTTGGGTAGCTTGGGTGTGTTAGGATGGCTTGGAATGATGAAAAATACCATTTTTGAGATTTCTGGACCTGTCATGGTCGCTACAGCGAGCTGGAGCTCGCTACAGCGACCAGGCAGAATTTTATTCTGCCTACTGTCGCTACAAGCGCAGGCTTGTCGCTTCAAGCGCAGGCTGGTCGCTACAAGCGCAGGCTTGTCGCTACAAGCGCGGAGGCCCAGACAGCACTTGACAACTTTGCTGTTTTGGGTGTTCTGGGACGCGTAGGCATGGTTTTTCGCATCCGTTTTCTCCGTAAACATTTTAGAAACATTTACCATCATTCTAACACATTCAAGAGGCTCCCAAAAGGATGAATATGTATGGAACAAGGATTGAACATTGATTTAGAATAGTTCAGAATTAAGAGGGCAAAGCCTAGATGAATATGCAAATGTTCTAGCAACTAAGTAGTGGCTTATGATAACGATAAGCCTATGATCCTATACTTATAGGTTATGATTTTGGAAGATTAGTTCCCTTAAGAAATGCATTAAGTATGCAAAAGCTATAGCAAATTATTAGACGTACTTTTAAGTACGAAAGTTAGGAATTAATGAGGATAAGAATGATCCAATGATCATGGTTAAGAACCTATTTATAGGTTAGATATTTAAGAATGATTACATAAGAATGCATTAGATATGCACAAGATTATGAACGAATAAGATATGTATATGAACTATAAGTCAAGAATTATATGTTAAAGATTAAACGTGTTCATCAGACTCCGGATTATGCCGGATGGGATTTCTCCGAAAGGGCTATCCACACGTAAGTTATAAGAATATGTTTAACGTGTCCAGCAGGCTCCGGGGTACGCCGGATGGGACTTCTCCGAGAGGATTGTCCACACGTATGTTAAAAGATTAAGCATGTCCAGCAGGCTCCGGGATACGCCGGATGGGACTTCTCCGAGAGGGTTGTCTACATGCAAAGTTAAGTTGTGTTCAGCAGACTCCGGGATTCGCCGGATGGGACTTCATCGAGAGAGTTGTCCACACAACGATAAGAGGAGTCCGGTGTTAGCCTGATATGATAGGAATTTTCACCGGTATGATGGGAGATGTACTTCGGGGTTACTCCACCCGGATGCACTCCGTAAAATGAACCAAGATAATTATTGTTTGTTCAACGCTGACTTACTAACTTAATGATTAAGAATGATATATATATATACACATATATACTGATGATTATGAATTATGATGAGAATACGACAAGTAGTCAGCAGAGAAAGAAAGTGATCATAGGATGTCCCCTCGATCACTAAGCATAAGTTAAAGCTTAAGGATAGATTATGAATGTATGAGATAAGACAAGTAGCGATCCTAAGTTTTCCCCTTGATCGCAAAATATGTAGAGAAAGACTTGGCGATCATAGGTATCCCCAAGATTGCCGAGAGTAGGCACGGCGACCCTAGGTTTCCCCCGTGGTTGCCAACAGTAGGTTGGGCTGGAGCTCACTGAGACATTATGTCTCATCCCAATCCTTCTGGTGCAGGTTTACAGGTTAGCAAGAGACGTTCATGAAGACCTTCAGGAAGACGCTGGATGGAGTGCAGATGCTCGTCAAGGACAAGTTCAGGAGGTTGACAGATTATCTATGTATATGAGGATAATTGTATATGATATTTGGATTTTTGTATAACGAGCTATTTGTACACATTCAGTAGTTTTTATTGTATTTATTATTGAAAATTTTAATGTACCCAGTATCAGATTAATACACATGCTAAATATTCTAGATAATTTAGTATGGGTGTTACAATTGGTATCAGAGCAGGTCGATTCAGACCGTGCCTTGGGTCATTGAAAATTCAATAAAAGTAGTGGGACCATTGGGTTCCAGATATTGTTCTAAATGTCACATCTAGTTGAGCCTGATCAACTCAATCTAGTATATGACAGTTAGGATAAATGTCCGAGAGCTGAATGTGACCAAGGAGGAATGAAGTGTATGAAGGGAGAAGTTTAAGGTGACAGAATTCTAAGACAGATTTGGCGAGGAAGTATTCATGCCAAATGGTGGCCATCAAACTGTAAAGTAACGAAGCCTGTTAGTGGCAAGGACTCAGAGACATAAGGGATATTTATTTGTGAGGTGAAGTACCTCAACCCAGTTGGACCCGACGTTGGACGATACCTCATCTGCGGAAGACATACGGATTAAGAAATTATGGAATACTCTAAGGAATGATGTGGAACCTTAACGGAAACCGCAGTTCGAGAAGTTAAAGTGAAGTGTGGATTAAGTATCAATTCTGAGTACAGAGTTAAGGAATTGCGGTACCAAACCTAGAGACTTGAAATGAAGGATTGACTACCAGCAAGAACAGAGTGTGAGGAATCAAAGGACTCGCGCACTCGTATTGAACGAGATTTTAATGCCCAAGCGGTTAAGAGAATTAATTAAGGATTAAGTGAATTATTTGGACATGTGAAGTAAACTACTTAAGGGTGGTCTTTGAGCATGACTTGCAAGTAAGTTTAACCCCATTAGATCAGCCGCACCTCCCGAACCATAAATGTTAGATTTGGGAATTAAGAAAAGAAGTTGGTATGCAACCTAAGAACTAAGATGGATGAATAAGTGTCGATAATAAGACCCGTTGCATATCGAGGCGTGAATCAGATTTTCAGATATTGCTTATTAGTAAGAAGATTGGAAATAAGCTAAGCTTAACTGAAATTTTATTCAACGAAAGGTGTATAATGAATGGTCAGTCATTGGGATTTAGTGAACTGATGGACGAATAAAGTTGAATTTCCTTGATTGGATGAAGAAGGCAAGTTCAAGATGACACAAGATTATAGTAGACCAGTTTTGAAGGATAATCGGAAATTTTAGTCGAGAAATTATATTGAGACTGTATTATACGGAGGATCGTCTTAAATATGAAAGGTTAAGATTGTGGTTAATGTTAGTGAGTTTTAAGTTTTCAACTGATGAGTTTTCTTCCACAGTTATTCTAGAAGCCTAAGGAGGTCACCTCGTGTTAATAAGTTCCGAGGGCGGTAATAAGGTATAGATTTCGGATTGTTCAACTATATGCAGAATTATTCAAGTGCTAAGATCAAGATTCGAATTGTGAATGCAGTAACGAGTTGTTGAATAAAACAAAAGGTAATGATGAGGTTTTGAAGCTCAAGATCAATTAACTGGAGGGATTTGAAGATAACCTAAGGGATATGGTAAAACCATAGAGACCGTAATTGTTTCGAAAAGATTATGGGTATGAATTCTTATGGATAAAGATAGAACGATTAGTAATGGGACTCAAACCCTCAGTAGATTCAGTATATGTAAAAGATGTGAACCTCCAGAAGCCATAAGTCGTTTTAGAAGTTGACACAAGTGTTGGTGTGTGTGAATTTAAGATGTCTCAAGCAAGCTTTCAGTCGGGTTGCGCAATGTTTTAGTGATTATACATAAGGAACTGGCCAAGAGATGGTTACGGAATTCAGGATATGGAAAGTAAAGTTAGAACCAGAGTATAAACTGTTTGACAGGAACATTGTTGAACTCTTGACAGTTGTTGGAAACCGTTTACAGGTTCTGACGTTTTATCGTGGAAGTAAGTGAGTATATGGTAAAGGAAGTACAGTGTCAGGTGACGGTCAATCAGTAAGTTAAACAGGTGGTTTAAGCCACAAGAGAATCAACGAACGTAAGATGAATCTGCTGTGATAGCTACAAGTTGTTAAGGAACAAGTCAGCCAGAGAATTTAATAATGGTGTATTACTCCTACTCCAAAGTGTTTTGTTAGACCAGAGTTGCGCAGCGGAAAAGTAATTCCAGGATGAGTTAACAAACAAATTCTAAACTGAAGCTTAGAGAACAAGGATGCTTGTGTAGTCCTTGTCAGGTGAACCACAGATTATCAGTGAGCAGTGACGACTCGAACTTGTTATAAGTTCTAGAAGGGAATTTTAAAAGTAGAGCCGAGGGATATTTCAAACCTCGAGACTCGAGAGAAATGGAAATTGAAGCAGTTTAAGATTATGTGATAAGAATGATATGTTTCTAGCACAATAAGTCTAGAGCAAGGAAAGTCGTCACTAATGCGGTACTTGAAGGGTAAGTTTAGTCAAAAAGGGTTAAGTATAAGGCAACATACGAAAAGTTGCACTTGCAAGACGGTAAATTTTTGAAATTGAAACCTTGATCAGAAACCACGATGTAGTGACATATGAGTTTAATCCACGTGGTACCCCGCTATGTCAACATGTCACATGTATCAGGTTATGTTAGTATTATATATACTTATCGGGCAGTACTTAAACTACTCAGATAGTAGTGTAGCATATTTTCAGTCATGTGACGTGTTTTGGTAATAGTGGTACGCAATCAGGAATGTTTAAGTATGAAGGTTTTTACCAGAACAGAATTGTTGATATCATCATATCTTCGCAGAAGAGTTCGGAAATTATCGTATTTAATGTTTATCAGTAAAGGAAGAAGGGTTTTTATGCAGATTAAAAAGTCACTCGTAGTCTACAGTAAAGGGCTACGTAAGTACAGATTATGATTAAAGGATTAAAGAATGAGTGTGCTATTTTTGGTAGCAATCAAGTAGAGCTTTCTTTTGAAAATAAGGATCTTGGACTCGACGTCCAGTATGAGAAAATAAGTTTACGATGCCGAGAAAATGTAATCACAATTTATGTTATACGGGTTGTTGTATACTCAAGAGATAAACATGGGTAACAAGGGCGGGGCAAACCTGGCAAGCCAGTCGAAAGGCAAATCCCGAATGTTACAAATGAGTTAGGAGTAAGAAAAGATTCTCAACTGATGTGGTTGTGTCTCAAGTATGATAAGATCGAGAATGATGTCCCGTCAGTCGGACAAGGATGAGATGATGTATTGTGTACCCATCAGTAGTGTACACGTGCTCGCTTATGTATGTAAATTATATGCTATGAAATGTACTAGGTGGTGTTATGTGAGATGATTACTACTCACCACTCGGGCTAAACTTCTATGAGTTTGGATTTACTAATATAGAAAATATTTATGCTACGGCCAGAATTCGAGAATAGTAGTGATAAGAAAGATAGGAGATTGGTAAACTCCAAGTAATGAAGAATGATTTCTAAGTTATTAAGATAAGTGATGTCGTCGTATGAGACGAAAGATAAAAATAATAATTCATGGGAAATAAATGCAGTGCATTGAACCCTTGAAGAGTGGGAATATTTGAGAAAGATGAGGATAACCAGTAAAAGTATCTAAGGTTTAATAACCATAAGATGGATTCACATCAAGTGTGTGAACAAGAGGTGTAGTTAGTGGGTCGGGTAGATTGGTTCTGATAACCACATCCCACTATGTAAGGATTATGTAACGCAAACCAAGCCTATCAGTTAAGGAAAAGAATGTCGAGTATTTTCGACCTACGGAGTTGGAAAACCATGGGATTCCGATAAGCAAGTTGAGTAGAGAATTGACTAATAGGAAAAGAAGTATTAAGGATCTTTTAAAATGTGATTTCAAGGGAATTCTAAATTTCGAGGACGAAATTTCTTTAAGGGGGGTAGATTGTAACATCCCGCTTTTAAGTATCAATTATCAGTATTAGACGTGATTAAGAACATGACAATTTGTTAGAATGAGGCAATGGCAATTTTGTAAATTGAGCAAAGGGGGGGAATAATTTGAAAATGAGCAAGATATTTATTCCTCTTCATAACCATTCCTTCCCATTCATTCCAAATTCAGATTTTCTTCCCTTCTCATCTCTTCTCTCACGCCCCCATCTCACTCACCATCATCCATCCAAACTTCAATCAAACCCTAGTGAGAAAACTTGCAAAGAAAGCTTGTGTTGGAAAGCTAGATCAAGAGGAAGAATCAAGAGAAGAGGTAGTTTGAAGCTAGGGTTTGGATTTCAGTTGTAGCAAGCACCAATCAAGGCAAAGGTGAGCTCCCTAGGGTTTTATAACCCCTTTTGAGAGTTGTTTATGCTTAGAGCATTTTTTTTATAAAGCCCTAATTTATGTTAAATGTTAATTCATTGTTCCAGCCATGTTTAGATGATTTATAAGCTTAAGAAAATCCTTTTTATGCCATTTGGGTAGCTTGGGTGTGTTAGGATGGCTTGGAATGATGAAAAATACCATTTTTGAGATTTCTGGACCTGTCATGGTCGCTACAGCGAGCTGGAGCTCGCTACAGCGACCAGGCAGAATTTTATTCTGCCTACTGTCGCTACAAGCGCAGGCTTGTCGCTTCAAGCGCAGGCTGGTCGCTACAAGCGCAGGCTTGTCGCTACAAGCGCGGAGGCCCAGACAGCACTTGACAACTTTGCTGTTTTGGGTGTTCTGGGACGCGTAGGCATGGTTTTTCGCATCCGTTTTCTCCGTAAACATTTTAGAAACATTTACCATCATTCTAACACATTCAAGAGGCTCCCAAAAGGATGAATATGTATGGAACAAGGATTGAACATTGATTTAGAATAGTTCAGAATTAAGAGGGCAAAGCCTAGATGAATATGCAAATGTTCTAGCAACTAAGTAGTGGCTTATGATAACGATAAGCCTATGATCCTATACTTATAGGTTATGATTTTGGAAGATTAGTTCCCTTAAGAAATGCATTAAGTATGCAAAAGCTATAGCAAATTATTAGACGTACTTTTAAGTACGAAAGTTAGGAATTAATGAGGATAAGAATGATCCAATGATCATGGTTAAGAACCTATTTATAGGTTAGATATTTAAGAATGATTACATAAGAATGCATTAGATATGCACAAGATTATGAACGAATAAGATATGTATATGAACTATAAGTCAAGAATTATATGTTAAAGATTAAACGTGTTCATCAGACTCCGGATTATGCCGGATGGGATTTCTCCGAAAGGGCTATCCACACGTAAGTTATAAGAATATGTTTAACGTGTCCAGCAGGCTCCGGGGTACGCCGGATGGGACTTCTCCGAGAGGATTGTCCACACGTATGTTAAAAGATTAAGCATGTCCAGCAGGCTCCGGGATACGCCGGATGGGACTTCTCCGAGAGGGTTGTCTACATGCAAAGTTAAGTTGTGTTCAGCAGACTCCGGGATTCGCCGGATGGGACTTCATCGAGAGAGTTGTCCACACAACGATAAGAGGAGTCCGGTGTTAGCCTGATATGATAGGAATTTTCACCGGTATGATGGGAGATGTACTTCGGGGTTACTCCACCCGGATGCACTCCGTAAAATGAACCAAGATAATTATTGTTTGTTCAACGCTGACTTACTAACTTAATGATTAAGAATGATATATATATACACATATATACTGATGATTATGAATTATGATGAGAATACGACAAGTAGTCAGCAGAGAAAGAAAGTGATCATAGGATGTCCCCTCGATCACTAAGCATAAGTTAAAGCTTAAGGATAGATTATGAATGTATGAGATAAGACAAGTAGCGATCCTAAGTTTTCCCCTTGATCGCAAAATATGTAGAGAAAGACTTGGCGATCATAGGTATCCCCAAGATTGCCGAGAGTAGGCACGGCGACCCTAGGTTTCCCCCGTGGTTGCCAACAGTAGGTTGGGCTGGAGCTCACTGAGACATTATGTCTCATCCCAATCCTTCTGGTGCAGGTTTACAGGTTAGCAAGAGACGTTCATGAAGACCTTCAGGAAGACGCTGGATGGAGTGCAGATGCTCGTCAAGGACAAGTTCAGGAGGTTGACAGATTATCTATGTATATGAGGATAATTGTATATGATATTTGGATTTTTGTATAACGAGCTATTTGTACACATTCAGTAGTTTTTATTGTATTTATTATTGAAAATTTTAATGTACCCAGTATCAGATTAATACACATGCTAAATATTCTAGATAATTTAGTATGGGTGTTACAAGTTAATTCTGAAATTTTATTAATGAAAACCTGTGAAGTGCGTGATAGTTTTATTTAATCAATGTCAACTTCTCTTGTGCATTTTATGAACGACAATTTGTCTTGTGCATGATAATTTTATCTAACCAATGTCAACTTCTCCTATGCATTTCAGTTGTTTCCAAAGTTTTAGTCAATATTATTGTAGAATTAAAGTAGGGTGATATTCTAAATAATGTTGATAAATACAAAGATAAAGATAAAGGGTTCAATGGCCACTTTTTGAGAAATAAAGATAAACATAAACATAAAGATTGTTCGTTTAATTACCGATTTTAACTTTGTATGAATGATAACTTTTCCCGTGTATAATAATTATTTTAAAATATATATAAATAATAACATGACCCGTGTATTATAATTATTATAAATTTTGTATTAATGATAACATGTCCCGTGTACCATAATAGTTTAGTGAGTGACAACTTATCCTGTGCATTTAAGTTAATTCTAAAATTTTATCACTGAAATTTTTTCAAGTGCATTGTAAGTTAATTTAATCAAAGTCAAATTTTTTGTGCATTTTAATCAATGCCAGCTTGTCACGTGCATTTTAGTAATTTCTGAAACTTTAGTATATACCCACTTATCACACGCATTTTAGTTGAGGAGGATTCAATATCATTGTAGAATTGAAGTGAGGTGGTGTTCTAAATAGTAGAAACGTTTTAGAAGGAACAATGTTTTATAAATAACATCTTGTCTCGTGTATCAAAGTTAGTTTAGTAAGTGACAACTTATCATGTGCATTTGTGTTAATTCTAAAATTTTAGTCAATGTCCACTTCTCTCATGCATTTTAGTTATCTACGAAATTTCAGTTAATGTCCACTTCTCCCGTGCATTTTAGTTATCTATGAAATTTCAGTTAATGTCCACTTATCTCATGCATCTCTCTTAAGACTGTAACAAATGACCAAATTTTGGGGGTAAAATACATGAATTCAAAATTAAAAAATCCCACTTTTCTCTCATCACAATGCATTCTTTCCAATTATCTCTCTCTTCCTTCTTTTTCTCTTCCACTAAACTTTTTCTTTACTTATTATTTTCTTTCTAAAAACACTCTTCTTCTCTCTCTTTCTCTCTCTGTTACGTTCTTCTTCTTCTTCAAACACTCTTCCTTTCTCTCAATTCCTCCATCTTCTTTCTCAATAAATCCGACTTAATTGATGATTTATGTTGTTCTAATTTTATGATTCATGTCAATTTTAGGATTTCAACCAATATTCAAAGGGATTAACGATTTTAAGATTTATGCAAGTAAGAAGAACTTTCATGATGATGATGCTGAACAGTTCAGTTCAGATTGATAAGGTGAGTTTTGTAGGATTTTTTATTGTTTGCTTATGTTTTCATTGTTTTGTGTTTACCAATTCATTTTTTAATTTGTTCACTTTTTTGTATTCTGATTTTTTTTATGGTTTTGATGTCATAAATTGTGTTTTTCAACTTATTTTTGGATTTGTTCTTTTTTTTTTGTATTTTGATTCTTTTTATGATTTTAATGTTACCAAGTTTTAATTTTTAGTGTTGTTTTTTTTATTGATGTTACCAAGTTTTAATGTTACCAAGTTTTTATTGATGTTACCAAGTTTTAATGTTACCAAGTTTGATTTTGTATTTTGGTCAACTACTGAACACCAAAGTCTGAAGGCAATACTGAAGACTAAAGTCTGAAGAGCAAATACTGAAGACCAAAGTCTGAAGAACAAATACTGAAGACTAAAGTCTGAAGAGCAAATACTGAAGACCAAAGTCTGAAGAACAAATACTGAAGACCAAAAGTCTGAAGAACAAATACTGAAGACCAAAGTCTGAAGAACAAATACTGAAGACCAAAGTCTGAAGACCTCTCTGCTCCTATCAAGTCCTGAAGACTGTATCAAGTCCTGATAATTGTAGTCTCTGAAGCAGAATTATTTGAAGGAATGTCATCCGTTTCATCATCGGTAAAAGAGGCAATTTCAATATCATCTTCCTCATCATCATCTTTAACTGACTGTGGTAGTGATACAGATTCCCTTTCTTCCTTTTCTACCGACAATTCTTTCGACAAGTTGCTGCTTGGTGATGAGCTTGAACATTCCATATCAAATGGCTGAATACTAACATACATCAACGGCTGCGTTGAACTCCTAAAAGTCTTCTTGCAGTTCAACTGAAAACTTATGGCTTTAACTTCCTTAATAATTCCAAAATCTGCAAAGTTTATAGTGGCTGATCCTAGAAGTTGGTTCTTCACTGTCCTATCATACAAATGAAACTCTAAGTAGTTTTTCTTGAAATTTTTGCGGTTTTTTTCTTTCTTAGATGCTTCTCTTAACATAAACACTGAAAGCTTGAAAGGTTCATTAAACTCGATTTTCCCGTTACCGACATTTGATGCTAGGGACCCAGAATTTTTTTCTCCATTTTCCCATTGCAGGAGCACAGATTGAACAGACCTCAGTGATTGTGAAGGTGTCCTATCATTGCTGTTTGCACTTCTTCAGAACCAGCTACAGTGCATCAGAGGTACTTCTGAGGAACTGTTCATAAGAGGCTCTTTCGAGGCACTGTTCATCAGAGGCTCTGAAGAGGAACTGTTCATCAGAGGCACACATCCTTCAGACTTGTCTTTCAATGCTGCTTCAGACTTCAGACTTGTCCTTCTTCAGGAGCTGGAGCTGCTTCAGTTCAGTCTTGCTCTTCTTCAGAAGCTTCAGACTTGCAATTCTTCTGAATCTGTTTGCACTTCTGCAGAACCAGCTACAGTGCATCAGAGGTACTTCTGAGGAACTATTCATAAGAGGCTATTTCGAGGGACTGTTCATCAGAGGCTCTGCAGAGGCACTGTTTATAATCATCATACATAGTTTAAATACTTCTTTGCAAATGTTTATCAACAAATTTAGTCAAATTGATTCAACGTGTAAAGGAAAAGAAACTAAATCAACCAAATCTTATTTAATATATTTTTCTTTTTGGTCAGCACGAATTTGTTCAAAACAGCGAAAGATTGAAATCTGTTGATCTGCATCCAACTGAGCCATGGTAATGCATATTTCTTGCACAATAAAAGACCTACATGAATTCAGTTTATCAAGTTTCCTTTTGCAAATTCTAAGGGTAACATAAAAATGCTATTATCACAATCACTTACATGTAGTACTTTTCTCATGCAGGGTTCTACTCGGTTTATATTCAGGAACTATTTCTATTTGGAACTATCAGACAAAGGTAAACAATTATATTTCAGGCTTCAGCTGAAAAATAATGATTTCTCATACAAATAATTCAGTATTTATTTTTTACATTTATTTATTTATGTTTTGTACTATGACAGACTGAACAGAAGTCTCTCAAAGTTAGTGAATCTCCAGGTAAATGTCACAATGTATCAATTTTGTTCCTAATTCGAGTTATTTTTGTTGTGTTTCTCATTTTTTTCTGTATGGCCTGCAGTGAGAGCAGCAAAGTTCATTGTTCGAGAAAATTGGATTATCGCGGCAACTGATGACAAATTTATTCGCGTCTACAGTTATGAGAAAATGGAAAAGATGATAGAATTTGAGGCACATAAAGATTATATTAGGAGTTTGGCAGTTCATCCTTTTCTACCATATGTGGTATCAGCTTCTGATGATCAAGTCTTGAAGTTGTGGAATTGGAAGAAAGGTTGGTCTTGTGATGAGACTTTCGAAGGGAACTCACATTATGTGATGCAAGTGGCATTTAATCCCATTGATCCATCTACCTTTGCTAGTGCATCCCTTGATGGAACTTTAAAGGTATCTTAACCGAAAATCCTGAACTGTAATTCTTATGGTCAAGGCTCGCGTCATAATCCTCGATATTATTGTGGAGAGTCGTGATCAAATCTTGTTGATGCAACTTCGATTGTGTTCGCAGACATCTAAAACCCTGCTTCTTACTACATATTTCAAAATTATTAACTAACATTTTGTACCAATTTAATCTTTTTGTAGATTTGGACTGTTGATTCCTCAGCTCCAAATTTTACCTTTGAAGGACACTTGAAAGGAGTGAATTGTGTAGACTATTTTGAAAGCAATGATAAGCAATATCTTTTAAGTGGTTCTGATGATTACACTGCCAAGGTTTGCATATCAGTTACTCATTATTTAGTCCTTTCAGACTTTGAAATATTTAATTTTATCCTATACTAAATTAAATTCACATTTCAACAGGTATGGGATTATGATTCTAAAAATTGTGCGCAAACACTTGAAGGACACAAAAACAATGTTACAGCAATATGTGCTCATCCTGAGATTCCTGTAATAATAACTGCTTCAGAGGATTCTACTGTTAAAATATGGGATGCTGTCACCTATAGGTATTTCATATTTTCATTAGCTATTGAAAGTTTCTTTGTGTGCATTTTTTTTCTTATGTTTTCGTTAGCTAATGAAAGTTTCTCAGTAGGTCCTAATAAAAAAAATTGTTAATGTATTTAATTAAATTCCTGCTGGTTCACAAATTTTAACAGTTGCCACTAACTATTGCAGGCTTCAAAACACATTGGACTTTGGTCTTGAGAGAGTATGGAGTATTGGCTACAAAAAAGGATCATCTGAGTAATTTTCTAAACTGAATATTCATTTGACTATTAATCAACAATAGACTCTTGTTTTCTTACCTCATTAACTGACAACATATTGCTACTTTATGCAGACTTGCATTTGGTTGTGACAAAGGATTTATCATCGTTACAGTGAACTCTGCAACTTGCCAAGTGAAACAAGAATAAATGAGCAAACTATATGATTTTGGAGGAAGACTACAATAGAAGAGGAACTGAAGAGGCTCTGAAGAGGAACTGTTCATCAGAGGCACACATCCTTCAGACTTGTCTTTCAATGCTGCTTCAGACTTCAGACTTCAGACTTGTCCTTCTTCAGGAGCTGGAGCTGCTTCAGTTCAGTCTTGCTCTTCTTCAGAAGCTTCAGACTTGCAATTCTTCTGAATCTGTTTGCACTTCTGCAGAACCAGCTACAGTGCATCAGAGGTACTTCTGAGGAACTATTCATAAGAGGCTATTTCGAGGCACTGTTCATCAGAGGCTCTGCAGAGGCACTGTTTATAATCATCATACATAGTTTAAATACTTCTTTGCAAATGTTTATCAACAAATTTAGTCAAATTGATTCAACGTGTAAAGGAACAAAAGTGTGCTTGAATTTCAATTGAATTTTTTTATGTCTGCTGGCTTCTTCGAATCTTAGCAGCAACTTGTTTACTACTGTTGTTGCTTAGTTGCCAGCAAGTGTAACCTTTTCTGGGGAGATATATACCAAATGGATAAGAAAAAAAGAGTCTTATTTGGCAACTTTTGCAATTTTGACACGATTTGGACCATATAGATATAGATAGATATGCTCTATATCATATCATCCTTTATTATTTTATGTTTAGTGTTAGAACATTTGTAAAGACAAGCTTATTTTATGTATTTTTCTGTTAGACTTGTAAACGCTACTTTTGACATTTTTTACAATTGTATAATGTATTCTTCATGTATTGGTCAAATTAGCCTCAACTTCCCACTTTCTGGTTGGAAAAATTCAAACTATTCTTCCACTGCAATTAAAATTTTCATAGAAATTAGGTAGTTTCTCTAAAAATTAGTCACACAAGAAAACAAAACCACTGATAGTCCTATTACTTTCTCATGTCCTAATACCACTGATATGTATAAATGAGTAATTCAAGTTATGAAAATAATAGTGTGGCATTTGAATTATAATTATCTACTAACTATAGTAGTAGTATATCATAAGCCGCCACCATTTTTATAGACTTGATTAATTTGATTTTAAGCACGCAACTTCACCTAACAGTAATCAAAAGCATGTTCAGTTAGCCTTGGGATTGTTCTATCAGCACACAGTCATATGGTTCTAACTTTGACTGCAAGCAGCCTCCAATTTGCTTATGACTCTTCAAAATACATGAATTGTAACTATCATTGAAGGCTCTAATTATTGGAGAAAAATCAATAGTAGAATAGAAGTGCATTTGTTTCAATTAATTGGAGGAGAATTACAAGAATAACTTTATGTAGAGCCAAATCAGAAAAATTGAATGGCCTTATACAGAATTGGGAACAGGTAACAGTAAAAACAGAAAATGATAACTAACAAATTAATTGATCAATATTAGTTTGCCAAAGGCTACACCTACTAATTGAGTGTAGCCTTTGTGCCATTTATTTTATGTTTTTGTGTTTATCCCTTTACTCTTTACTCTTACATACCGTACAACACTCCCTGTACTCTCTCTTGTTTTCTTATTGCTTCTTCTTCATCTTCTTACTTATTCATGGTGGTAATCATCTTCTTCATTTTAGCTTTACTATTTTTTTCTGACCAAAAATGAAAACAATGAAAAATATCAAACTTTGTGGAAGAAATGAAAAAAAAAATGACAGTGATCAAAACTTTGTTTGAAGTATTGAAAAAAAAAGACCAACCATGCTTTTATTTTATTAAATCTTTGATTTTCTTTATCATGATGTTTCCATGAACCTCCTGGCAAATAACAATAGAAGAAGATTAGTAACTAAATACAAAAACATGAGATAATGTTATCATAATTTCTTCTACAATAGAAATGAAATTGAGGCTAAGAGTTTCGAAATCTGCTAGTAGAAAAGAAAAGCAAGGATTATTATATACATAAACATCAAAAATGAGGAGAAATTATGAGAGTTGTTATGAAATAAGAATTTGCTTCAAAATAATGAAGAATGAGATAACTGTAGAAACATGAGTAGCAAAGAAATGACAAGTTGAGAGAGAAAGTTGAAGTTATTATAAAGGGAAATGACAAAATTTTGAAATTTGAATGAATGGATTTCCCCCTCATATTTTTTACTGATTTGACAAGTTAAGCATTGGTCCATATAGAAAGGAACTGTCACTTTCAAGTTGGATTGTAATTATAAAGGGTGAAATGCAGTGAAATCAAACCGAACCATAGCAAGCATATAAGTTATGGTTGGAAAAAGCAAAACTTAGACATGTTTTTTGCTTTGTGTATGAACTGATTTGGTGCTGCAATGCAATAGGTTCAATGCAGGGTTCGCACGGGTGCCGGTTGGGCGTGATGATTTAATGCAGTTAAAAATTTGATTAATTAAACTATGTTTAGTTTAGATTTAAAAAAGAACAATAATTATAGTTATAAAGAAAAATAAAATAACTAAAAAAACAAAAAATTGATATAAACAAAATATCAAATTGGAATTAATGTGGAATACATATTTATAAAATTGAGAAAATGTATGTATTAAGCAATAAAGTGGGGGTAAATAAGTAGAAAAGAGTTGGGTTAGATGTGTGGTGGATAAGCCCATAGAAAAGTATATTGTGGTCCATTCGCACGGGTATCCGTTGATGTGAATGATTTATATAATTTCAGGATTTTTTATATGGTAGTTTAAACAATAATAATATCAACTTATATAATTTTTGTCTTAAAAAAATATTGACTTGTATGCTTTTAGAATATGTTTGTCAACTTGTCGTGTGTATAATGACAACTTGTCTTGTATATGATAGTTCTACTCAACATGTCTTGTGCATTTTATCAACGACAACTTGTCTTGTGCATGATAGTTCTATTTAACCAATGTCAACTTCTCCTATGCATTTTAGTTGTTTCCAAAGATTTAGTCAATGTTCACTTATGCCGTGCATTTCAGTTTATAAGTGTACAATATCATTGTATAATTAAAGTGAGGTGATATTCTAAATAGTAGATAAATACAAAGATAAAGATAAAGGGTTCAATGCCCACTTTTTGAGAAATAAAGATAAACATAAACATAAAGATTGTTCGTTAAATTACCGATTTTAACTTTTTATGAATGATAACTTTTCCCGTGTATAATAATAATTTTATCATATGTATTAGCGATGACTTGTTACATGTATAAAAATTATTTTAAAATTTATATATAATAATCTTTTATAATACATATCAATGATGACTTGTCCCGTGTATAATAATTATTTTAAAATATATATAAATAATAACATGGCCCGTGTATTATAATTATTATAAATTTTGTATTAATGATAACATGTCCCGTGTACCATAATAGTTTATTCAGTGACAACTTATCCTGTGCATTTAAGTTAATTGTAAAATTTTATCAATGACATTTTTTCAAGTGCATTGTAAGTTAATTTAATCAAAGTCAACTTTTTTGTGCATTTTAATCAATGTCAACTTCTCACGTGCATTTTAGTAATTTCTGAAACTTTAGTATATACCCACTTATCACACGCATTTTAGTTGAGGAGGATTCAATATCATTGTAGAATTGAAGTGAGGTGGTGTTCTAAATAGTAGAAACGTTTTAGAAGGAACAATGTTTTATAAATAACATCTTGTCTCGTGTATGAAAGTTAGTTTAGTAAGTGACAACTTATCATGTGCATTTGTGTTAATTCTAAAATTTTAGTCAATGTCCACTTCTCCCATGCATTTTAGTTATCTACGAAATTTCAGTTAATGTCCACTTCTCCCGTGCATTTTAGTTATCTATGAAATTTCATTTAATGTCCAGTTATCTCATGCATTTTAGTTGATAAGGGTTCAAATGCATCGTAGAATTGAAGTGGGTGTGATATTCTTAATAATATAAACGTTTTAGCATGAATTATTTTTTATAAATGACAACTTGTCCCGTTAGTCAAGCATAGTTTAGTCTGCGACAACTTATACCATGCATTTGATTTAATTCTAAAATTTTAGTCAAAAACCCCTTCTACCATGCATTTTAGTTATTTACAAAATTTTAGTCAATGTTCATTTATCTTGTTCATTTTAGTTTTGAGGATTCAATATAATCGTAGAATTGAAGTGAGGTGATATTCTAAATAGTATAAATATTTTAGCAAGAACAATTTTTTATAAATGATAACTTGTCCCGTGCATCAAAGTTAGTTTATTCAGAGACAACTTATCTTGTGCATTTGAGTTAATTCTGAAATTTTATTAATGAAAACTTGTGAAGTGCGTGATAGTTTTATTTAATCAATGTCAACTTCTCTTGTGCATTTTATGAACGACAATTTGTCTTGTGCATGATAATTTTATCTAACCAATGTCAACTTCTCCTATGCATTTCAGTTGTTTCCAAAGTTTTAGTCAATATTATTGTAGAATTAAAGTGAGGTGATATTCTAAATAATGTTGATAAATACAAAGATAAAGATAAAGGGTTCATTGCCCACTTTTTGAGAAATAAAGATAAACATAAACATAAAGATTGTTCGTTAAATTACCGATTTTAACTTTTTATGAATGATAACTTTTGCCGTGTATAATAATAATTTAATCATATGTATTAGCGATGACTTGTTACATGTATAAAAATTATTTTAAAATTTAAATATAATAATCTTTTATAATACATATCAATGATGACTTGTCCCGTGTATAATAATTATTTTAAAATATATATAAATAATAACATGGCCCGTGTATTATAATTATTATAAATTTTGTATTAATGATAACATGTCCCGTGTACCATAATAGTTTATTCAGTGACAACTTATCATGTGCATTTAAGTTAATTGTAAAATTTTATCACTGAAATTTTTTCAAGTGCATTGTAAGTTAATTTAATCAAAGTCAACTTTTTTGTGCATTTTAATCAATGCCAGCTTCTCACGTGCATTTTAGTAATTTCTGAAACTTTAGTATATACCCACTTATCACACGCATTTTAGTTGAGGAGGATTCAATATCATTGTAGAATTGAAGTGAGGTGGTGTTCTAAATAGTAGAAACGTTTTAGAAGGAACAATGTTTTATAAATATCATTGTTGAACAAAAATTTGTGAGATATTTATGCAATCATATGGATAATCAAGCAGCAAGGATGAGTATCAGAGCATACTTGAATTTCAATGAGTATATGACTTTGCATTAAAATTAGAATGTTGTTCAGAAGCAGAAAAAAGGTTTGTAGCTTCTGATCAGAGCATTCTGTGTTCAGACATGGTTTGTTCAGTGTAAATTGGTTCAGTATCAGAGCAAAACACCAAATAGTGTTCAGTAGCAGAGCAAAACTCTCAAGAAAGTATCAGAGCAGATCTGAGATGGTTTAAAGAAAATAGTTCAGATCATAGACTAACTGAAAAGTTATATCAGAGCTTGATACCAATTGAGAATTTTATCTCAGAGTCTGATACCAAAATACAGTTTTAATACTGCTGAACTTGTATCAGAACCTGATTTCAAAATATGAAGGTTTAACTCAGAGTCTGATACCAAATTAAAACATTTCAGTACTGATACCAAGATAAAATAAGTTCTAAAAGCTGAACATTGTCTGAAACACTTTGAGCATTTTTAAAAAAAATGTGTCTGTGCTAAACAGTTTGAAAGCAGACTGATACTGACTGAAAATTGTTTGTCAAGCAATTTTAACATTGAATATCAGAGCAGAAAATCACATTTTTAAATTGATGACTTTGGGAGGATTAGAGTATAACTTTCAAAGCTTTAATCATCATTGCCCATAGTTATACTTATCAGATTCTGACCAACATTAGATTTTTAGCAGATTCAGAAGTCAGAAAATCCAGGTTCTGATCCTTCAGACTCTGAAGTTTTTCAGGCTTAACTTTGTTCAGACTCTCAAAAGGTGAGTGTCTGATAAGTCTTAGCTTATGATAAACTTAGAGCCAAGGATTTCATTCACATTCAAGCACATTTTTCAAGAGATAAAGTGCATGTTCAGATTCTTTTTGATAAAATTGAATCTTTCTTCTGTTAGGGGTTTTGTGAATATGTCAGCCCATTGATGATCAGTATCAATGAACTGAATATCTAAAACACCCTTCTGAACATAATCTCTTATAAAATGATGTTTTATTTCTATGTGCTTGGCTCTAGAATGAAGAATTGGATTTTTAGACAGACATATAGCAGCAGTATTATCACAATAAATAGGAATATTGTCTGCATGAATCTGATAATCCTCTAATTGATGTTTCATCCAGAGCAGTTGTGTGCTACAACTTGCAGCTGAGATGTATTCTGCTTCTGCTGTTGACAAAGCAATGGTTGCTTGTCTCTTGCTGGCCCAGGATATCAGATTCTCACCAAGAAACTGACAGTTTCCACTGGTGGATTTTCTTTCAATCCTGTCCCCAGCATAGTCAGCATCACAGAATCCAACTAGCTTATAATTTAGAGATTTCTTATACAGAAGTCCCAAATTAGTTGTTCCTTTCAGATACCTGAAGATTCTCTTGACAGCAGTCATATGAGATTCTCTAGGATCTGATTGGAATCTAGCACACAGACATACGCTAAATAAAATATCTGGTCTAGAAGCAGTTAAGTATAGGAGAGAACCTATCATACCTCTGTACAGCTTCTGATATATTTTAGAGCCATTGTCCTCTTTGCTTAAGGTGCAGGTAGGATGCATAGGTGTTGTCATCAGTTTGCAATCATCCAGCTGGAACTTCTTCAGAAGCTCCTTGGTGTACTTTGACTGATGAACATAGACACCATCTTTGCATTGGTTGATTTGAATTCCCAAGAAGAATTTCAGCTCACCCATCATGCTCATTTCAAATTCATCCTGCATGAACTTTGAAAATTCCTTGCAAAGAGAGGCATTAGTAGAACCAAATATGATATCATCCACATAGATTTGTACAATTAAGATTTCTTTCTTAACAGTTTTCCTGAAAAGTGTATTGTCAACTTGACCTCTTACAAAATTATTTTTAATTAAGAAGTTGCTTAGCCTTTCATACCAAGCTCTGGGAGCTTGTTTCAGACCATACAAAGACTTCTTAAGTTTAAAAACATGATTTGGATATTTAACATCTTCAAAACCAAGAGGTTGTTTTACATACACTTCTTCAGAAATTACACCATTTAAGAAGGCACTCTTAACATCCATTTGATATAAGATGATATCATGATTAATAGCATAAGAAAGAAGTAACCTGATTGCTTCCAGTCTTGCAACTGGAGCAAATGTCTCAGTGTAGTCAATTCCTTCTTGCTGGCTGTACCCTTGAGCTACTAATCTAGCCTTGTTTCTGATCACTTCTCCTTGTTCATTGAGCTTGTTCCTGAACACCCATTTTGTTTCAATGATGTTCTTCTGATCAGGTTTTGCAACAAGATCCCATACATCATTCCTTTGAAATTGGTTCAGCTCTTCTTGCATTGCTACAATCCAACCATCATCAGCAAGTGCTTCATCAGTAGTTGTAGGCTCAATCATGGATAGCAGGCCAAGCATAGACTCATTCTTAGTGAATGCTGATCTTGTCTTCCTTGGACTGTTCTTGTTTCCAATGATCAACTCCTCAGGATGTGAAGACTTGTACTTGAATGAGGTTCTGGGTGGATTAGCTTCTGAAGAACCATCAGGGATGTGTTCAGAACCATGCTGGTCTTGGTTTGCTTCAGGAGTAGTGTCATTCTCAGAGAGTTTCTCAGAGTCTTCATTGTTTTCAGCTTCTGAAGCTTCATCAGAACCTGAACTGGGTTCAGCTTCTGAAGGTTCTTCTGAGATTCTGACATCTGCAAAACTCTCAACCAGCTCTGGTATTTCATTACCAGGCTTCTTATCATCAAACCTAATGTGTATAGCTTCTTCAACAACATGTGTTTCAGAATTATACACCCTGTATGCCTTAGATCTCTCTGAGTATCCTAAAAAGGTACCCTTTTGAGCCTTGGCATCAAATTTCTTTAGGTAGATTTTATTGTTTAGTTTGTAACATGTACAACCAAACTGATGAAAATAAGAAATACTTGGTTTTCTTCCTTTAAATAATTCATATGCTGTTTTATTCAGAATGGGTCTGATATAGATCCTGTTCTGAATATAACATGCTGTGTTTACAGCTTCTGCCCAAAAGTACTTAGCAATTTTAGATTCATGGATCATGGTTCTTGCCATTTCTTGTAAAGACCTGTTCTTTCTCTCTACAACTCCATTTTGTTGTGGAGTTCTAGGAGATGAGAACTCATGGAGAATTCCATGGTCTTCACAAAAGTTTTCAAAAGGTTCATTTTCAAATTCCCCACCATGATCACTTCTGATTTTCAAAATTTTCAAATCAGTTTCAGTTTGTACTTGTTTGCAGAATTTGAAAAACACATCATATGTTTCATTCTTAGTTCTGAGGAATTTAACCCAAGTCCACCTACTGTAATCATCAACAATAACAAGTCCATACTTCTTCCCATTGATTGAAGCTGTTCCAACAGGACCAAACAAATCAATGTGAAGGAGTTCTAGAGGTTTTGAGGTGGAAACAATGTTCTTTGATTTAAAAGTAGTTTTAGAAAATTTTCCAATTTGGCATGCTGAACACAGAGCATCTGAGTGATAATCAATACTGGGTAAGCCTCTGACCAGCTGTAACTTGCTAAGCTTAGAGATGAGTCTCCAGTTAGCATGTCCCAGCCTTTTGTGCCAGACCCATTTCTCATCACTCACAGACAGAAGGCAAACTACCTTCTGCTGAACCAATTCAGAAAAATTTATTTTGTAAACATTGTTTTTCCTGCTGCCTCTGAACACTACAGACTTATCTTTGTTACTGATTACAGTACATGTGTTCTTATTGAACAGGACTTCATAATTACTATCACATAATTGACTTATGCTAAGTATGTTATGTCTGACTCCATCTACCAGCCAAACATTATCAATGAACAGGGAAGAATTACCTATCTTACCAGTACCAATGATCTTTCCTTTCTGACTTCCTCCAAACCCCACAGTTCCTCCCTCTTTCAGAGTCAGGGTTTGGAACATAGACTTGTCCCCTGTCATATGATGCGAGCATCCACTGTCCAGGTACCAGGACCTTTCCTTTTCTTTGGATGTTAAGCATATCTGCAATTGAAATTATCTCAGACTTAGGTACCCAGATTTTCATGGGTCCTTTGGGGTTAGTCCTGAAAGGTTTTGGCTTCTTGTGTCTGAAGTTGTGATATTCAGACTTGTTCTGATACTTTGGATATGAATCCTTGTATCTTGAATAAGTCTGAGTTTCAGAACCTGAGTGCTTCAGAACCTGAGTTCTCAAAGGTTTGGACTCAGATTTCTTCAGAACCTGAGACTTGAAGGTCTTTGGTTCTGAGTTCTTTAGAGTTTGAACCATTGAGCACTTTGGTTCTGATCTCTTCAGAATTCTAACTTTGTTTGCTTCAGGCACAAGGCAAGCTTCAGTTT
This sequence comes from Medicago ruthenica, assembly GCA_018208015.1. Taxonomy (NCBI): domain Eukaryota; kingdom Viridiplantae; phylum Streptophyta; class Magnoliopsida; order Fabales; family Fabaceae; genus Medicago; species Medicago ruthenica. The sequence goes on along the minus strand of CM031375.1, from coordinate 54,261,155 downwards.
TGCCTTTCTTAAAACAGTTAGAAGCAGAAAACTGATTGGTTTGCTTTTGCTTGCTCTGCTTAACATTCTGAGATTGAAAATGTTTTCTATTGACTGGTAGTCTTTGAAAAATTTGAATCAGATTTATTCAGATTCTGAGACTTACTAGTTTCAGGTTCTGAACACTTCAGATTCTGAACATTATCAGGTTCAGAGTCTGATTTCCTCTACTCTTAGGCTTGGGACCTTTTGGCTTAGACTTAGGCAGGGTTTTAACATCTGCCTTTATCTTCCCCTTAGGTTCAGAAGCTTCAGTGTCTGAGCTGTTCAGAACTTTAGACTTAGTCTCAGATTCTGATTCTTTCAGCTTCTCAGAGTTATCAGAAGCAGGCACAAAGCATATACCATTGCCTTTTAAAATATCTTTAGAACATGAAGGTGAGTTTAATTCATTTGAAGGTTTAAATGAATCATAGCCAATGCCTTCACCTTTGTTTCTGATCATATTATACATCATAGAGGCAATTTTAGTTCTATTGAACCCAGTTAACATGAAATCCTGAAGAGCTATTTCCTGTTCATTAGGAACCTCTTCAGATTTCTTATGAGCCTCTTTTCTGAGTTCTTCAACTTCTTCATCATATTCAAAAATCTGATTTTGAAGTTTAAGATTTTCCTCAGATAGCAAGTTAGTTTGATTTTTCAAAGATTTAATTTCTTTTAACTTGCTTTTAAGATGACTCATAAGATCATTAACTGTTTCAATCAATTCAGATCTAGAGAGTTCAGAGTATACCTCATCATCTTCATCAGAATCTGAGCATGATTCTGCATCAGAAGATGCAATTGCCATCAGGGCCAGGTTTGCTTCTTCCTCATTGTCCAGATCATCCCATGTTGCCGTGAGACTCTTCTTAAGCTTGTTTCTGAAACTGCTGGACTTTGAGCTGGACTTCTTTGCTTTTTCCTTTGATTTTTCCTTCTGAAGATCAGGACAGTCAGCAATGAAGTGCCCAGGCTTCTTGCAGTTGTAACAGCTTTCCTTCTGGATATCTCTCTTTGAACTAGAACCAGATCCTCTAAAGTTACTGCTTCTGTTAGAGAATTTTTTCTTTCTATTCATCAGATACTGAAGCCTTTTAGAAAGCATTGCAAGCTCATCAGCATCTGAATCTTCATCAGAATTTCCCTCAGGAAACTCTTCTTCAGATTCAATAGCTTTCAAAGCTTTAGCAGGCTTTCTTTTAGACTTTAGAGCTAATGTTTTTGGTTCTCTAACAGACTCATCCTCATTGAGTCCCAGTTCATGCACTTTGAGAGAGCTTATAAGATCCTCAATACTTAAAGTATTCATATCCTTAGCTTCCTCAATAACAGTCACTTTAGGTCTCCATTTGGATGGCAGACTTCTTAAGAGTTTGTTCACATGGTCAGTTGTGGTATAACTCTTCTTCAGAATCTGAAGTCCAGAAACCAGAGTCTGAAATCTTGAGAACATAGTCTCAATATTTTCACCCTCTTTCATTCTTAACAGTTCATATTGCTGAACAAGAATATTTGCCTTAGCTTCTCTAACTTTCTTATTACCTTCATAGTTAGAGCAGAGGGATGTGAATATGGCTTTAGTAGTTGACTTGTCACTCAGCTTCTGATACTCTGAGTGAGGTAGTGAATCCACTATAATGCCTCTGACATTATGGTGCTTTCTATATATTTTCCTCTTAGCATCACTCAGAGCTCTTCTGTTGACAGCAACACCTTCTTCATCCACTGGAATTGAGATCCCATCTTCAATAATATCCCATAGAGTATCATCTATACCAATGATATGGTTGTACATTTTGCTTTTCCACCATGAGAACTTCTCAGGATCACCAGTAAACATTGGAGGTTTATTGTGTGACCTGGATTTTCTCTCATCAGTGCCATAATCATATTGAACAGAAGTATGTCTAGGAGGAGGTGGAGGAGGAGGAGGTGAATCTTCATTATCAAACATGTTTTTCTCAGGATCAAGACTGACACACTGTTAAGTGTTAATATCAGAACCGGAGCTCTGATACCAACTAAAGGTGAGAAAAACACACACACAAGAAGGGGGGGTTGAATTGTGTGACTCAAAAACTTGTTCTTTTCTTTTCAAAACCTTAACACAAGTTCAGAACCAGGTTCTGAACTATGATCAGAAGTATATGCAGCGGATAACAAGTTAAAAGGATAATGAAAGAGAGAGACACACAAGATTTATACTGGTTCCTTCTCAATGTGAGAAGTAGTCCAGTCCCCTTGTTTTCCAACAAGAGAGTTCCACTATAATCAGTTCTGATTACAAATACTCAACCACTAAGGAAGAGACTTCCAGTTGCTCAATCACAAAGAAAGAGGCTTCTATGCTCAACCACCAAGGAAGAGGCTTCCAATGCTCAAGACACTAAGTCAAGAGACTTCTCAATGCTCAAGACACTAAGTCAAGAGGCTTCTGACTCAGACCACAAAGGAATGAGATTACAAATGCTCAGTATACAGACTGAGACTTTAAGGACCAAACTGGTTTACAAGTAAAGGAGTTTGGGGTGAACACTTGATAAAATATCAGAGGTGTTTTCTTAATACAACACAGGTTAAGACTCTTAACCTTAAGAAATTCTAAGTTACAGGACTAAAGAATTTCTAAGAGTTTTTATGAACTTGACAGTTTTTGACAGAAAACAGAGTACAGGTTCAGCAATGTAGTTTCAAGAGTCTTAGACAATTTTTCTTCTTCAAATCTTCTTCCTTTTATAGATGAAATATAGCTGTTGAAGATTTGCTTGATTTGAGGAAAGAGCCGTTGCAAGTTGAGCTAGGTTTTTCTGCAAATGTGTGCTGCACTTTTTCAAACAAAGCAGAGCAGCAGCCATTTTTGAAATGGCCTACCTTAAAAGCTGGAGAATGTTTGGGTCAGGGAGACAACTGTTCCATTGAGTTGTTCTGACACATCCAGGCATTAAATGCGCACAGTACTGGTCACTTTCCATGCCACATCAGCTTCAGAAGCTTCTTTGTGAACAGTGCATCAGAAGCTGTTGCATCAGAAGCTGCCTTGTACGGATCAGAAGCTGGCTTCAGGAGTTGACTCTGCGTTGACTTCTTCAGAAGCACCCAGACTTCAGAAGCTGCCTTCAGACTCAGAAGCTGCACTTCAGGAGCACCACTTCAGGATCACTTCAGAAGCTCTACTTCAGGAGCACTTCTTCAGACCCAGTTTCCTTCTAGCTTTGCAACATTGCTTCTTAGCTTTCCTTTCTTGCTCTAAGCTTGTTCTTTCATAACCATCCTTAATCTTCAATCAATAAACATGGTTCTGAAATCACTTGAACAAAGCATTAGCAAATAAACCAATTTTCCATTTAACACTTTGTTATCATCAAAACCATAAAGAGAGATATGTTTATAAATAAATGTTTCAACAATCTCCCCTTAATTCATAAGAGAGTTGTTAAACACATTTTGTTCCAACACTCTATAAGTAAGCTCAGAAGCTATTCCTATGACGTTGCATCTTTGGTCACCAGTTTCTTAACATAGTGTGTCTACTGAGCAATCTGAGCAGTAAAAAGTTGTAGCTTCAGGCACACTAAAAAGACCTGGAGATTTTTTCTCTGTTAGGGCAAGAGATGTAGCTTTGCCCTATGCTTGCATACACTCATTATGCCACTGGTAGCTATTAGATGTTATAGATTCTACCACATCATAACACTCTTGATAGGACTTTCTCAGTAGTGCACCTCCTGAAGAGGCATCTAACATAAGCCTTGTTGATGGAACAAACCTATTGTAGAAGGTTTCCATTTGAATGCATACATGTATCCCATGGTGAAGACACCTTCTCAATAGATCTTTAAACCTTTCCCATGTGTCGCGTCGAATTTCGGATATCAAGCTATTGGGAAGCATTGAATCACTAAATGTTAAATCACGACTGAACTTTTAATTTTCCGGGGAGAAAAGGAAAAAAGTTCGAAATTACCTTGAAAAAAGATTTTAGGTTCGAAAGTCGATTATGCGAGGCGAAGGTATTAGCACCCCTCACATCCGTTGTACCCAACGGGAACCTCTTAGTCGGCTTAGGCTTAAAATGTTTCGAAAATTTTACTTGCGTGTTTAAACATATAAAGAGGAAATATAAAAACATAATGTAAAGTGAAGAAAGAGATGAAAACAAACGAAAGGAAAAAAAGAAAAAAGTTTTATTAATGGGCTTGACAAGATGTCGATCTTGCTCCTACGTATCTCCCGGTAGTCGGAGAATTCAAAGCGTATGTAGTTCTTTGGGTAGAAAAAGTTTGTATGTTGGTTCGTTTTAGTTAAAAAAGATTTGATCGCGTCCGAGCGAAAAAAGTTTGAAAAAAAGAGAAAGTAATGAAAGTAAATGTCAACTGTTCGGGTTGTTGCCGAACTGGCCATTGACGACAATGCATAAAAGTAAATGATTTGATAAAAGGATTTGCACTCGGACTTGAACAAAGGTTTTAAAACGCACGAAAGCGTGAAAGGTTTTTATGGTGAAAGACGGACGCTAAGGCGATAAACTCGTGCAAGGCGTAAATGTTTTAAGAAAAAAAAGAGACAAACGCACGGAGGCGTTAAAAGTTTGAAAATAAACGACAAACGCGCGGAGGCGATAAATTCGCGCAAGGCGTAAATGGTTGAAAACGGACGCGCAAAGGCGCGAGAGGTTCGGATTGACCACGAGGGCCAAGAAAAGGTTAAAAATGGCCACAAGGGGGCCAAGGGAAGGTCGAGCGTGCGAGACGCGTCAAGGGTGGAATGACGGTTGCCCGAGCAACGAGACATACGTCACGCATTCGTGCAACTGAGGTTTGGGGAGACATACGTCAAGCCATTCCCGTTTCATTCAAGTTTGGTTTTGTTGGGACTCTAAGGAATATCAAAAGGAACAAAAATGCCTTAAAGGGAAAGTTAAAAAAAAGGGATCACGAACAAGTTTGTTGTTCGAGTTTATTAAAATCATGAACATTGCTTGTTACTTAAGCTATCGAAACTCAAGAACGAGCGTAGTTCAAGTTTGAATGATGAACAAAATCATAAGACATGCACAAAATTGGAAAGTTCACAAGTTCGTCTCAATTTCGAGCTTAGTTTAAAAAGAATGAGCAAGCTTGGCTTAAATTTGCGTTTGGATTGAAAATCATGAACAACATGGTTGTTCAAGTTTGTTTTGAAAATAAACAAACTTTAGCTTATTGCTCAAACTTGGTTTTGAAAATTGAAGAACATAACTTGTTTCACAAGTTACTCAAAATTTATCGCACGAACTTGTGAAATTTTCAAAGTTGTGCATGATTATGAATTGGGTTTGGACAAAAATGATTTTTAACCCTCTTTAGGTTCTGAATCAAGGGCTGGAACCCCAAAAATTTGGCATTTGGATGCCTGATTCATGTTCTGAGTTTCACATACTTCGCAGAGCAACCAGAACTTGGCTCTGCGAAGTCAAGTTCTGATGTGTTCGCAGTGCGAGCAATACTTTGCTCTGCTAAGCATGCGAAATTTTGAACTCAGAAGCTGTTTCTGAACAGAAGTTCAGAAACTGCTTCTAAGCAAGCTTCAGAACCTAAAGGGGGTTAAAAAGCTTTGCAAAATTGAAGAAAAAGGAGGGTAAAAACTTAGTTTTAAGGCTTGGCCCTTTTGAGATCCCTTTTGAGTTCCAAAAGGGGTTTTTGTGCACAAAACAAAATTGAACAAAGCAAATGATGCAAAGAGCAAAACACAATGAAAGACAAAGATTAAAGGAGACTTACAGAACTCCTAGCAATGCTTGAGCAATAGGTTGGAAGTGGCTTGCTTGATTGGTTAGAGGCTATGGACAATGAGCTCTAATTGGTTTTTTGCTTTGTGTATGAACTGATTTGGTGCTGCAATGCAATGGATCTTGGTGTGAATTTCGTGTGTGTAAGGCTGTTTTTTTGGTCTATTGATTGTGTGTGCAACCTGTTTTTCAATGTGTCTTGCCATTCCTTTTATAGGCAAAAAATGCAATTCTTGCAATGATGAACAAAATCTTAGAACCTAGCTGACTTGGGGCTAAATTCAGGCTAGAACACTTTGCATTTAATGCTAATGGATAGAAGTTGCTTTGCTTTGTGCCAAGGGGCAAGACCTTGACTGATCTCAGCCACAAATGCAGCTTGTTCTAGAAGATAATGATGAGAAAAAGCTGAAAAACAGGGCAGCTACAAAGGGGGTGATTCTTGGGATCAATCCTTGCAATCTTGGAAGGCCAAGCAATGAAAACGTGTACTGCCATGTACAGGGAGATTGGGGGAAGCAAAATGAGCATGTGGGCTGGTGTGTGGGAGGAGAAATCCAGCTCAAAACAGGGCAGCACAAACAGCTTTTTGTAAGTAAAAACCAGTTAAGTTTGACTGGTTTTGGTGGAGAAAAAGGGAAGGAAAGGGATCAAGTAGCTGGCTGGCAAGCTCAGGTTGGATGATGGGTCAATTTGGAGGGACAAGAGCTGACCAAGGGCAGCCAATTTGTTTGAGCACATGTTAGGTTGGATGAAAATCCTTCTTTCCTTTTACCTTTAATGTCACACATTAATTCCTCCCTTGCTGCACTAAATCAGTCACAAATGACAATAACAATAATAATAATACTAATAATAACAATTGCAAATGAAAACAAAGCAGATAAATCAAAGAAAATAAAAATTCTGCAGAAAATCGCAGAGGTCGCAGTGCGAAGGTAACTTCGCACTGCGAACTTCCCTTTTTTTGAATTTTTTAGTATTTAAAAAATAAAAGGTGGAAATGAATAATAAATAATAATAAGGATAATGAAAGTGATAATAATAAAAAACGATAATGCAAATAAAAATAAAAGAATAAAAAGTAATGAGAATGAAAATGATGATAATAATAAAAATGATAAAAAGCTTAATATTATTAATTAATAAAACCTTAATAATAATAATAAAAGATAATAATGATATTATTAATGAAAATAGAATAACAATAATATTAATAATAATGACAATGATAATAATAATATTTAATAATAATAAAATGATAGTAATAAAAGTGGTGAAAAGTGTAAATAAAATATAATAACAAAAAGTAATAATAAAAAGTCATGAATGATGAAATAATAAATATTAAAACAAAGAAAAATATGAGTCAAAAAATGGGGTATGACACCATGCTTCAAAGAATGTTTCTTCATTTGTTTGCCTGAAAGAGGTTATGTCATTCCCCTTTTGAGCTTTAAGGACTGGAGGAAAATATTTGACCAAGAACTTCTAAGCAAGTTCTCTCCATGTAGTGACAGAGTTTGGTTTAAGAGAGTTTAACAATGCTTTGGCTCTTCATGTTAGAGAGTAAGGGAATAACTTGAGCTTGAAACCATCATCTTTTATACCTGGTATCTTGAAATTTTCTGCTACTTCAGTGAATTTCTTCGGGTGTAGATGAGGATCATTTATGACTGCTCCTGAAAATTTGTCAATGGTCTGCAGCATCTGGAACATAATAGGCTTGAACTCAAACTGAGCAGTAGTGACGTTTGGCTTGACTATGCTAGTGTGGAGTGTTGTTGGGTCAAACACTGCATACTCTCTAATGGACCTTCCCTTGTCATTTGCCATGTCTATGGTGTTGCTGTTTTCACCCATATAGAGAGATGAATCTCCCTCTAAGCTAGACTTGTTGGAGTTTTAGCTCTGTATAAAGTTTGGATCTAGCTCCTCTAGATTGGGATTCGTCTTTGACTTGAACAACTACCTCCTTTTTCTGAAAGTCCTTTCTATTTCAGTATCTAGGTGGATCTCTGGTGAGGATTGTGCCCTGAACATTTGTTGGATTTTTGAGTGTTGGCTACATTTTTTGCTAAAATCAAATGTACAAGCAGTTCGTCTTCAGATGCTGAAATCTTCATTTATGTCTTCAGACGCTGGTTCAGAAGCTGGGTGAACAGTTCTTCAGAAGCTGGTTCAGAAGCTGGTTGAATAGTTCTTCAGAAGCTGATGACTTCGCTCTGCGACGCCACTTTGCTCTGCGAAGGACTTCAGACGGACTGTTCAGATGCTGATCTTTAGACGCACTGTTCAGACGCTGACTTTTGTTGACCTTCAGAAGCTGCATTTCAGAAGCTGTATTTCTGCGTTCATTCTGTTAGTTTTCTCACAATATCTTTCGAAGATTTGTTTGAAGTTTTATCCAGGCTGATGTTTCTAGAAGGCTGATTAATTCGCGTGAAGATCTTTATTGAAGATTGGTTTCTTTTATTTATGAATATATTTTCAAAGGAATCTTTGCAAAATATTTTTCAGAAATAATTTTCCTTCTATGAACTTCTAAAGAATTTCAGAATTATATATTTGAAGATTATATTGTTCAAAATTATGTGTGCTGCTGAAGACTATTTAAGGAGGACGCTGCTATTGAAGAATTTACGAGGAATCAAAAACAGTAATCTTTTATAAGAGTCTTAGTGTTTTTGAGTCTGTAAGCTGTTGCTCTGTTTTTGTGCACCACTCATCTGTTAGAGTTGGTTGTTTTTGTTTTGAGTTGTAATTCACTTAAAGCTTTTAAGCACAAGTGACTTTGATGTTTTGAAGAGTGTCTTCGTATCTGATTTGTTTAAGAGTGTGATAATCACTGGGCTGTGATTACTTGATTGGGAAGTAAGTGGGTTCTTATATCTAGGAGTTCCTAGGTAGAAGTCTATACGGGTAGAGATTAAGTGATAAGGCTGGGAACAGGGGCTGTGTCTTGAGTCTTTGAATTGATTCTACTTAGTGGATTTCCTTCCTGGATTGGTATCCTCCAGACGTAGGTTTTGTTTATCACCAAACTGGGTTAACAAATCACTTGTGTTATTTTACTTTCTGTCTTTATTTTCCTGCTTCTGAACCTTTGATTTTAGTGTTTTGTTTAGCTCTGTTTTACGGTTCAGACTCAGACTTGCCAGAATTTCAATTGGCATCAGAGCAGGCACCCTGCTTGTTATTGGGTGAGCTCCAGGGAAAGTTTTTTCTGGCATTATGGACATGGAAGGAGGATTTGTTACAGACCACCTCTGTTGGATGGGACCAACTATGAATATTGGAAATCTCGTATGAGTGCTTTCCTGAAATCTATTGATAGAAGGACCTGGAAAGCTGTGCTAAAGGGTTGGGAACATCCAGTTGTGTTGGACAAAGATGGAAAGAAGACTGATGTGTTGAAACCAGAGGAAGAATGGTCAAAGGATGAAGATGATCTGGCTCTTGGAAACTCCAAAGCTTTGAATGCTCTATTCAATGGAGTGGACAAGAACATTTTCAGACTGATCAAGCAGTGTACTATAGCGAAGGATGCCTGGGAGATTCTCAAGACCACTCATGAAGGCACTTCAAAGGTAAAGCTATCCAGACTTCAACTTCTCACCACAAAATTTGAAAATTTGAAGATGTTGGAGGATGAGAACATACAGGACTTTTATATGAACGTTCTAGACATGGCTAATTCTTTTGATTCTCTTGGAGAGAAAATGTCTGATGATGAAACAGCTTTTGATGCTGAGTTTGAAGACTGTCAATTTTTTGGATTATGTTCTGGATTTCATTTTATGCTTCTGGTCTGCAATTTTGTACTACTCTGCAGTTGTGATTCTCTTGTTTTTGTTCTTCTGTGAAGCCTGTGTGTGGGTACTGTTTGTGTGATTCTGCTGGTCTGAGAAGTGTCATTGATGTTACTTCTGTGTGTGGTTCTGTGGCATGCTGGTCTGTATTGGATGTTTATATCCTTTGCTTCTGCTATGTTTGAGTGCATCTGGTCTGTATCTGTTGTTTTTATTTTTTTTCTGCTCCTGGTGATTCCTGGTTATTTTTGTCAAAATTGTTTGGCTAAAAAGGGGGAGAAAAATATAGTTGTTTCAGAAACAGTTCAGTAGTTCAGGGGGAGTTGTTCCTGTGTATCTGTTTCAGTAGTTTAGGGGGAGTAGGAGTCTCTATTTGTCCCTGAATGTCTTGGAGTAGTGTGTTGATCTGTTTCAGGAGCTGTGTGTCCTCAGAAGCTGCTTTTGTATGTTTCAGGGGGAGTTTTTGTGTGAAACGTAGTGTTTATGCCGCTGCTGACTCTGTTGCTATGTTTAAATATGTGGAGTTCTTCTTGGTTGCATATTTTTGTTGTTTGAAGAACTTGTCTTTTGTGAAGAATTTGATTTTAGCCAAAAATTTGCCAAAGGGGGAGATTGTAGGATTTTTGAGTGTTGGCTACATTGTTTGCTAAAATCAAATGTACAAGCAGTTCGTCTTCAGATGCTGAAATCTTCATTTATGTCTTCAGACGCTGGTTCAGAAGCTGGGTGAACAGTTCTTCAGAAGCTGGTTCAGAAGCTGGGTGAACAGTTCTTTAGAAGCTGATGACTTCGCTCTGCGACACCACTTTGCTCTGCGAAGGACTTCAGACGCACTGTTCAGAAGCTGATCTTCAGACGCACTGTTCAGGACGCTGACTTTTGTTGACCTTCAGAAGCTGCATTTCAGAAGCTGTATTTCTGCGTTCATTCTGTTAATTTTCTCACAGTATCTTTCGAAGATTTGTTTGAACTTTTATCCAGGCTGATGTTTCTAGAAGGCTGATTAATTCGCGTGAAGATCTTTATTGAAGATCGGTTTCTTTTATTTATGAATATATTTTCAAAGGAATCTTTGCAAAATATATTTCAGAAATATTTTTCCTTCTATGAACTTCTAAAGAATTTCAGAATTATATCTTTGAAGATTATATTGTTCAGAATTATGTGTGCTGCTGAAGACTATTTAAGGAAGACGCTGCTATTGAAGAATTTACGAGGAATCAAAAACAGTAATCATTTATAAGAGTCTTAGTGTTTTAGAGTCTGTGAGCTGTTGCTCTGTTTTTGTGCACCACTCATCTGTTAGAGTTGGTTGTTTTTGTTTTGAGTTGTAATTCACTTAAAGCTTTTAAGCACAAGTGACTTTGATGTTTTGAAGAGTGTCTTCGTATCTGATTTGTTTAAGAGTCTGATAATCACTGGGCTGTGATTACTTGATTGGGAAGTAAGTGGGTTCTTATATCTAGGAGTTCCTAGGTAGAAGTCTATACGGGTAGAGATTAAGTGATAAGGCTGGGAACAGGGGCTGTGTCTTGAGTCTTTGAATTGATTCTACTTAGTGGATTTCCTTCCTGGATTGGTATCCTCCAGACGTAGGTGTTGTTTATCACCGAACTGGGTTAACAAATCACATGTGTTATTTTACTTTCTGTCTTTATTTTCCTGCTTCTGAACCTCTGATTTTAGTGCTCTGTTTTACGGTTCAGACTTAGACTTGCTAGAATTTCAACATTCATGAACACACCTACTAAAGACTCACCAAACTTCACAAGGAAAAAAATAAACAAGCTAACTACCTAATGAAAAACTACTAAAAACTATAACACCTTCCAGTCCCCCGCAACGGCGCCAAAAACTTGGTGTCTCCCAAAACACTATGAGTATTTTAAGGTGGAAAAACTTAGTGCAAGTTAACGATCAAATAGTATCTCTTGGAAAAAAAACTAAAAAACTAAAAAAAAATTGGACAAAAAAACGGAGTTTTTAGCTCCGGTGCGGTGGCGCCGCCACCTTGGCCGGCCGGCCACTGCGCCGGAGATGTTCTCCGGAGGCCGGAATTTTAGAGAGAGGGGAGAGCATAAGAGAGAAGAAGGAAGGTTAGAGAGAGGAAGGGAAGTAAAAGTGAAAGAAAATTCTGAGAAATGAGAATTTATACACGCGGCCCATTTGTTTTTTCCTCCTTCTTCTTTCTGACTGCTTTCTGCACTTCCCCTTCTACTTCTACACCCTCCTTTCTTTTATTTTATTTTCTTTGTTTTTTTTTTACTTATTTCTTGCATTTTTTTATTTTATTTATTTTCCTTTTTGCACTTCTTTCATTTATTTGCTTTTATTATTTTGTTGTCATTTTGCTTTGCTTTATTTATTTATTTATTTTTTTGCTTTTTATTTTTTTTTGTCATTTTTCTTTATAGCTTAGATTAATTTTAATGCATTTTTCTTTTCTTTTATTATAGTTTATTTTCATTATTTATTTTTGCACTTTTATTTAATGTCCAGCATACCATTGCATTTACATTTCTTTTTTTTATTTTATGCAACATATTTATTTGATGTCTTGCATATCATGCATTTTTATTTATTTTATTTTATTTTATGCAACATATATATTTAATGTCTTGCATATCATGCATTTTTATTTCTTTTTTATTTTTTATGCAACATATTTATTTAATGTTTTGCATATCATGCATTTTTACTTTCTTTTATTTTACGTAACATATTTATTTAATGCAAAATCATCTCATACATTTTTATTTTATGTATTTTTGTTTATTTTGCATATTTATTTATTTTTATGCATTTGTAATTTATTTTATTTTATTTATTGCTTTATTATTTTTATTTTATTATTGATACTTAAAATGTATTTAGGGACAATGTATTAGGACATGCCAGGATTGGACCCTGAGATCGTGGAACATCGTTTACCTCTGAAGCCTGAATGTCCTCCAGTCAAGCAGAAGTTGAGAAGGACTCACCCTAACATGGCTCTCAAGATCAAAGAGGAAGTGCATAAGCAGATTAATGCAGGTTTTCTCAATACATCAGAGTATCCTCAATGGTTGGCCAACATAGTGCCTGTTCCCAAAAAGGATGGTAAGGTTAGGATGTGCGTTGATTACAGAGATTTGAACAAAGCTAGCCCAAAAGACGACTTCCCTTTACCTCACATTGATGTATTGGTCAACAATACTGCCAAGTCTAAAGTCTTCTCCTTCATGGATGGCTTCTCTGGATACAATCAGATCAAAATGGTTGTCGAAGATAGAGAAAAGACATCTTTCATTACACCTTGGGGTACTTTCTGCTATCAAGTGATGCCTTTTGGTTTGACGAATGCGTGTGCTACCTACCAAAGAGGCATGACCACTCTTTTTCACGATGATATGATTGTCAAATCAGGTACTGAGGAGGAGCATGTCGAGTATTTGCTAAAGATGTTCCAACGATTGAAAAAGTATCGGCTTTGCCTGAATCCTAACAAATGTACATTTGGTGTAAGATCTGGAAAGCTCCTAGGTTTCATTGTCAGTAAGAAGGGTATTGAAGTAGTTCCCAACAAAGTCAAAGCCATCAGAGAAATGCCTATTCCACAAACCGAGAAGCAAGTGAGAGGATTTCTAGGACGCTTGAACTACATCTCTAGGTTCATATGTCATATGACAGCCACATGTGGGCCCATTTTCAAGTTACTTCGCAAGAATCAAGAGGTAGTGTGGACAGAAGACTACCAGAAGGCCTTTGACAACATCAAGGATTATTTGCTAGAACCTCCAATTCTTATTCCTCCAGTTGAAGGAAGACCACTGATCATGTACTTAACCGTATTAGAAGACTCTATGGGTTAAGTGCTCGGACAACAAGATGAAACCAAAAAGAATGAGCTGTTATCTATTACTTAAGCAAGAAATCCACAGATTGTGAGTCTCGATACTCCCTACTTGAGAAGACTTGTTGTGCTCTAGCCTGGGCTACCAATCGACTCTGTCACTACATGCTTAATCACACCACCTGGTTGATATCCAAAATGGATCCAATCAAGTATATCTTTGAGAAGCCTGCCTTAACAGGAAGAATTGCACGTTGGCAGATGTTATTGTCCGAGTATGATATTTAATATCGCACTCAGAAGGCAATCAAAGGCAGTATCCTCGCTGATCATTTGGCTCATCAACCAGTTGAAGATTACCAACCTATCAAGTTTGACTTTTCTGATGAAGAGACCATGTATTTGAAGATGAAAGATTGTGATGAACCTTTGCCTGAAGAGGGTCCAGATCCCGAGTCAAGATGAGGTTTGATTTTCGATGGGGCCGTTAATGTCTATGGAAATGGAATTGGGGCAGTCATCATCTCGCCTAAAGGTAATCACATCCCCTTTGCTGCAAGGCTGCAATTTGATTGTACGAACAATATGGCAGAGTATGAAGCTTGTATTCTAGGAATTGAGGAAGCCATCGATCTGAGGATCAAGAACCTCGACATTTTTGGGGACTCAGTGCTTGTGATTAATCAGATCAATGGAGATTGGGAAACTTGCCACCCTGGTTTGATTCTTACAAAGACTATGCAAGAAGTTTGTTAACCTTTTTCAACAAGGTCAAGTTGCATCACATTCCTAGGGATGAGAATCAGATGGCAGATGCCTTGGCAACCTTATCTTCTATGTACGAGGTCAACCGTCGGAATGAGATTCCAACAATCAAGGTTCAACACCTGGAGAGGCCCGCACATGTGTTTGCAGTTGAAGCGGTAATAGATAACAAGCCATGGTTCCACGATATCAAATGTTTTCTCCAAAGGCAAGAGTACCCACTTGGGGCATCCAACAAGGATAAGAAGACTTTGCGAAGATTGGCTGGCAACTTCTTTCTGAATGGAGAAGTTTTATACAAGAGGAATTTTGACATGGTGCTACTCAGATGTGTGGATTAGCAAGAAGCAGATCGGATAATGCATGAGATACACGAAGGTTCCTTCAGAACTCATTCCAGTGGACATACAATGGCTAGGAAGATCTTGAGAGCAGGATATTACTGGATGACTTTGGAAAGAGATTGTTATAAACATGCCAGGAAATGCCATAAGTGTCAGATCTATGCTGACAAAATTCATATGTCGCCAACTACGCTCAATGTTCTTTCTTCTCCGTGGCCGTCCTCTATGTGGGGCATCAACATGATTGGTATAATCAAGCCGAAGGCTTTAAACGGGCATCACTTCATTCTAGTAGCTATTGATTACTTCACCAAGTGGGTTGAAGTAGCATCCTATGCAAATGTGACCAAGCAAGTGGTGGTCCGTTTTATCAAGAATCAGATCATCTGCCGCTAATAGAATCATCACGGATAATGGAACAAACTTGAACAACAAGATGATGAAAGAGTTGTGCGAAGAGTTCAAGATTAAGCATCATAACTCTTCTCCTTATAGACCTCAGATGAATGGGGATGTTGAAGCTGCAAATAAGAACATCAAGAAGATAGTGCAAAAGATGGTGGTCACTTACAAGGACTGGCAAGAGATGCTCCCATTTGCTTTGCATGGGTATCGTACCTCCGTACACACCTCAACAAGGGCAACCCCTTTCTCTTTGGTATATGGCATTGAAGCAGTACTCCTTGTAGAAGTTGAGATTCCCTCAATGAGAGTTCTAATGGAAGCCAAGTTGTCAGAGGCTGAATGGTGCCAAAACAGATATGATCAGTTGAACTTGATTGAAGAGAAACACATGAATGCCTTGTGTCATGGGCAGTTATATCAAAAGAGGATGAAACAAGCTTTTGACAAGAAAGTTTGTCCCCGTGTGTTCCAAGAAGGAGATCTCGTGCTCAAAAGAATCTTATCATTTCAACCAGACTCCAGGGGCAAGTGGACGGCTAACTATGAAGGCATGTATGTCGTCAAGAGAGTTTTTCCGGTGGTGCGATGACTCTTGCAACCATGGATGGTGATGAGCTTCCCCGTCCTGTGAAGGCCGATGCAGTTAAGAAATACTTTGTCTAAAAATTAAAAGAACAGCTTAGTAAGTCGAAAACCCGAAAGGGCGGCTTAGGCAAAAATGAGCATCTCGGTGGGCCGAAAACCCGAAAGGGCGGCCTAGGTAAAAATTAGGGACATAAAACAGAAAAATGATCATCCTGATATGTCGAAAACCCGAAAGGGCGGTCTATGCAAAAATTAAGGATTATGAGAAAGTAACTGCATCAGGCTGGCCACGACTCACTTGGGACACCTTAGCTGTCAAAAGAGACTCTGAATCTGAAGCATCTAAATAGTGGAATTCAAAGTTGTTGCAGAGAATAGTGGTTATTGTGTTCAATGTACCTTCCCCTTATATTTACCATTTTTCAAAATTTGAGATCCGTGGAGCCACGCCATTGGCGGGCCACCACTCTATTAAATAAATTTGAGCCTATGCCCTTTTGTTTGGAATTCTCATTTATTCTATTTTAAAAAAAAAAATCTTCTATTATTGATAGCAATAATTGAAATAAAAACTTTTTCAAAATAATAAAATCTTTCTCATGTCTTTTGAAAAGTGTAAACAAACAAATGCATTCTCTTTGCACTCATGAATAAGTGAAGTGTGCGTTAACATCCGTCCAGAGAACGGATAAACTCTGCAGGTCGAACATGGTCAATTGCTTAAAAAAAAGAGAAAAAGAACAGCTCGGTAAGTCGAAAACCCGAAAGGGCGGCTTAGGCAAAATTGGGCGTCCCGGTGGATCGAAAACCCGGAAGGGCGGTCCAGGCAAAAATTAGGGACATGCAAAAGAATATATTCCCGATGGACTGAAAACCTGAAAAGGAGGTCCAGGCAAAAATTAGGGGCATACAACAAGAACATATTCCCTGTGGACTGAAAACCCGAAAGGGCAGTCCAGGCAAAAGTTAGGGATTCAAAGAGAAGAAAAGGGAAAGAAACAAAAGATAAGCATGACCACAGAAGCACCAGTTCTTCTGCCAGGTTTTTGGATTAGCACGTTTTCCCCAGGAAGTATTTACTTCATCAGTTAATGTGTTATGTTGGGCTCTACCCCGTCAATGTTTTGATATGTCCCCAATGACATCATCCCCAATGAAGATTGCCGAGTGTTTGTACTGCGACGTCGGTCCACTTTCCATCTTACCTGTCTAATCTTGTTTCGTCAAGTTCATCAGTTATACAATCACGCAAGTTTGATCCCTCATATAGTCATACAAGTTGTATTGTTATACATACATTCATGCATATACACATTCATACATATACCACATGCTGACAATATCATTCACACATGGTTGCATTAATCACCCTGAGTCTTGCTTTAACTGTATCTTTTCACACCAATCAATCATGAGCAACTTGTAACCCTCTTTTTCCCCAAGTGTCATCCCCAGTGTGTCTGGTCCAGAGATGTCACCCTCTTTATGCCAAGCGGCAAGTTCAACAAATGAACAACTTGTGCATATCTTTATTTCCCTCTTTGTGCCAAGTGGCAAGTTCTACAAACGAACAACATGTGCATATCTTTATCTTGTCTTTGTGACGAGTGGCAGGTTCTACAAACGAACAACTTGCGCATATCTCTATTTTGTTTTTTGCCAAGTGGCAGGTTCTACAAACGAACAGCTTGCGCATATCTTTTATTTTCATCATTGTCGCCAAGTGGCAAGTTCTACAAACGAACAGCTTGTGCATATCTCTATTTTGTCTTTTTGCCAAGTGGCAAGTTCTACAGACGAACAACTTGCGCATATCTCTATTTTGTCTTTTTGCCAAGTGGCAGGTTCTACAAACGAACAACTAGTGCATATCTTTATTTTGTCATTGTCGCCAAGTGGCAAGTTCTACAACCGAACAGCTGGCAAGTTACATTTATTTCCGTTTTGTGCCAAGTGGAGAGTTCTACAAATGAACAGCTTACAATAACCTCTATTCTTTTCTAAAATAGTGTCATCTCAAATGTGTCGAGTCAAAAGATATCACCCCTCATTACCTCAAGTGGCAAGCTCTACAAACGAGCAGCTTTTGATGAGTGTCTTTTCACCATATCATATTTCTTTTTCAGCTATCAATACGATAGTTGATCTTTTTCTCAAGTCAAACCACACTATCCCCAGTGAAGTCGGATCCCTTTCTTTAACAAGTTCGGGTATCCTTTTATTTGGTTTTATCCCTAGTCAGGTCATCTTCGCTGTCTTGCATTCACACTTGCATCACAAACATTCATGAAGTACATTCATAGCATTTTGCAGTCGAAATTGGTCAAAAATGGTGTACTCGGTATTTAAGTCTATTCGACCCATCGAAGTAAAAGTTTCATTTTTAAATCTTCATAACGAAGAAACATAAATAGGGACATCTGTCATACCCTATTTTTTTGACCCAATTTCGACTCAATTTAATCATCTTTCAAAGCCGAAAATTTTCGCCATTTCAGACAAAATTTCGGCAGAGAACTATTTTAAAATAACTCATTTTTTGTTGCGAAGGCGACATTTTTTTATTTTTTGTTTTTTATTTGTTTTTTATTATTAATCTTTTTATTATTTTTCATTTATTGCATTTTTAGTTTTATTATTATTTGTTTTTACCTTTATTTTTATTTTTATTTATTTTATTTTCGTTTTTTATGGTTTTTTTTATTTTTTTAATTGTTTTTATATCATTTTACCGTTAACAGTCATTTTTTTTAGTCCATCCATTTTGAGCCAAATGCCCATGGGCATTTTTGTCCATAAATTTGTCCAAATCCTAGTTTTAGGTCCTTTAAATAGTGCATTTATTGCACTGTACAGAGGAGTCAGTTTTGAGTCAGAGAATAATCAGAAACAGTGAATTCGGCCACCACAAATCCAGCCAAACCCTAATTTCCTTTCATAACAAAATCACAATCAACAACCAAAACCCAACACAAATCCAACAATCCGGCCAAGCCAAGAGCCACCACCATAACCACAGACCCAAAACCGAAGCCAAACAATCACAATTCCGAACCACAAATCAATAAATCCGAAACCAACGCAACCGAATCCAAAATCAAACCAAGCCGAACCCAAAGAACGCAGAACCGAACCAAAAACCCAAAAAGGTAGTTCTTAAAAAAAAATTTAAGCTTAGATCTAGGACTTTTAAAAAGGAATTTGAGAAAACTAAATTCGGATTCGTAGAGAAAAAGCTTCCTAAAAAACTAAAAATTTTGGAAAAAAACGGAGTTTTTAGCTCCGGCGCGGTGGCGCCGCCACCTTTGCCGGCCGGCCACTGCATCGGAGATGTTCTCCGGCGGCCAAAATTTTAGAGAGAGGGGAGAGCATAAGAGAGAAGAATGAAGATTAGAGAGAGGAAGGGAAGTAAAAGTGAAAGAAAATTCCGAGAAATGGGAATTTATACCCACGGCCAACACAAAGCCCACCCGGCCCATTTGTTTTTTCATCCTTCCTCTTTCTGACTGTTTTCTGCACTTCCCCTTCTACTTCTACACCCCCTTTCTTTTATTTTATTTTCTTTGTTTTTTTTACTTATTTCTTGCATTTTTTTATTTTATTTATTTTCCTTTTTGCACTTCTATCATTTATTTGCTTTTATTATTTTGTTGTCATTTTGCTTTGCTTTATTTATTTATTTTTTTGCTTTTTATTTTTTTGTCATTTTTCTTTATAGCTTAGGTTTATTTTAATGCATTTTTCTTTTCTTTTATTATAGTTTATTTTCATTACTTATTTTTTCACTTTTATTTAATGTCCAGCATACCATTGCATTTTCATTTCTTTTTTAATTTTATGCAACATATTTATTTAATGTCTTGCATATCATGCATTTTTATTTCTTTTTTTTATTTTATGCAACATATTAATTTAATGTCTTGCATATCATCCATTTTTATTTATTTTTTATTTTTTATGCAACATATTTATTTAATGTTTTGCATATCATGCATTTTTACTTTCTTTTATTTTACGCAACATATTTATTTAATGCAAAATCATCTCATACATTTTTATTTTATGTATTTTTGTTTATTTTACATATTTATTTATTTTTATGCATTTGTAATACTTTTTTATTTTATTTATTGCTTTATTATTTTTATTTTATTATTGATAATTAGAATGTATTTAGGGACAATGTAAATATAAATGAGAATATTGCACCGACACACACTTTTATTTATTCCACTTTATGTCAAAAAACGATAAAACACAAAAATAACGAACGTATCCGAGGAAAAGGAGTCTCATTTTGATCCAACGTCCTTTTGAGAGATCCGGCGCGCTTTAGATTATCTCAGCACACTTAGGTTTTTTTGGACTTTAGGAATTAATCAAAATTTTCACAAAAACATTCAAATAATCAAAAATCAAAAACATTTCAAATAATAAAAAAATCCCAAAAAAATCAACCTTGGATTTCAAACCAAGTGACTTTTCTCTTTTTAAATCAAATTTTAATCAATTTTAATTACCTAAACTTTTTCTTCAATTAAAATCAATCAAACTCACATTTTTACTCTTCTATGCCTCTTCGGCCTCTCATCCTTCTCAAAAACATTTTCAAAACTTTAAAATCAATCAAAACAAACTACCCGACTTTTTACCCCGAACTACGTGATTTTGATCCCGCTCGGGTACGTAGGCAAATGACTTTGTCTTTGCAAATCAACAAAATAACAAAAAACATTTTTTCTCTTTTACTCATCATTATGGTCCTTTTATACTTATGCATTTATTTGCAAACAAGTAATTAATAAAGCGAGAGGTTCTTATAGAGTACTATAGACGTTTAGGGTGTTAATACCTTCCCTTTGCGTAACCAACCCCCGGACCTTTGATCTCTAAAAAATAGGGTTTTTCGAACTTTCTCCCTTTTCCTCGGAAAAACAAAAGATCGGTAGTGAACTTAAAATTGTGAGTCAATGCTAATTAATAGCTTGATATCCAAAAATCACCACGACAGTCACTGATTAGATGTCTTAGGCAATGCAATCACTCAATTTCTTGTCCATTATGAAAGCTAAGTGCAACGTGATAACCAACTAATTTTCCGGTTATCAGAGCCCTAAACTTGAACATTGGTCGTCCTTGAGTGATGCAGCTCAAGCATTGATCTAAAATAGTTCCTAAAGCATAGCCCACTCATAGTAATCATGCAATTGGTCTTTCCTGAGTGAGCTAACCTCGACTATAGCTACTCTAGAAAATTCTAGTCATCCCCCTAATAACATAACTTGTAAATATTCCTCACACTGAATTTGTGTGTGTGTGTGTGCATTGCAGCCTCTTTTTGTTCCTGTGTAAATAACACCTTAAATAAAAATCTTAACCATACTATCAAACATACAAATCAAATTTCACAACTTCTTTACTTGAGCTAGGTAGGAATTTTTCTTGATTAGATGGTGTCATTCTTAGGATGTTAGTAAGGGTGAGCCACTCCCATCTTACGTCAATAACCTCTTCTCTTTTTAAGAGTCAAACCGGGTCATTCTTGGGATGTTAGTGAGGGTAAGTCACTCCCATCTTACGTCAATGGTTTTATCTTTGTTTTTAGGGGATACCCACCTATTTTGGAAAGTGGTGAGTGTGAATCCCCTCAATCTTACTTTGATAGACAACCCAATTTTTCTTTTGTGGACCACCCACCTATTTTGGGAAAGTGTTGAGTGTAAATCACTCTAATCTTACTTTGATAGGTGGTCCTTGTGTTTTGAGCCCCTTTTCCTTTACACCTTATTATTCTTTTTGTTTCCAACACTAACTCGAGCTACTTTTTGTGCATTTCAGACTTATAATTACTAGCATAGTTCTTATTGTTCCTTATTGTGTTAATCTACACATTTATTCAAAGATGCAGCTCTGTGCATCTTGAGATGGGAATTTTTCACAAAGCTACATCGCAGGGATACTACTAGATTCTACTCTACTCACTATAAAAATTCATAATAGGCATTCAACTCAGTACTAAACCAAAAGCTTCATTACTTAATCAGAAAAAGCTACAACTCAAATCTGAAAAAGAAAACTACTTAAGCCTACAACTTCTAATCCCTCCTCCAAACATGAAATGAGTTGTTTGAACTAAACTCACTTTCAAAGTTTCTAATAAGCAATTGTGGCTATTACTATGATTTGAAATTGCAAAATATAAATTTAAAATTGCAGAAAGAAAAATAGTTCTAATATTCATTGATTAAAACAAACAAAGATGATAAAGAGTAGGGAGAAAGAAAGTTTGGTGGAACAATGACCTATCACAAAGCTACAGATTTGAACAGCTTCACTTAAGGGAAACCTTTAGCCTCGAAGAAGCGTGTTGCTTTTTCTGTAATTGGCTGGCCCCTTCGCTAAGCTGCTCAGACTGAGCCTTACCTGCATCAGAATTGTTTGTCTTCTCAGAGTGTCGCTCCTTTTCAGCTCCCTCAGACTGTGCAGCCTTTTGGGTTCTTTTCTTCTTTAGGATATTTGGTGGGGCAGGAGCAATATGGATTTCAATAGGAGGATTCTGCACAACATTTGTTTATGGATGTGAGCTTTGGGGAGCTACAACTTTTGACAGAGATACAACTTTCTGCAGCGTGGGCATCATATTCAGGTCTTCAACAATCATTGGCGTTTTGATGCTTTCTTCCACAGTTGCATCTTCTTGAATCTCTTCTTCTTCATTACCTTCTTTAGAATTTTATTTTGAGGAATCTTCCTCTTCAACCACTTCCTTCTCGAATGATTCCTCTTCTGATGTTTCTTCCTCCACAACTTTGTTTGATTCCTCGTTACTCTGGTCCTGCTTTTCTCCCTTGCTTCCCCTTTCTTCCTTCTTCTCTTCTGGTTCAACATGCTTAACCTACATAGATGTCAAAAGGTTCTTAAAGTTCTCCTCTGACTCGCTTAACTCTTCTTCAGGGTTGGTATTGATCTCCTCCACTGGCTTGCCTTTTCTTCCTCTCTTTTTCTTTGTTTCTAACTGAGCTACATATTCCAAGACCTCAATATCTTTACTTCCTCCCGCTTTTCTTTTAGCTCATTTCTTTGTTTTTTTTCTTCTTTTTTTTCTTCTTCCTCTTTCTTTCTTGCTTCTTCCCAGTTGGATTATTATGAGATGGTTCTTCCTACATTTCATCTACTGCTTCTTCAATCGGCTTACTTTGTTTTTCCTTTCCCTTCCTCTTACAAGCAGCTGCCACTTTCTTGGAAGTTATAGCTTCCTGATTGGAAGCTACATCTTGCTGGATCTTAGGCTATGGGATAGCTAGTTGTACCTTGTGCTCCATGATGTGGTCTGGAAACTTAGGAAAACTCTCCAGAGGCTAGCTCTCCATATCAAAGCTTGTCCTTCTTCAAGCTTATTTGCATCTCTTCATGTACCTCCATAATTCCTGACTAGCTTCTTTAAATCTTCAAACAGTTTTCTTGAGACTGGGTCTTCTGGTGGAGCGCTATAGCTTCCAGAAGCTCAAGTCACTTTGGGAGAAACCCCACTTTTTTCATCTACAGAAATCTTCTGATGACGTTCTTGTCTATCTTGCCCCTGTTGGTCATAATCATGTTTGTGCCCAGCTCCATCACTTTATTTCTTCGACACAAGTGTTGGATATTTGAAGGTTGGCTACATGTTTGGTAAAATCAAAATGTGCAAGCAATGCGTCTTCAGAAGTTTATTTGTGCTTCAGTAGCTGAAAATATCATTTTGTGCATCTTCAGAAGCTGGGTCAGAAGCTACAGTAATTCAGAAGCTGATAACTTTGCTCTGCGAAGCCATTGCGCTATGCGATGGTCTTCAGACGCACTGTTCATCAGAAGCTGAACTGGTCATCAGACGCACTGTTCAGATGTTGACTTCTGTTGACCTTCAGAAGTTGCCTTCAGACGTTGACTTTTGTTGACTTTTAGAAGCTGCATTTCAGAAGCTTGTTTTCTGCATTTAATCTTTGCGCCTTGGATTTGATTTGTTGAAGATTTATTCAAGCTTTGTTTCTAGAAGACTGTTGCGCAAGATTTGTACAAGATTTGTTTTCACACAAGATTTGTTCTGAAGATTTGTTTCAGTTATTCGTAAATATATTTTCAAAGTAATCTTTTGGAAAATATATTTCTGAATAATATGAGAGCTTCTATTTGCTTCTAAAAGAATTCTAAGATCATATCTTTGAAGATTTGTTAAGAATTTTATGAGCAGCTGAAGATTATAAATAGAAGGCTTTGCTATTGAAGAACTTACTCATCTCAAGAATTAAAAGAGTCTTAGTGTTTTGAGTCTGTGAGTTGTTGCTCTGTTGTTTCTGTGCACCACTCAATTGTTAGAGTTGGTTGTTTTTCAGTTGTAATCACTTAAAGCTTTTAAGCACAAGTGACTGTTTTTCTGTTTTGAAGAGTGTCTTCATAATTGTTTAGAGTTTACAATCACTGGGACTGTGATTGCTTGATTAGGAAGTAAGTGGGTTCTTATATCTAGGAGTTCCTAGGTAGAAGTCTATACGGGTAGGGATTAAGTGATAAGGCTGGGAACATGGGCTGTGTCTTGAGTCTTTGAATTGATACTACTTAGTGGATTTACTTCCTGGATTAGTTTCGTCTAGACGTAGGTGAAGTTTGCACGGAACTGGGTTAACAAATTACTGTGTTCCTTTTATTTTCTGTTCATTATTTTTCTGTTTCTGAACTCTTGCTGTCATACTCTGTTTTACGGGTTCAGACTTAGACTTGCTAGAATTTCAATTGGCATCAGAGCAGGCACCCTGCCTGTATTTGGGTGAGCTCCAGGGAAGATATTTTCTGGCAGAATGGACAAGGAAGCTGTTCAATGTGAAAAAGATACTGAAGAAAGGATCTCAGATGCAACTGTGCTTAGGCAATTCAAGAAATTGCAGGTTAAATTTGAAGAGGCTTGTAAAGTAGGAGAAAAGCAGAAGAAAATCATTGCTAATTTACGCATTGAAAAAGAAAAACTCCTATTAACCATCTCTGGTTTGCATGATGAGGTAACCCAATTGAACTCTCAACTTGAACATATGAAGATGCCAAAGGAGATACTGAAGAATCAGAACCAAGTGAAACCTAAGATGGAACTCCAGAACCAGGAATTTAAGAGCAAGAGGGCATCTCATCCTTGGGTATGTCATCACTGTGGTAAAAATGGGCACATAAAGCCTTTCTGTTACAAGTTGCATGGATACCCCAAGCACTTTCAACAAATAAAACCTCATGTTCAATCAAAGGTCAGCCATACTTTTGTTCAAGTTAGAAAAGTGGAACCAGTTGTGAACAAAAGCAATGTCAAGAAAGAATGGAGACCTAAAGGGGTGAATACCATTGGTACTAAAAGGATCCATAAGAGTAAGTCTGTTGAAGGTGGTAATGTAACTAGGAACAAGTCCCTCTTAGTATCTCATGAGAACAACAAAGGTGAAAGTGTTGACAAGAGAAGAATGAAGAATTGTGCTCTTATGGTTGCAAGACACAAGAGAACATCTGATGCAGCACTTGTGAAGGTTATCAAAGATGAGAATGTTAATGCTGAAAAATATGTTGATGATGCAACTGTGTCCTCCTCTAAGGTTGTTGTTGATAATCCTGAATCTACCTCATCTAAGTCTGATGGAGGTTCTGATGTAGGTTCTGATATGAAGTTTGATGAAGAACCTATTAGGCTTGAACAAAGTGTAGCAAAGAGACTAAAGTCTAGGAAAGGAAAGGTTGTTGCTGCTGATAGTAGGCCCACTCCCATTGCTAAGAAGAAGGCACCAAAAGGAAAGGATGTGGATCCTAGTGAATCTGAGGATGATGCTGACATCATGCTCTCTATTCAGAAGAGGATTGCTGAAACTCAGAAGAGGATTGCTAGGAAGAAGAGTCTGAATGTGCCTGAAGTGCACATCAACTGAGCAGCATCTAATGTTGTGTCTAATGAAGACTAAGCAACTTCTGATGCTGAGTCTGAAGACTATCAAGTTTGTGACTGATGTCTTGGATTTGTGTTTTTGGTTTGCAAGTGTGTTGTACTCTGCAGTTTTGTGTGTGGATGCTATATGGTTCTGTTCTGTGTATGGGTACCAAGTTTCTGTGATCCTGTGTTAGTTTTGATGCTGATTCTGGTATGTTGTCTGTGTTATTCTGGTCTGTGACAGAGTGCATCTTGTTTTTCTGCTCCTGAGGAATACTGTTTGTTTTGTCAACATTGTTTGGCTAAAAAGGGGGAGAAATAAGCCTGTTTCAGAAGCTGTTCAACAGTTTAGGGGGAGTTGGAGTTTCTGAATGTCTGTTTCAGGGGGAGTTCCTGAGTGATGTGTTTCAGGGGGAGTTTTTGTGTGTTAACATAGCATTTTATCCGCTGCTGACTCTGGTGCTATGTTTAAATATGTGTAGTTCTTCATGGTTGATTAATTTTGTTGAGTGAAGAACTTGTCTTTGTGGACAATTTGATTTTAGCCAAAAATTTGCCAAAGGGGGAGATTGTTGGATATTTGAAGGTTGGCTACATGTTTGGTAAAATCAAAATGTGCAAGCAATGCGTCTTTAGAAGTTTATTTGTGCTTCAGTAGCTGAAAATATCATTTTGTGCATCTTCAAAAGCTGGGTCAGAAGCTACAGTACTTCAGAAGCTGATAACTTTGCTCTACGAAGCCATTGCGCTATGCGAAGGTCTTCAGACGCACTGTTCATCAGAAGCTGAACTGGTCATCAGACGCACTGTTCAGACGTTGACTTCTGTTGACCTTCAGAAGCTGCCTTCAGACGTTGACTTTGTTGACTTTCAGAAGCTGCATTTCAGAAGCTTGTTTTCTGCATTTAATCTTTGCGCCTTGGATTTGATTTGTTGAAGATTTATTCAAGCTTTGTTTCTAGAAGACTGTTGCGCAAGATTTGTACAAGATTTGTTTTCACACAAGATTTGTTCTGAAGATTTGTTTCAGTTATTCGTAAATATATTTTCAAAGTAATCTTTTGGAAAATATATTTCTGAATAATATGAGAGCTTCTATTTGCTTCTAAAAGAATTCTAATATCATATCTTTGAAGATTTGTTAAGAAGTTTATGAGCAGCTGAAGATTATAAATAGAAGGCTTTGCTATTGAAGAACTTACTCATCTCAAGAATTAAAAGAGTCTTAGTGTTTTGAGTCTGTGAGCTGTTGCTCTGTTGTTTCTGTGCACCACTCAATTGTTAGAGTTGGTTGTTTTTCAGTTGTAATCACTTAAAGCTTTTAAGCACAAGTGACTGTTTTTCTGTTTTGAAGAGTGTCTTCATAATTGTTTAGAGTTTACAATCACTGGGACTGTGATTGCTTGATTAGGAAGTAAGTGGGTTCTTATATCTAGGAGTTCCTAGGTAGAAGTCTATACGGATAGTGATTAAGTGATAAGGCTGGGAACAGGGGCTGTGTGTCTTTGAAGTGATACTACTTAGTGGATTTCCTTCCTGGATTGGTAACCTCCAGACGTAGGTGAAGTTTGCACGGAACTGGGTTAACAAATTACTGTGTTCCTTTTATTTTCTGTTCATTATTTTTCTGTTTCTGAACTCTTGCTTTCATACTCTGTTTTACGGGTTCAGACTCAGACTTGCCAGAATTTCAACAAGCTTGTGATTAGACAAGGGTAAAACAATAAACTCTTTGAGTTAAGTGCACATTTTTTGATTTCTTACTCAATGATTTTTCCCACGTTGATTTTCTTCTTGTTGAATAAACACCACATCAGCACCATCATGGACACTATGATCTTTTTATTGGTGGATGTAGGCATCACACCAGTTTGAACCATTCTGTAGCCAATCTTCACTTCCCCTCTTAAGGCCATTCTACTAATTTTTGCTGGTTCACCCTTTGAATCCATCTCCCACAACGTGTCTGTATATGCTAAGAATTATTTGTATCATCCCTCTTGTCATACCCCAATTTTGACCTAAATTTCTTTTTTTTACTCGCCTTTTTGGTTCGGAATTTTTCGTCGTCTCAGACGAAATTTCGACAGAGAGGTATTTTAAAATACCTCATTTTTTTTTAATTTTGTCCGGGTCCGTCTTTTTGTTTTTATTATTATTTTTTATTTTTATTTCTTATTTCTTGCATTTTCTTTTTATTTATTGCATTTCTCATCCTGTATTTATTCCTCATGCATTTCATCTTATTGTTTTTTTTATCTTTTGCATTTTCTTCATTTTTTTACTTTATTTTATTTTCTTAATTTCGTAGTTTTTCTCTAGGGTAATCATCATGCATTTTTTCCCCATTATTCATTTTAATGCCTCATAATTCAGCATACCATGCATTTTTTTTATTTACTTTTATGTGACATATTTATTTATTGTTTAACATTTCATGCATTTTTATTCCTTTATCTTTAGCATAATTATTTTAGTGCATCTGCAAATTTTATTTTTTATTTATTATTTTGTCTTTATTTTTATTTTTATTAGAATGTATTTAGGAACAATATAAATGAGAATATGCACTGACACCCACACTTTATTTATTCCGCTTTATGTCTTTTACTTTTTACTCCGCTTTACAAAAAAAAATACAAAAATATTAGGTTAGTTTCAAAAGGATTTCCTGGTGATCCAACGTCACCACGGAAGTTCCTCGTATTTAGCTTTTTGTTCTTTTAGTCTTAGTTAATTATAACAAAAAAAACAAAAACATGCAAATAATCAAAAATCACCAAAATATTTTCATAAACAAACCTTGATTTTCAATCAAGTGCCCTTTTTTCTTTTATTTTCTTTAAATAACCATTAATCCATTTTAATAACATTTAAATCATTTTCAAAAATAAAAAAAAAACACAAACCAATCTTATTTTGCCACTTGGCCTTTATTTATCTTTAAATTTTTTTTAAAACCAATAAAAAAATACAAAACAAATCAACCGTCATTTTTATCCCGAACTACGAGGTTTTGATCCCTCACGGGTACGTAGGCAAAGGACCTTGTCCTTCCAAATCATAAAAAATAAAAAATAAAAACATTTTTTCTCACTACTCTAATTCTTTCTTTATTAAAAAAAATGTATAAGCAAGTTATAGCCAAAATAAATAAATAAAATCAAGAGGTTCTCGTAGAGTACTACGAACGTTTAGGGTGCTAACACCTTCCCTAAACGTAACTAACCCCCGAACCCTAATCTTTAAAAATTGTGGTAATTTAGAACTTTTTCCTATTTTCTTTTGAAAAATTAAAAGTTCAGTCGTGAAATAAAATTAGTGAGTCAACGCTAATCAATAGCTTGATCTCCGAAAATCACCGCGACAGAAATGGCGACTTCACTGGGGATTCCCTAAGAGGGTTGAGCCTAACTTGAATTTATTTAATTATTTTGTGCTATAACTTGCTTAAAATAAAAATGAGAGTGTAAATATGTGCATATGTGTTTTTTTTCTTTTACGTGAGTGGTGAGATAAGTCCTACACCCGGACTTGAGGGAAACATAAGATAGGATGGTGGTATAATCAAAGTGTCTTTCCGAGAGTGAGTTTCGGATATGACACATGTGATAACCCCACTCAATGGAGGAATCTTGGAAGTATTACTATGTTGGCATGAGTAGTCGTGTTTGGCATTGTTATTTTCAAGTGACCTATGAAGTTGAGGACCTTTAGAGTTACCTTTAACCCATCTTGGCCTTTTAGGACGTAGTGCGGTGGCTAATCAAGAGTAGTCTTGAATTGGTTGATACGCGATACTACACTCAAACGAGACTTTCTTACAAATGTCGTTGGACCGGGAGTTAGTCCCGTAATCCGACAATATTCGGAAGTGGTCAATGACTTTGGGACCTTGGTAGAACCCGTGATACAGGTACATATGAAACCAAGTCCTTACCAAATGGCGTGTTTACCCTTGACTCCAACATTTTGGACTTAACCTCACCATGTTTTCTCCGCTCTTTAGCATAATCATGCATACATGCATCCATGCATAAACTCATTTTTCATCCAATTACCGAAGGACTTAAACAAGTTTTTTTTAAACATCATAGAGGAGCACTAGGAAGTACACCTTCAAGAGCCCTGATTCGTTGAATTTAAGGAAGCTAGGAGTCTTTAGATTTTTTTAAAAAAAATCTAGCTTCCACTAAAGGACTTTTGAATTGGTCCCTTGGCTTGGTTTCTAAAAAAGAACTATTTTGTAATGCCTTGATGCTCAAATGAAATGTTCAAACCATGATGTTTACAATTACTTCAACAAAGTCCTTCGATAACAAATCTTTCTTCTTTTTGCATAAGTATAAATCATGCATCATACTGCATTCATAGTTTTTGAACCGAGTCTCATCCTCTGTTTCGTCACCAAAAGGTCAATTTGTCGCAGTCAAAGAAAGTGGCCCGGTGCTTTCATTATAAACCGACTCGCACTTATAATACTCGTGCAAACAGAGGAGAGAAAATGGATGTGGTCGTGCAAACACAAGGAAGGATTTGCCGTAATTGGGTCGTTGTTGACATTCCCTCAGTTACTCATGGGTCCAAGTAATGTGTTTTCGTTGTCTTGTCATTTCAAAAAATCCTTTCGTTTTTCCCGATACGAAAGTGAAATCATGTATGGCTCTACTTCTGTCTTCAAGTTACCACTATCAATGAAAAATTGTCGTTTCTTTCGCGACTTTTATTTTTATTTTACTTCTTTTCTGGAAAATGGTAACACAAAAAACCCAAAAAAATATTTTATTTTATTTTCAATCAATTTCAAAAGGTCTGCAATTTTCACTCATTTTCTAAAATCAATCATCAATCATATGTAGACTGAACATTAATAAACCCGTTGAACACTATAACCCTATGCTCTCTCCCGACTTTGAGTTCCCTGTTTACGAAGCTACAGAGGAGGAGGATGAAGAGATTCCCGATGAGATCTCGCGGTTATTAGTGTATGAAAAGAAGTTCATTCAGCCTCATGAAAAAGCACTGGAAGTGATTAACTTGGTTTCCGAGGAACTGGCCATTACAATATTCCTGATAAAATTCCAGATGAATGGTGCCATTGAAGCTGCGAAAAAAAAACAACAAAAAAAGAGAGAAAAGAAAAATACATCAAGAAGATACTGCAGGAGATGGTACTCACTTACAAAGACTAGCATGAGATGAATTCGCTTTACATGGTTACCGTACTTCAGTGCGCACTTCGACAGGGGCAACCCTTTTCTCCTTAGTCTACGACATGGAAGCAATGCTCCCTGTAGAAGTCGAGATCCCGTCGATGAGAGCTTTAATGGAGGTCAAGTTGTCTGAGGCTGAATGGTGTCAAAGTAGGTATGATCAACTGAACTTGATTGAAGAAAAACGCATGGTTGCCTTGTGTCATGGTCAACTATATCAAAAGAGGATGAAACAAACCTTTGACGAGAAGGTTCGTCCCCGTGAAATTCGAGAAGGAGACCATGTGCTCAAAAAGATTTTATCCTTTCAACCGGATTCCAGGGGCAAATGGACGCCTAATTATGAAGGCCCATATGTCGTCAAAAGAGCATTCTCCGGTGGTGCAATGACTCTCACGACTATGGATGGCGATGAGCTTCCCCGCCCTGTGAACGCCGATGCGGTCAAGAAATATGTAATATCCCGCTTAAACGTGACTTTAACAGTGTTACAGGAATTAAACGAACGCAATGGCAATGTTGTAATTATGAGAGGAAGAGTTATAAAAGGGGATAAACATGATTATTTTCATATTTATCATTTCCTTTCTATCTCTAAGTTCAAAAATTCCTCTCCCTCTCTCTCTAGGCACACGCCTCCCTCTCCTTGCCACCATCCATCAATTTTCTTCCACAACTCTTGGATCACAAGCAAACAAGCTAGCTTGGGGAGATTTAAAGCAAGAAAAGAAGTTGAGGAAGCAAGAAGAAAGGAAAGGTTTTGAGCTAGGGTTTTGAGGAAATTTAGAAAGCAAGCTAAACCAGCACCAATCCAGTTTGAGGTGAGCTCCCTAGGGGTTTTAGAACCCCTCTTTGTGAGATTTATAGTGAATTTCTTCATAGACAAGTTTATGGTTTTTACCCTAATTCTCTATACTTGCTAATTCCTTGCTCATATGTGTTTTAAACTGTCATTTTGTAATAGAAAACATTCCTAACATGTTTGGGATGCATGAGTAGCTTGGATTGAGCAAAAATGGTGGAAAAACTTGATTTTTAACAAGTTTTGAACTGTCATGGTCGCTACAGCGACCAGACAGCTTGGATTTCTGCCTACGGTCGCTTCAAGCGACCAGCCGTCGCTACAAGCAAGCAGTGCTTTTTCAGACTTTTACCTACAGTCGCTGTAGCGACAGGCCGTGGCTATAGCGACAGCATCAGGACAGCACTTGACAGCTTTGCTGTTTTGGGCATTCTGTGCGCGTGGGCATGGTTTTTCACTCCCGTTTTCTCCAGAAACATTTTAGAAACATTATCCACCATTTTAACCCATCCAAAAAGGCTTCCAATGGTTGAAAGATTATAGGAGCAAGGAATACGCAAGGCATAGAAAATGCAAGAACAATGGTTATATGAATAGGAAAGTCCTAAGAACGGCATATGATAACGAGGTGTCGAATCCTTTGATAGGAAAACATGGATCATAGTATGAGTGCAAGGATTTAATGGATTGATCCCTTGCTTGTGAGTTGATAACTTTTAAGGAAAAGCATACGACTTTGAAAGTCAAGAACCTATTATAGGAAAAACAAGGTTATAGATGTATTCAGTTTAGGATACAAGAGTAATAGGAATGCTTCGGCATTTGAAGTTATAGATAAGATTATAGTGTTGGTTCTCCAACAATTATAGGTGGCTTATGAGAACGATAAGCCAAGAATTCATAAGTTACAGGATTGCTATTATATGTTTAAAGTAACAGTTATGTATTTTCATATGATCAAAGTTAAAGAATATTATATCACAGTCATAGGCATGTTCAGCAGACTCCGGAATACGCCGGATGGGACTTCTCCGAGAGGGTTGTCCACATGCAATTTCATAGGGAGTCCGGTGTTAGCCTGATATGATAGGAATTTCACCGGTTTATAGGGAGCGGTCCTCGGGGTTACTCCACCCGGGCCGCACTCCGTAAAATGAACTCAGATAATATTGTTTGTTCAACGCTAACAGCTAACATAAAACATCTTTATTTGTATTATGTTTCATAGTTATAGTCAAAGTTACAGTTACAGTTATAGTTATAGACAGTTAACAGAAAGTGGTCCTAGGTTTCCCCTCGATCACTTACAGTTATAGGTAGGTTACATGTACAGACGGTCTACAGTTATAGTCACAGGAAGATTATAGTTATAGTTATAGGAAGATTTATAGTCATAGGCAGATAAAAGACTTGGTGATCATAGGAAATCCCCAAGATTGCCAAGGTAGGCATGGCGACCCTAGGTTCCCTGTGGTTGCCAACAGTTGGTTGGGCTGGAGCTCACTGAGACATTATGTCTCATCCCATTCCTTCTGGTGCAGGTTTACAGGTAAGTCAGAGGTTCGTGATGGAGATCTTCATAGAGATACTGAATGGAGTACATTTGCTCGTCGTGTACCCGCTCAGGAGCGTTTTGGACATTTGTTTAAGTATTGTAATAGTAATGGATTATTTGTACATACGAGTAAACTTGTATTCATTCATTTGTGATGTATTATTATTATTGAAATTTTTAAATGTATCCAGTATCAGTTTAACGCACATGCTAATATACTAGTTAAAGTTAGTATGGGTGTTACAAAATACTTTGTCTAAAATAAAAAGAACAGCTCGGTAAGTCGAAAACCCGAAAGGGCGGCTTAGGAAAAAATGAGCGTCTCGGTGGACCGAAAACCCGAAAGGGCGGTCCAGGCAAAAATTAGAGACATAAAACAGAAAAATAATCATCCTGATAGGTCGAAGACCCGAAAGGGCGATCAATGCAAAAATTAAGGATCAAAAGACAAAGTAACTGCATCAGGTTGGCCATGACTCACTTGGGGCACATTAGCTGTCAAAGAAACTCCGAATCTGAAGCATCCAAACGGGGGAATTCAAAGTTGTTAGGGAAAATAGCGGTTATTGTGTTCAATGTACCTTCCCCTTATATTTACCATTTTCCAAACTTTGTGAGATCCGTGGAGCCACGCCATTGGCGGGCCGCCACTCTGTTAAAATGAATTTGAGCACGTGCCTTTTATTTGGAACTCCTGCTTATTCTGTTTATAAAACTTCTTCTATTTTTGATGGTAGTACTTGAAGTAAAGTTTTTTTCAAAAAATCATAAATCTTTTTTATATTTTTGGAAAAGCATAAACAACAAAACACATTCTCTCTGAACTCATGAATAAGTGAAGTGTGCGTCAACATCTGTCCAAAGAACGGGTAGACATTGCAGGCTGAACATGGTCAATTGCTAAAAAAACAAAGAAGAAAAAAGAAAAGAGCTCGGTAAGTCGAAAACCCGAAAAGGCGACTTAGGCAAAAATGAGCGTCCCGGTGGATCGAAAACCTGAAAGGGCGGTCCAGGCGAAAATTAGGGGCATACAAAAGAACACATTCCCGGTGGATCGAAAACCCGAAAGGGCGATTCAGGCAAAAGTTAGGGATTCAAAAAAAAAGAGAGAAAAAAAAACAAAAAGCATGACCACAGAAACACCAGTTCTTCTGCCAGGTCTATGGATTAACACGTCTCCCCCAGGAAGTGTTTGCTCCCCACCGTTTGTTGCATACATCGGGCTTTACCCCGTCAATGTTTTGATATGTTCCCAATGGCATCATTCCCAATGAAGATTGCAGAGTGTTTGTACTGCGCCGTCGGTCCACTTTCCATCTTACCTGTCCAGTCTTGTCTCATCAAGTCCATCAGTCATACCATCACACAAGTCAATCCTCCATACAGTCATACAAGTCGTATTGTCTTACATACATTCATACATTCATGCATATACACATTCATGCATACACAACATGCACATAACATCATTCAATACATGGTTGCATTAACCACCCTGAGTCTTGCTTTTCATGTCAATCAATCATGAACAATTTGTGACTCTTTTTCCCCAAGTGTCATACCCAGTGTGTCTAGTCCAGAGATGTCACCCTCTTTATGCCAAGCGGCAGTTCTTTAATGGACAGCTTGTGCATCTTTTATCTTGTCTTTTCGCCAAGTGGCAGTTCTTTAACAAACAGCTTGTGCATCTTTATGCTGAGTGGCAGTTCTTTAACGAACAGCTTGTGCGTACCTTTTGCTTTCGTTTTGTCGTCAATGGCAGTTCGGCAACAACCCGGACATTTGACATTTACCTTTATTTCTTGTCGTCAATGGCAGTTAGGCAACAACCCGGACAGTTGACATCTACCTTTATTTCTTGTCGTCAATGGCAGTTCGGCAACATCCCGAACAG
Organism: Medicago ruthenica; assembly: GCA_018208015.1. Taxonomy (NCBI): domain Eukaryota; kingdom Viridiplantae; phylum Streptophyta; class Magnoliopsida; order Fabales; family Fabaceae; genus Medicago; species Medicago ruthenica. Next base: position 54,226,226 of record CM031375.1, on the reverse strand, counting down.
TTGACATTTACCTTTATTTCTTGTCGTCAATGGCAGTTCGGCAACTACCTGGACAGTTGACATTTACCTTTATTTCTTGTCGTCAATGGCAGTTCGGCAACAACCCGGACAGTTGACATTTACCTTTATTTCTTGTCGTCAATGGCAGTTCGGCAACATCCCGAACAGCTGACATTTACCTGTTTACCGTCACTTTGTTGTCAGTGGCTAGTTCGGTTACACCCCGAACAGCTGGCAGGTTACTTTTATTTCCGTCTTTACCTCAAGTGGCAAGCTGTAACAAACGGGCAGCTTGTGGTCGGTGTCTGTTCTCATATCATACTTCCTTTTTCAGCTGTCAAACCATAGTTGATCCCTTCCCCAGTGAAACTGTGTTATCACCCAGTGAAGTCGGATCCCTTGCTTTAACAAACTCGGGTATCCTTTGGTTTTGTTTTATCCCCAGTCAGGTCATCTTCGCCGTCTTGCATTTGCATTTGCATCACAAGCATCTCACATTTTTTTTAGGTCCAAAATTGGCGTACTCTGTATTTAAGTCCCTTCGACCCGCCGAATCAAAGATTTTCTCTGCAAATCTCCGGGCGAAGAGACTTAAATAGGGGCATCTGTCATACCCCAATTTTTGACCTAAATTTCTTTTTTTTACTCGCCTTTTTGGTTCGGAATTTTTCGTCGTCTTGGACGAAATTTCGACAGAGAGGTATTTTAAAATACCTCATTTTTTTTTAATTTTGTCCAGGTCCGTCTTTTTGTTTTTATTATTATTTTTTATTTTTATTTCTTTTTTCTTGCATTTTCTTTTTATTTATTGCATTTTTCATCCTTTATTTATTCCTCATGCATTTCATCTTATTGTTTTTTTTTATCTTTTGCATTTTCGTCATTTTTTTACTTTATTTTATTTTCTTAATTTTGTAGTTTTTCTCTAGGGTAATCATCATGCATTTTTTCCCCATTATTCATTTTAATGCCTCATAATTCAGCATACCATGCATTTTTTTTATTTACTTTTATGTGACATATTTATTTATTGTTTTGCATTTCATGCATTTTTATTCCTTTATCTTTAGCATAATTATTTTAGTGCATCTGCAAATTTTATTTTTTATTTATTATTTTTTCTTTATTTTTATTTTTATTAGAATGTATTTAGGAACAATGTAAAAATATAAATGAGAATATGCACTGACACCCACACTTTATTTATTCCGCTTTATGTCTTTTACTTTTTACTCCGCTTTACAAAAAAAAATACAAAAATATTAGGTTAGTTTCAAAAGGATTTCATGGTGATCCAACGTCACCACGGAAATTCCTCGTATTTAGCTTTTTGTTCTTTTAGTCTTAGTTAATTATAACAAAAAAAAAACAAAAACATGCAAATAATCAAAAATCACCAAAATATTTTCATAAAAAAATCTTGATTTTCAATCAAGTGCCCTTTTTTCTTTTATTTTCTTTAAATAACCATTAATCCATTTTAATAACATTTAAATCATTTTCAAAAATTAAAAAAAAACACAAACCAATCTTATTTTGCCACTTGGCCTTTATTTTATCTTTAAAACTTTTTTAAAACCAATAAAAAATACAAAACAAATCAACCGTCATTTTTACCCCGAACTACGAGGTTTTGATCCCTCACGGGTACGTAGGCAAATGTAATATCCCGCGTAGAGGTAATCGTTATCAGTGTTAGAATGTTAATTAAGAAGCATGGCAAATATGTAAATAAGTGGAAATGGCATTATAGTAAATATTTTGAAAGGGGAAGATTATTAAACAAGGAAGCAAGATATTTTCTTGCCATCTTTCTCATTCTTTTTACTCTCCCAAAACTAGAAATTTTCTCCCCTCTCCCCCTTGCCACATGCCCTCATCTCACCTGCCAACACCCATCCAAACATCATTCAAAATCTTGTAAGAAATCTTGCAAAACAAGCTTGGTTTGGAAGCCTAGAACAAGAGAAGGAAAAGGAAGAATAAGGAAGAATCAAGAGAAGAGAAGATTGAAGCAAGTTAGGGTTTTGAAGTAGAGAGCTTAGCAAGCACCAAGCATAATTAAGGTGAGCTCCACTAAGTTTTATACCCATTTAGGGGTAAATTTGAGGTTTATGAGGAAAGGAATAACATGATGATTTTGTCTAGATTTGTATTATTTAGTTTCCCTATTGTTAATACTTGATATGCTATGATCTTATATGTTGAAAACCTTTGATTTTGATGTATAAATGCTTGCTGGACTGTGTATGGATGGAAAACTCGTTTTTGAACTTTCTGGAACAGCTACAGGGGCTGTCACCCCTGGATTTATCGTGCCATGATGGCCTTCATCGTGCCATGATCATGGTGATCAGGCAGCCATCGTGCCACGATAGGTGGCTGGCGTGCCACGATAAATCCAGCAAGCCACCTCTTTTTGAAATGTGTTTTTATGGCCAGAAATCATCCGCACAGTGCCAGTATGTCTTTGTGCATTTAAAAATGGAAGAATAGATCATGGTATACCTTGTATTAGCATGAGTGTGGGGTTAGAAACTTCACATATCTTTGAGGATTAACCTCATTAAGAATCAAGAAATCAATTATGACAATGGGTAGAGTTATCCCTAAGATATTTAGTAAGATAGGGACTTGGTTCCCCACTTTAGATAATGGCTCATGAGAACGATGAGTCAAGAACCTTGATAGGTTAATGAGATTATAGAAGATACTCTTCCCGTATTAAGCACAAGAATGTTACCATATTCAAGTTTAGAACCTTTTATAGGTTAAGTATCCAAGAGTTATTAAGATCCTAAGCCGTGGCCTTCGTCGTTCACGCTAGTGGAACACGAATGGTTCATGCAAAGTAAAGACTAAGATTAAGATAATAAGTCGTGACTTTCATCGTTCACGCTAGTGGGACATGAAAGGCTCATGCATAAGTTTTAAGAATATTAATTCGCGTCTCTGGTCGTTCACGCTAGTGGGACACGGGAGGTATATGCGTAAGTCAAGATTATTATTAAGTCGTGTCTTCTGTTGTTCACGCTAGTGGGACGTGTTATTCCGCAAGGATGACCGCACGACGACAAGAGGAGTCCGGTGTTAGCCTGATATGATAGGAATTTTCACCGGTAGAAGGGAGATGTACTTCGGGGTTACTCCACCCGGATGCACTCCGTAAAATGAACCCAGATAATGATTGTTTGTTCAACGCTAACTCCTAACTTAAGGATATGACAATATGAATATGTATATATATTATATACCAAGAGATAAGACAAATGGTTAGTAAAAGAGAAAGTGATTGTAACACCCATACTAATTTTAACTAGTATATTAGCATGTGCGTTAAACTGATACTGGATACATTTAAAAATTTCAATAATAATAATTATACATCACAGATGAGAGAATACATATTACTCGTTGTACAAATAATCCAATATTTATACAATGCTTAAACAAATGTCCATAAAGCTTCTGAGCTGGTACACCACGAGTAAATGCACTCCATCCAGTACCTCTATGAAGATCTTCGTCACGAACCTCTGACTAGCCTGTAAACCTGCACCAGAAGGAATGGGATGAGACATAATGTCTCAGTGAGCTCTACCCAACCTACTGTTGGCAACCACAGGGAACCTAGGGTCGCCATGCCTACCTTAGCAATCTTGGGGATTTCCTAGGATCGCCAAGTCTTTAACTGCCTATGACTATAAATCCTCCTGTAACTATAACCTAAACTGCCTATAACCTTTGTTGTAACCGTCTATAACCATTGCCATAACGGCCTATGACTATCACTATAATTGCCTAAATCCATAACTATGATCCTGTCTGTATCTATGACTTAGTGATCGGGGGAAAAAGACCTAGGATCACTTTCTGATAATTGTCTATAACTATAACTGTATGTTTCCTGTGACTATGACTGTAACTGTAACTGTGACTATAACTGTGAAACATAAAACGTATAAACAGTTCGATAGCAGTTTTATGTTAGCTGTTAGCGTTGAACAAACAATTATCTGAGTTCATTTTACGGAGGGCACCCCGGGTGGAGCAACCCCGAGATACGTCTCCCTATGAACCGGTGAAACTCCTATCATATCAGGCTATCACCGGACTCCCTATGAAATTGCATGTGGATAACCCTCTCGGAGAGATCCCATCCGGCGTATCCCGGAGTCTGCTGAACATGCCTATGACTGTGAAACGTGCAAGCACGCCAATAACTTTGATCTTTAATTCTTTAACTTTAACGTATGAACGTATAATCTGTTACTTTGATTCTATAACAATACTGTAATCTATAACCTGTAATCTATAACCTGTAATCTATAACCTTGGCTTATCGTTCTCATAAGCCTCCTATAATTGTTGGAAAACCAACTCTATTAACTATATCTTTAACTATGATTGCTAAACATTCCATGCTTATGGATTCCAAAGGAACCTTTCTATGACTTGTTCACCTCTTTAGGCTCTCTAATCATCAAACTATAAGCCTTCCCTAATGATCTAATCATGCCCTAAGGGATAGGTCCTTTAACACTATAAAGAGATACATAGCCATTACACATCGCTTAATGAGTTTGGGATAATGTTGGATGGCCGGAATGGTGCAAGTAAATGTGGAAAAATTTCATGTTCTGCCTCCTTCAAAATCGTGACACGATTTTGGAATCGTGTCACGATTCCATGCCCAGAATTCGTGTTTGTTCCTGCCTGTAAAATCGTGACACGGTTGCTGAATCGTGACACGATTTTACCTGCAGTTGGGCAACATAGGGCAGTTTCAAAGCATAATTTTCACCATTCTTGGCACAATCAAACACACCCAAACATCATACAGCTTATGGCACATTTCTAAGTCCTATAAACAGCTTATAACATGCTAGAACAAGGAATTACTATAAAGAGGAAGATTAGGGTTCTATAATCACAAACTTGACTATAAACTATAAACTTCAAAACTTAAACAAGGAGGGTTCTAAAACCCACTAGGAGCTCACCTTATACTTGATTCCAATCCTTGCCAAGCTTTAACTCAAAACCCTAGCTCCAAGCTCCAAAATCTCTACTCAAGAAATCCTCTACTCCTTGGCTTTCCTTGCTCCAAGTTTCACCAACAAAGCTTGCTTATCACAAGAGAGTTTGGGGAGGAAATTACTAGGTTAAGGGTTAAAGATTGATGATGAAGTGAAGATGAAAGGGGAGGGCGAAAATGAGAGGAAAAGGGAGAGCAAATTTCAGATTTTTGAGGCAAAGAAAATGAGTAGAAACATTGCCCATTTTCATATTTATCCTATAACCATTTTCCCACAAATTACAATTATGCCATTGCCACTTATTTTCATAATTGCCATTCCTTTCGTTTAGTTCCTGCAACACTGTTAAGTCACATTTAAGCGGGATATTACACTCTACCCCCCTTAAAAGAAATTTCGTCCTCGAAATTTAGAAAATCCTTCGAAGATCCTGTAAAGGTAAATTCTTTTACCTCTTTCTTTACTATGAAAATTTCCAATTCTTTTGCTTATTGGGATTCCATGGCAACTCTAATGTCTGACATATAGATTAGTCACGCGACTCGATTAGACCATATTGGTTAAAACTTGTTCTTTAGCCATGATTTTCATTTCTATAAACTATAACATATGACAATCTCCTTTCCGCCGAAAGATTTTGGTGCATCTTGCATAACTATTACCTGTAAAGACGCATGGTTATCTGAACCAACTTTTCCATCTCATATGACTATGATCTCTGTTCGACATATTCCTTACAAATCCAATTTAAAATTATTAGGTCTTGGATTTCACTTACCGAATTCTATCAGTTCTTCTTTAATTGACCATTCCATATTACCCTGAAGACGTCGGGTCGATCTGATTTTCCTTAATTATTCCAACTTTCCGAGAGATCTATTACATTACGCTTAGTTCAAAGGACTTTTGTCTTTAACTTTCGCCTCGTAAGGCGACCTTTACTGTTACATTCGCATCATTCTTCATATAAATTTATTCTTCCACTGAAAGGCATCTGATATTGGGTATCCTCAGACGGAAATGAAATCTATTACAACTACCTCCACGATTTAAATTCCAAGTGGTGGCTGAACTTAAGGTACAAGTTCCTTTCTTTCTATCATCCTGGTGTAACTATTATCACAAACATAAGCATCGTTCACATTCCCACTGCAGGAATCCTTAAGGCTCGAGAAATCATATGAGCCTCTATTGTTCCGATTTAAATAATCAACGTCAACACGTAGTTAAGGTCTTAGGAGCTTTCTTCTTTTTTTTTTTTTTTTTCTATGATTCTGACAATCTTACTTCAATTACGATATTCCTTACTCATGGGAATTAATACTGGCTTTACCCATAATTTCAACTTATGAAAGTTTAGTACAAGTGACGTGTAGCATAAGCCGTCTCATATACTATCATATAATATTATCCATAGCACATAGCTTCTATACATGATCGAGTACGTGTACACTCTTATCGGGTACACAGTACGCCGCCTCGTCATTGTCCAACTAATGGGACACCATACTTAATCAACTTATACCTGAGACAAAACCACGTCAACCAAGGTCACTCTCTTAACTTTTGATTCATACTTGTATTCTTTGAACATTCACAATCCCATAACATAAATTATGGTTACATTCCGTTGGCGTTATAACTTATTTTGTCCAAGGACATTCTCCGTTTCCTAAGAGAAAACTCTATTCTGTTCGCTATTCAAAATATCATTCTTAAACTCTGAATCCCTTAATTCATGACTTGAATTCATGTAGCCTTTTACTATAAACTATGAGTAATCCTCTGATCGATGTAAAACATTTCCTTCCTTTAACCGTTAACATCAAGTTCAAAAATTTTCTGAACTTCTCAATTGAGACTTTCCTGCTAAAACATTTCCGATTGCGTACCACGGTTACCGATACATGTCACACGACTATAAATTATGTTACACTACTATCTAAGTAGCATAAACTCTGCCTGATCAGTATACATAATACTAATCATAACCTGTTACATGCCTGTTACATGCGACATGCTAGCATAACGTGGGCACGATGCGGAATAACTGTATGCCACGGCATAATTCCTCTTTGGTTAAACTTACTATTCAAATTAACTTTAAGTTACCGAGCTGAAACAGCTAGATTACCGTATTAAATGTGGCCTCCTTCGCGTGCTATAATTACATCCTTTAAAGTTATCATCCAGTTTCGATTCTCTTATCCCATGAGTTTCGGGGTCTGATACATTCGTCGACTTATCTATTAAAATTCCCTGTTAGAACTGATGATAAGTTCAAATCATCATTACTTACACATATTCTGTAACTTGAGATTTAATCTCTAAATACCTTTCCTATAATTCCTCTGACAAGGACTTCACAAACATCCTTTTCTCTAAACTTCAGCTTTGATTTGTCTATTAACTCATAATTGGATTACTTCTCCGCTGCGCGACTCTGATTTAAACAATTAACCTTGGAATAGAAGTAATACACCACTATTACCATATAGAATCTCCTCAGCCAATCTTTTAACTTTATAACTTTGTAGTTACCACTCATGACCATCTTATCTTATAATTTCTCTTGTGGTTTAATCCACCTGTTCAACTTACTGATCGCTCGACGCTTGACTTTGCGTTTCCTTTCGAACATAAACGAAATTCTTACTTTCATGAAAACACCGAACCCTGTAGACAGTCTTTAACAATGAATACGAGCCCAATGATGCTCCTATTAAAACAACTTAAGTCCATACATTATTTACTTGTGGTAACTTCTAGAATCATTCTATGACTTCCGGAGATTCTCGTCTTTTATACACTTAATCGATTAATGAATCGAGTCTCATCCTATAATTATCCGTAGGGATTTCACATCCACAACCTTTTTCCAAGACACTTAGGTCCACATAACTCTAACATAACTCTTGGTTACTTCTCGGATTGCTCCGGGAATAATCCGTCTGGATAGAACTCAACTTTTACCGGCTCTCCTATAAATTCAAACATGTGATACACCTCTTCGAATACCGATTAATAAATCTGTAAGCTTCAATACTTAGCATTTTCCATTGGGTCCTTCCTATAACTTATTACTGTATTCACCATTCCATTCTAATCCTGTTATCTGAATATTAGTCCATCTGACTTCTCGACCGTTGCCCTCTTCATGGTTTCGAACAATCCAAGGTATATATATATATATATATCTACCATCATTAACATCTATCAACATAAGGTGATCTTTGTCGGCTTACCCTAATACTCGTGTGAGGAGCCCATCAAAAGATAACATAGAACTCCTTAACATAACTGTAGCTTTAACTATGACTCGTACGTTAGTGACAATCTTCCTGCTTAATCTTTGAAACCGATCTACTATAATCCGCCAACATAAGATTCAATCTTTAATCCATACCCTTACCGGGGTTTCCTTTACTTATCGCTACGCTCGCATTCTTCATACCAAGCATCTTGGTGTCCATAATAAAAGAAAGTAATCTATTCATCCATCCAATATTTCGCTTAATACTTAAATAAGTCCCTTACATCCTTACACACTATATAGTCACTGGAAGCCCAGAGTTTCCAATCGTTAACTTGTTATCCCTTATTCCAAGTCGCTGGGTTTGGTATTACAATCCTTTGCATCTGCAGCCGGAATTAAAACTCTAATTTACCATTCACTTTAACTTTCCAAATTTTGGTTCCCATTAAGATCCCAAATCATTTCTTAGTGTATTCCATAATTCTTTACTCTACACATCTTTCCGGAGAAAGCATCGCTCAAGGATGCGTCCAACTAGTTAAGGTACTTGACCTTACTCTTAAATACCTCTTATAATTCTGAGACTTTGCCATTAACTGGCTCAGTTACTTCACCGTTAGAGAACCATCTTTTGACATTAAACACTTGTCAATTTCGTCATAAAAACTGACGTCTTAACCTTTACCCTTTGAACACTTCTTTCCTCCTTGGTCACATTCAGCTCTCGGATATTTGTCCTAACTGTCATATACTAGACTGAGTTGATCAGGCTCAACTAGATGTGACCTTTAGAACAACATCCGGAACCCAATGATTCCACTACTTTTATTGAATCTTAAACGACCCATGGCACGGTCTGAATCGACCTGCTCTGATACCAATTGTAACACCCATACTAATTTTAACTAGTATATTAGCATGTGCGTTAAACTGATACTGGATACATTTAAAAATTTCAATAATAATAATTATACATCACAGATGAGAGAATACATATTACTCGTTGTACAAATAATCCAATATTTATACAATGCTTAAACAAATGTCCATAAAGCTTCTGAGCTGGTACACCACGAGTAAATGCACTCCATCCAGTACCTCTATGAAGATCTTCGTCACGAACCTCTGACTAGCCTGTAAACCTGCACCAGAAGGAATGGGATGAGACATAATGTCTCAGTGAGCTCTACCCAACCTACTGTTGGCAACCACAGGGAACCTAGGGTCGCCATGCCTACCTTAGCAATCTTGGGGATTTCCTAGGATCGCCAAGTCTTTAACTGCCTATGACTATAAATCCTCCTGTAACTATAACCTAAACTGCCTATAACCTTTGTTGTAACCGTCTATAACCATTGCCATAACGGCCTATGACTATCACTATAATTGCCTAAATCCGTAACTATGATCCTGTCTGTATCTATGACTTAGTGATCGGGGGAAAAAGACCTAGGATCACTTTCTGATAATTGTCTATAACTATAACTGTATGTTTCCTGTGACTATGACTGTAACTGTAACTGTGACTATAACTGTGAAACATAAAACGTATAAACAGTTCGATAGCAGTTTTATGTTAGCTGTTAGCGTTGAACAAACAATTATCTGAGTTCATTTTACGGAGGGCACCCCGGGTGGAGCAACCCCGAGATACGTCTCCCTATGAACCGGTGAAACTCCTATCATATCAGGCTATCACCGGACTCCCTATGAAATTGCATGTGGATAACCCTCTCGGAGAGATCCCATCCGGCGTATCCCGGAGTCTGCTGAACATGCCTATGACTGTGAAACGTGCAAGCACGCCAATAACTTTGATCTTTAATTCTTTAACTTTAACGTATGAACGTATAATCTGTTACTTTGATTCTATAACAATACTGTAATCTATAACCTGTAATCTATAACCTGTAATCTATAACCTTGGCTTATCGTTCTCATAAGCCTCCTATAATTGTTGGAAAACCAACTCTATTAACTATATCTTTAACTATGATTGCTAAACATTCCATGCTTATGGATTCCAAAGGAACCTTTCTATGACTTGTTCACCTCTTTAGGCTCTCTAATCATCAAACTATAAGCCTTCCCTAATGATCTAATCATGCCCTAAGGGATAGGTCCTTTAACACTATAAAGAGATACATAGCCATTACACATCGCTTAATGAGTTTGGGATAATGTTGGATGGCCGGAATGGTGCAAGTAAATGTGGAAAAATTTCATGTTCTGCCTCCTTCAAAATCGTGACACGATTTTGGAATCGTGTCACGATTCCATGCCCAGAATTCGTGTTTGTTCCTGCCTGTAAAATCGTGACACGGTTGCTGAATCGTGACACGATTTTACCTGCAGTTGGGCAACATAGGGCAGTTTCAAAGCATAATTTTCACCATTCTTGGCACAATCAAACACACCCAAACATCATACAGCTTATGGCACATTTCTAAGTCCTATAAACAGCTTATAACATGCTAGAACAAGGAATTACTATAAAGAGGAAGATTAGGGTTCTATAATCACAAACTTGACTATAAACTATAAACTTCAAAACTTAAACAAGGAGGGTTCTAAAACCCACTAGGAGCTCACCTTATACTTGATTCCAATCCTTGCCAAGCTTTAACTCAAAACCCTAGCTCCAAGCTCCAAAATCTCTACTCAAGAAATCCTCTACTCCTTGGCTTTCCTTGCTCCAAGTTTCACCAACAAAGCTTGCTTATCACAAGAGAGTTTGGGGAGGAAATTACTAGGTTAAGGGTTAAAGATTGATGATGAAGTGAAGATGAAAGGGGAGGGCGAAAATGAGAGGAAAAGGGAGAGCAAATTTCAGATTTTTGAGGCAAAGAAAATGAGTAGAAACATTGCCCATTTTCATATTTATCCTATAACCATTTTCCCACAAATTACAATTATGCCATTGCCACTTATTTTCATAATTGCCATTCCTTTCGTTTAGTTCCTGCAACACTGTTAAGTCACATTTAAGCGGGATATTACAGTGATCATAGACTTTTCCCCAATCACTAAGTATAAGAACAAACATATGATTAAGACAAGCAGCGATCCTAGTATTTTCCCCTTGATCGCGGAATATGTAAGGTTATGACTTGGCGATCATAGGTATCCCCAAGATTGCCAAGGTAGGCACGGCGACCCTAGGTTCCCTGTGGTTGCCAACAATAGGTAGGGTAGGAGCTCACTGAGACGTTATGTCTCATCCCTTTCCTTCTGGTGCAGGTTCTTCGCAGGTAGCACGACGTAAAGGTAAAGAGAAGGCTATGGATTGATCGTGCTGCTTATGTTTTATTTAGATGTTGTATATAAATGATGTATTATGATGTATATTACGGAGAATGTTTTGTATCGGATTATGGATTGTATCAAAGACATATGTATTGTATAATTACTAAACAACTTTCTGTATTGTATTTAATGTATCCGGTACGAAATTTTAATACTCGTAAGAGATCCTAGGCAATCTCTATATGGGTGTTACAGCAAAGGACCTTGTCCTTTCAAATCATAAAAAATAAAAAATAAATACTTTTTTTCTCACTACTCTAATTCTTTCTTTATTAAAAAAAAAATGTATAAGCAAGTTATAGCCAAAATAAATAAATAAAATCAAGAGGTTCTCGTAGAGTACTACAAACGTTTAGGGTGCTAACACCTTCCCTAAACGTAACTAACCCCCGAACCCTAATCTTTAAAAATTGTGGTAATTTAGAACTTTTGCCCATTTTCTTTTGAAAAATTAAAAGTTCTGTCGTGAAATAAAATTAGTGAGTCAACGCTAATCAATAGCTTGATCTCCGAAAATCACCGCGACAGAAATATTTCTGTCGCGGTGATTTTCGGAGATCAAGCTATTGATTAGCGTTGACTCACTAATTTTATTTCATGACTGAACTTTTAATTTTTTCAAAAGAAAAGTAGAAAAAAGTTCTAAATTACCACTTTTTTAAAGATTTAGGATTCGGGGGTTAGTTACGTTTAGGGAAGGTGTTAGCACCCTAAACGTTCGTAGTACTCTACGAGAACCTCTAGATTTTATTTATTTATTTTTGCTATAACTTGCTTATTTTTTTAAAAGAAAAGAATGAATTAGAGTAGTGAGAAAAAAATGTTTTTTTTTTTTTATGATTTGGAAGGACAAGGTCTTTTGCCTACGTACCCGTGAGGGATCAAAACCTCGTAGTTCGGGGTAAAAATGACGGTTGATTTGTTTTGTATTTTTTATTGGTTTTAAAAAAGTTTTAAAGATAAAATAAAGGCCAAGTGGCAAAATAAGATTGGTTTGTGTTTTTTTTTAATTTTTGAAAATGATTTAAATGTTATTAAAATGGATTAATGGTTATTTAAAGAAAATAAAAGAAAAAAGGGCACTTGATTGAAAATCAAGGTTTGTTTATGAAAATATTTTGGTGATTTTTGATTATTTGCATGTTTTTGTTTTTTTTGTTATAATTAACTAAGACTAAAAGAACAAAAAGCTAAATACGAGAAATTTCCGTGGTGACGTTGGATCACCACGAAATCCTTTTGAAACTAACCTAATATTTTTTTTTTGTAAAGCGGAGTAAAAAGTAAAAGACATAAAGCGGAATAAATAAAGTGTGGGTGTCGGTGCATATTCTCATTTATATTTTTACATTGTTCCTAAATAAATTCTAATAAAAATAAAAATAAAGACAAAATAATAAATAAAAAATAAAATTTGCAGATGCACTAAAATAATTATGCTAAAGATAAAGGAATAAAAATGCATGAAATGCAAAACAATAAATAAATATGTCACATAAAAGTAAATAAAAAAAATGCATGGTATGCTGAATTATGAGGCATTAAAATGAATAATGGGGAAAAAATGCATGATGATTACCCTAGAGAAAAACTACGAAATTAAGAAAATAAAATAAAGTAAAAAAATGAAGAAAATGCAAAAGATAAAAAAAAACAATAAGATGAAATGCATGAGGAATAAATAAAGGATGAGAAATGCAATAAATAAAAAGAAAATGCAAGAAAAAAGAAATAAAATAAACAAATAAAAATAAAAGAAAAGGAGGGTGCAGTAGCAGGAGAAGGGGGTGCAGAAAGAACTCAGAAGGGAAGAGGGAAAGAAAGGGAACTGGGCCGTGTGAAGCCTGTTGGGCTTGAAAGGGGAAGAAAAACCGGACCGGTCCGGTTTAAGCGAACCGAACCGGTTCGGTGTTTATAAAAAGAAGGCCAGTTTTTTCTTTCATTTTTTGCAAGGCTCTCTCTCTTACAGAGCTCTTTCTCCGATCAGCCGACCGCCCTCCTCCGCCTCATCGCCGCCGGATCTCTCTCTCACACTTCCTTTCCTTTCTCGCTCTCTCTATATATCTCTCTCACACAGCCAATCTGAAGAAAAAAACACAAATCTACCAAGAAGATGAACTAAAACGCAAGTTGGTTATGTTTTCGACGTTGTCGCCGTCGCTGGTTTTTGGGTTCGGTGGTGGTGGTGACGGAGGGTGGAGGTGCGGTTTAGATCTGGATTTTTTTGGTTTCCCACGTCGTCACTGTTGCCGATTTCTGGGTTCGACTGTGGTGGCGGTGACAGAAAGTGGAGGTGTTGGTGGGTAACACCGGTGGCCGTGAGATAGAGAGAAAGACGTCGGTTGGTGGTGGGTGGGGTGAGAGGGAGGTTTTGTTGGCCGCGGCTGTGGTGTAGGTTAGGGGAGGAAGTGGCTGTTTTTGAGTGGTGGCGCGGCCAGGTGGGATGTTAGAGGGGTGGTGGCTGAGTTGTTGTTTGATCGTGGGTTACTGGGGAGTTGGGAAGGTTGGTGGCCGTGTGGCTCGTGTTGTTGCTGTTGTTGTGTTTGGTTTCTGATGAATTCTGAATTTTTGGTTCTGATTGAATTCTCAATTGGCTCCCCCCTGTGTTGCTGACTGAATCCCCTTTTTATTATGCAATGCAGATTAATGTGATTTAAAAGTCAATGATGGACAATAAACATAATTAATCAGCAAGGGACCAAAAAAAAGGCAACCATTAAAATGGTTATTAAAAATCATTAAAAACATCAGTCAACCCCCTTAAAAAAATTAAATTAAATAAAATCCGAAAATAAAATGTAAAAAAGGAAAAAAATAAATAAAAAGAAAAATGAGAAAATAAAAAAATAATAATAAAAGAAATAATAATACCAAAAAAAAACTGTCGTCGTCGGAACCAAAAATGAGGTATTTTAAAATATCTCCCTGCCGAAATTTCGTCTGATGCGACGAAAAAAATATCGAGCCAAAAAGACGAGTGAAAAAAAGATTTTAGGTCAAAAATTGGGGTATGACAGATGCCCCTATTTAAGTCTCTTCGTCCGGAGATTTGAAGAGAAAATCTTGGATTCGACAGGTCGAAGGACTTAAATACAGAGTACGCCAATTTTGGACCTAAAAAAAACGTGAAATGCTCGTGATGCAAATGTGAATGCAAGACGGCGAGGACGACCCGACTGGGGATAAAACAAAACAAAAGGATACCCGAGTTCGTTAAAGAAAGGGATCCGACTCCACTGGGGAATAACATGATTTCACTGGGGAAGGAGTTGTCTACTATCGCACTAATTCAGAACGATAGCCTAACAAAGACCGATGTTACCTACTATCGTGTAAATGATAGTTTAAAAAAAGGTAAAAGAAGGAGACACTGTCTACTATCAACAAAGATGATAGCTTAAAGAAGACAGATGACATGTATTATCTACTATCGTGTAAATGATAGCTTAAAAAAAGGTAAAAGAAGGAGACACTGTCTACTATCAACAAAGATGATAGCTTAAAGAAGACAGATGACATCTATTACCTACTATCGTGTATTGATAGCTTAAAAAAGGTAATAGAAGGAGACACTGTCTACTATCAACAAAGATGATAGCTTAAAGAAGACAGATGACATGTATTACCTACTATCGTGTAAATGATAGCTTAAAAAAAGGTAAAAGAAGGAGACACTGTCTACTATCAACAAAGATGATAGCTTAAAGAAGACAGATGACGTGTATTACCTACTATCGTGTAATATCCCGTTTAAATGTAACAGTTATAAGCGTAGAAACTTCGTATGCAAGCAATGGCAAAGTGGTAATTAAGTAGTGGCATAATAGTAATTAAGAGGAAAAATGCTTTTGGATATATATGAAATTGGAAGAGTTTTCTACTCATTTTCTCTCATAAGCAAAACCAGAATTTTTGCTCTTCTTTCTTCTCATTTTCGTCCCACTCTCCCTACCATTTTCATCATCAAATCTTCAACCTTAAATCTAGTAAACTCCTTCTTAAACAATTGTGAGACAAGCAAGCTTTTGTTGGGAAATTTTGGAGCAAGAATAAGAAGGAAAAGCCAAGGGTGTAGAAGTGGTTTTGAGTAGAACTTTGGGCTTGAAGCTAGGGTTTGATCTTCTCAACTTAGCAAGCAATCTTTGGGTTTGAGGTGAGCTCTTAGAGGGTTTTAGAACCCTACCTTGTTTAAGCTTTAAAGTCATAGTATTAATAGTTATTTTTGATGGAATCATGCCTAATTCCCTTGATGGTTTGTGTATATGATTAGTATGTGATGAGTTGATTATATGTCATAGAAATCCATTCCCATGAGTTTATTGATGTTTGGGGATGTTTGGTTAGCCTAGGAAGTGAGTTTTTGTGTCCTGCTGAAGCCAAAATCGTGCTCCGATTTATGGGCATCGTGCTACGATTTTATACCCTGTTTTTCATGAAACTTTCGCAGAAAATCGTGCTACGATATCCCCATATCGTGCTACGATATTGGTCCTGTCAGCATTAAATTTTCGTGAACTTTGGCTAGGTAATGGGAAAGGATAAGGGATAGGCATGGTATTAGAAGATGTATACTTGTATTCCTAAGCTATATAGATGTGTATAGGGCATGGTAATGGGATTAATTCTTGGAATGAAATCCCTACATTCAATTAAGAATGTGCACGCTTAAGAGCATGAGAGTTGGTATGATTTATCAATCATAGTTATAGACGAGTGCAAGAGTTGGTTCTCCAACAATTATAGGAGGCTTATGAGAACGATAAGCCAAGTTTATAGATTACAGTTTATAGAATTTTAGGAAGAGTTTATATGTTCAAAGTAATAGTTATGTATATGTATTTATACACTCATAGATCAAAGTCAAAGAATAATAATAACTCAAAGTCATAGGCATGTTCAGCAGACTCCGGGATACGCCGGATGGGATTTCTCCGAGAGGGTTATCCACATGCAATTTCATAGGGAGTCCGGTGATAGCCTGATATGATAGGAGTTTCACCGGTTCATAGGGAGCTGTCCTCGGGGTTACTCCACCCGGGCCGCACTCCGTAAAACGAACTCAGATTAATTGTTTGTTCAACGCTAACAGCTAACATAAAACACTTTATTGCTTTATGTTATACAGTCATAGTAAAAGTTATAGTTAAAGGAAGTTTCACAGTTAAGATAGATTATAGTTAAAGTCATAGGCAGGTTTAAAGACTTGGCGATTCTAGAATTCCCCTAAATTGCCAAGGTAGGCATGGCGACCCTAGGTTCCCTGTGGTCGCCTAACAGTAGGTTGGGTAGAGCTCACTGAGACATTATGTCTCATCCCATTCCTTCTGGTGCAGGTTCACAGGCAGGATCGCAATCAGCACGCAACAAGGGTAAGGAGAAGGCTACAGACTGATCGTGCTGTTTGTTATATGTTTGGATTATTGTATTATATGGATGTATTATTGAGTTGTGATACTTGATGTACAATTAACAAGAGAATTGTTTTAACTTTGGATGTAATATTACAGTGTGTTGTAATATTTGTATGAACTTTTATATTGTAAATTAATGTATCCAGTACGAAATTTTAATACTCGTATAAGATCCTAGGCAATCTTATTATGGGTGTTACAATTTGGTATCAGAGCAGGTCGATTCAGACCGTGCCATGGGTCATTAAAATACAATTCAAGTTTGTGGATCTCTTGGATCCGGGACATTATTCTAAATGTTATATCTTGTTGAAACTGATCACTTTGACTTGTGTATGACAGTTAGGATAATATGTCTGGGAGGAGAAGAGGTCCTGGCAGGCCTAGATCAAATCAGGCTAATGCTGAGGAAGCCGGAGGAGACCCTAATATGCAATTTTGGGCACAGATGATGCAACAGCAACAGGCGTTGCAGCAACAATACCAGGAGCAGCAAGCTCAGGCTGCGTTACAGCATCAACAGATGATGTTGATGATGCAGCAGCAAGCCCAACAACAGGCTCAAGCTCAGCAAGAATGGATGGGAATGATGCACCATGGACAAGGTGCTCAACAGCAGACACCACCACCAGCAGTGGCGAATCCGTCCTACCGGGAATTTAACAGAAATCACCCTCCTGAGTTCAATGGGGAAGGTGAACCTCCAGAGGCTAAGAGATGGCTGAAACAGATAGAGAAAGTGTTCCGGATGGTGGATTGCCCTGAGGAAAGTAAAGTATTGTTGGCCACTAACCAGTTCAGAGGCGCAGCGGAAGATTGGTGGGAATCCGCTCAACGCCGAATGATAGCAAACGATGTTGAGGTGAACTGGGATAACTTCAAGGAAGCTATGATAGAGAAGTATATCCCGATGTCTTATAAGGTGAAGAAAGAACAGGAATTTCTTGAGTTGAAGCAAGGTGGCATGTCAGTCACCGAGTTTACAAAGAAGTTTGAAGAGTTGTCGTATTACTCCTCTCACAACGAGTATGCCGCTAATGAGAATTGGAAGATGAATCAGTATAGGCGTGGGCTGAGAGGTGAGATTGATACAGCCGTGAGTCTACAAAGGAATACTACCTACGACGAGATGGTCCATGATAGTTTGGTTGCGGAGGCGGGTTTTGCCAAGACCGCGAAAGAAAAAGCTGCAGCATATGAAAAGAGAAAGGGAAAGTTTCCAGATAGGTATCAAGAGAACAAGCCTAAGGGTTCTCCAAAAAGGGGAAAGCAGTCATTTACACCGCAGGCGAATGACAATTGCAAATACTGTGGAAAACTACATCGTGGTGAATGCATGAGACGTACGGGTGTGTGTTTCTGGTGTAGGCAACCGGGACACGTTTTTGCAAACTGTCCAGAAAGAAAGAATAAAAGTGGAGCTGAAGGTACTACAACAAGTAAGGGCAGAGTGTACTCCCTTGATGGCCAGAAGGCTTTGGCAAATGAAGATTTAATTGCTGGTATGTGTTACTTAGGCCAAACTCCAGTTAAAGTGCTTTTTGATTGTGGTGCAACATGTTCCTTTATTTCTTACAAGTGTGTTGAAGCTTTACAATTGTCTATGTCACCGTTGATACCTCCTATGACGGTATCCACCGCTACTGAAGGCGGAGTAGTAGCTAGTTTTATATGTGAAAATTGCCCGATCACTGTATCTAGTAAGACATACTATATAGACTTGGTGTGTCTTCCCATGATACAGCTTGATGTGATCTTAGGAATGGATTGGTTATCTGCTAACCATGTGTATATTGGATGTGCGGAGAAGTGCATTTTTATGCCTACAGATGATACGACCGAAGGTGTGGCTTTGTCAGAGTTAATCAACCGCACGCATCAGCTTACTCAGCTTATGTGTGCCCAGGATAATGGTTTTTATGTGATGGTTACTGTGACTTCAGAATCAGAACTGAGTCCCAGTGACATTCCTGTTGTCAGTGACTATTTGGATGTTTTTCCTTCAGAGATAAGTAATTTGCCCCCTGAACGGGAAGTTGAGTTTTCCATTGATCTCGTTCCAGGATCAGAACCAGTATCAGTGGCGCCTTATAGAATGTCACCATCAGAGTTAAAGGAATTGAAGTCTCAGTTAGAAGACTTGATTCAGAAACATTTCATCAGGCCCAGTGTGTCACCTTGGGGTGCGCCAGTGTTATTGGTTAAGAAGAAGGATGGTAGTATGAGATTGTGCATTGATTACCGTCGGTTAAATAAAGTAACAATTAAGAATAAGTATCCGTTACCGAGGATTGATGATCTTTTGGATCAACTCAAAGGAGCTGCAGTGTTTTCAAAGATTGATCTCAGATCAGGATACCACCAGATTCGTATCAAATCATCAGATGTGTCCAAGACGGCGTTCAGAACACGTTACGGACATTATGAATTTTTGGTTATGCCGTTTGGAGTTACTAATGCTCCAGCAGTGTTCATGGATTATATGAATAGAATATTCCAGCCTTACCTGGATCAGTTTGTTGTAATCTTCATAGATGATATTTTGATCTACTCAAAGGACTCACAGGAACATGCTCAACATCTGAGGATTGTTTTGGACATCCTTAGAGAAAATCAGTTATATGCAAAATTCAGCAAATGTGAATTTTGGTTATCGGAAATCCAGTTTTTGGGGCATGTTATTTCTAAAGGAGGAGTGTCAGTTGACTCATCAAAGGTTGAAGCTGTCCTAAATTGGGCCAGACCAACGAATGTAACAGAGGTTCGGAGTTTCCTCGGTTTAGCAGGTTACTACCGGAGATTTATTATGAGATTCTCACAGATTGCCATGCCATTGACACGCCTCACAAGGAAAGATGTGCCTTTCGTCTGGGACGAAGATTGTGAGAAAAGTTTTCGGACTTTGAGGAAGAAATTATCCAAGGCTCCAGTTTTAGCAATACCTGACCCTGAAAAGAGATATGTGGTTTATTGTGATGCGTCCTCTAAAGGACTGGGCAGTGTGCTCATGCAAGAAGGTAATGTGATAGCTTATGCTTCTCGGCAGCTTAAATCTCATGAGGAGAATTACCCCACTCATGACCTTGAGTTGGCGGCAATAGTTTTTGCTTTGAAAGTGTGGAGGCACCATTTATATGGAGCACAATTTGACTTGTTCAGTGACCACAAAAGTTTAAAGTATTTGTTCGACCAACGGGAACTGAACATGAGACAGAGGAGATGGATGGAATATTTAAAGGATTTTGATTTCGAGCTAAAGTATCACCCTGGAAAGGCGAATGTAGTTGCGGACGCCTTGAGCAGGAAATCTTTGATTAAAGCAGAAGTATTGATGCATACCTGTGGTTTGTATGAGAAATTTCGAGATCTTAATCTCAGCGTTACAGAATTGGATGATGGCGTCTTGTTACAAAGATTAGAGGTTACTTGTGATTTACGGTCCCGAATCGCGCAAGCTCAAGAATCAGATGTGAATCTTCAGAGGAGGATTGGTCAGCCAGAATTTTCAAGGGCTTCAGATGGTATTCTGCTGTTTGAAGGTAGAGTTTGTGTTCCAAATGATACTAGTTTAAAGAGGTTAATCTTGGAAGAGGCGCACAAGAGTAGTTTCAGTATTCATCCGGGTACCACTAAAATGTATCAAGACTTAAAGAAGGATTATTGGTGGCCAGGGATGAAGACTGATATTGCAGAATTTGTATCTCGTTGTATTGTGTGTCAACAAGTGAAAATTGAACATCAGAGGCCGGCAGGGATGCTTGTACCATTGGAGATCCCTCAGTGGAAATGGGAAGAAATCTCTATGGATTTTGTGACAGGGTTACCCCGGACTCAACGGGGACATGATTCAATTTGGGTAGTTGTCGATCGGTTAACAAAGTCTGCTCACTTTTTACCGGTTAGGACTACTTACAGGGCTGCTCAGTACGCAGAATTGTTCATAGCGGAGATCGTGAAACTACATGGTGTTCCGACCAGCATTGTGTCAGATAGGGATCCTATCTTTACTTCTCACTTTTGGAAGGCTTTTCAGAAGGCTTTGGGAACAAGGTTAAAGTTGAGTACGTCTCATCATCCTCAAACAGATGGACAATCAGAGAGAACTATACAGACATTGGAGGATATGTTACGTGCATGCATTTTAGAGGATGGAGCAAGTTGGAGTAATCATCTGCCTTTGATAGAGTTTTCGTATAATAACAGTTACCATTCTAGCATCAGAATGGCACCCTATGAGGCATTATATGGCAGGAGGTGTAGGACACCGCTTTGTTGGTCAGAGGTTGGAGATAAGAGTATTTTGGGACCTGAGATTATCCAGGAAACCACTTTGAAGATTAAATCCATCCAGGATAAGATTAGAACTGCTCAAAGTCGACAGAAGAGTTATGCGGACAAGAGGCGAAGACCTCTAGAGTTTGAAGTGGGAGATCATGTTTTCCTGAGAGTTACCCCTAAGCTAGGACTACGAGGTGTTTTCAGAACAAAGAAATTGAGTCCAAGATTTATTGGGCCATTTGAGATACTTAAACGAGTCTGACCAGCAGCTTATCAATTGGCTCTGCCACCGGCGATGTCTGGATTGCATGATGTTTTCCATGTTTCACAGTTAAGGAAGTTCATTCCTGACCCTCATCAGCCAGTAGAGTTGGAATCTATCGACTTAAGATCAGATTTGACTTTTCGACCCGAACCGGAACGGATTGTGGAACGTGATGTTAAAGCATTGAGGAACAAAGAGATTCCGATTGTCAAAGTTATATGGAAAGGTTCTCCCTACGGTGAAGCTACGTGGGAATTGGAATCAGAGATGATGGAGAGCTACCCGCATCTTTTTACAGGTAATTTCTAAATTTCGAGGACGAAATTTCTTTAAGGGGGGTAGAGTGTAATATCCCGTTTAAATGTAACAGTTATAAGCGTAGAAACTTCGTATGCAAGCAATGGCAAAGTGGTAATTAAGTAGTGGCATAATAGTAATTAAGAGGAAAAATGCTTTTGGATATATATGAAATTGGAAGAGTTTTCTACTCATTTTCTCTCATAAGCAAAACCAGAATTTTTGCTCTTCTTTCTTCTCATTTTCGTCCCACTCTCCCTACCATTTTCATCATCAAATCTTCAACCTTAAATCTAGTAAACTCCTTCTTAAACAATTGTGAGACAAGCAAGCTTTTGTTGGGAAATTTTGGAGCAAGAATAAGAAGGAAAAGCCAAGGGTGTAGAAGTGGTTTTGAGTAGAACTTTGGGCTTGAAGCTAGGGTTTGATCTTCTCAACTTAGCAAGCAATCTTTGGGTTTGAGGTGAGCTCTTAGAGGGTTTTAGAACCCTACCTTGTTTAAGCTTTAAAGTCATAGTATTAATAGTTATTTTTGATGGAATCATGCCTAATTCCCTTGATGGTTTGTGTATATGATTAGTATGTGATGAGTTGATTATATGTCATAGAAATCCATTCCCATGAGTTTATTGATGTTTGGGGATGTTTGGTTAGCCTAGGAAGTGAGTTTTTGTGTCCTGCTGAAGCCAAAATCGTGCTCCGATTTATGGGCATCGTGCTACGATTTTATACCCTGTTTTTCATGAAACTTTCGCAGAAAATCGTGCTACGATATCCCCATATCGTGCTACGATATTGGTCCTGTCAGCATTAAATTTTCGTGAACTTTGGCTAGGTAATGGGAAAGGATAAGGGATAGGCATGGTATTAGAAGATGTATACTTGTATTCCTAAGCTATATAGATGTGTATAGGGCATGGTAATGGGATTAATTCTTGGAATGAAATCCCTACATTCAATTAAGAATGTGCACGCTTAAGAGCATGAGAGTTGGTATGATTTATCAATCATAGTTATAGACGAGTGCAAGAGTTGGTTCTCCAACAATTATAGGAGGCTTATGAGAACGATAAGCCAAGTTTATAGATTACAGTTTATAGAATTTTAGGAAGAGTTTATATGTTCAAAGTAATAGTTATGTATATGTATTTATACACTCATAGATCAAAGTCAAAGAATAATAATAACTCAAAGTCATAGGCATGTTCAGCAGACTCCGGGATACGCCGGATGGGATTTCTCCGAGAGGGTTATCCACATGCAATTTCATAGGGAGTCCGGTGATAGCCTGATATGATAGGAGTTTCACCGGTTCATAGGGAGCTGTCCTCGGGGTTACTCCACCCGGGCCGCACTCCGTAAAACGAACTCAGATTAATTGTTTGTTCAACGCTAACAGCTAACATAAAACACTTTATTGCTTTATGTTATACAGTCATAGTAAAAGTTATAGTTAAAGGAAGTTTCACAGTTAAGATAGATTATAGTTAAAGTCATAGGCAGGTTTAAAGACTTGGCGATTCTAGAATTCCCCTAAATTGCCAAGGTAGGCATGGCGACCCTAGGTTCCCTGTGGTCGCCTAACAGTAGGTTGGGTAGAGCTCACTGAGACATTATGTCTCATCCCATTCCTTCTGGTGCAGGTTCACAGGCAGGATCGCAATCAGCACGCAACAAGGGTAAGGAGAAGGCTACAGACTGATCGTGCTGTTTGTTATATGTTTGGATTATTGTATTATATGGATGTATTATTGAGTTGTGATACTTGATGTACAATTAACAAGAGAATTGTTTTAACTTTGGATGTAATATTACAGTGTGTTGTAATATTTGTATGAACTTTTATATTGTAAATTAATGTATCCAGTACGAAATTTTAATACTCGTATAAGATCCTAGGCAATCTTATTATGGGTGTTACATATCGTGTATTGATAACTTAAAAAAGGTAATAGAAGGAGACATTGTCTACTATCAACAAAGATGATAGCTTAAAGAAGACAGATGACATGTATTACCTACTATCGTGTATTGATAGCTTAAAAAAGGTAATATAAAAAGAAAAGACCTTGCCTACTATCGGTGTGCGAATAGCTTAAAAAAGGCAGACAAAATATTTTACCTACTGCCATTGTGAGGGTAGCTTAAAGAAGGTAAAATGTAAATGTCAGCTGTTCGGGATGTTGCCGAACTGCCACTGACGACAAGGAATAAAGGATAAATGTCAGCTGTTCGGGATGTTGTCGAACTGCCACTGACGACAAGAAACAAAGGTAAATGTCAGCTGTTCGGGTTGTTGCCGAACTGCCACTGACGACAAAATGAAGTAAAGACATGCACAAGCTACTCATTAAAGAAGTGCCACTTGGCGAAAAGGCCGCACAAGCTGTTCGTTAAAGAACTCCTCTCCTTCTCTAGAAGGTTTACCAGTTTCTTTTGAAATCCATCCTTCAACTCCACGTTTGGTACCTTGGTGAGGCCAAAGTGGAAGTTGATGGATCTTGAGGAGAATGGAACCAGCATTCCTCTGAGCACTGTTGCGTCTTATTTCTGACTTAAGATTGAGGAATAGAATTCCTTTACCAATGTCTCATTGTAGGAGTTTGGATGAGACACAATATTTTTCCAATTCAAGTTGTCCAACACAGTAGCTAAAGATGTGGGCAAAAGGTAAGGGAATGGAATAGAGAAATCCACCCATTTTTCTGGGTAAATCTCCCTCTTAGCTATTTGGTCATGGAATTTTGTGAGGGCCAGGTCATTTTGGAAATGGGATTCAACCATTTGGAGTTGGTTTAAATCACCAGAATGCGAAGATGTATCATGGTTTAAGAGGATTCAGTAGGGGATTTTGAGCTTTTGAAGTGGTGGCCTTTGTGAATTTGATTGTTTTAGGAATAAAGAAAGAGAATATTTAGGTATATGCTTTAAGAGAGGATTTAAGAAAGTTATGTTTTTAGGGAGGTTACGCAAATAAGGAATGAGAGAGAAGAGCTTTTTAAGTTGGTATTTATAAGGGTTGTATTTTAGTTAAATGAGGCAATGAAAGGGTGAAAATTTTGAAACTTTTCAGAAAAGAGTGGTGGTTTTGAAAATTGTGGGGTAACGGTTATGTGTAGGTAATGATGTGGGAAGTTATAGCTCTAGGGAGCAGTGGGCGCATGAAAACCAAAAGATACACCTTCGCAATCCCTCAATGCCACGTGTCGTAGAGTGTAACCCCTATGTAATTGTATGCAAACCATGTCCCCTTGCAGTTACAGCTTTAAACAACGATCTAACCCTTTCCGTTCCTCTCTTTACATTCCAAATACAACTCTCCCCCAAAGTTATTTCTTTCACCTGTTTCAAACAACAATAACAAAAACTAACAAGTTAAATACACGAGGGGAAATGCAAGCATTCCTCCTTATTGCCAAAGGATTGCCTCCCTTCAAAGCTCTTAGTTTAACGTCCTCAGCCCGACTGTCATGACCCCTAAAGGAGTCATTTCATGGTGACTGAGGTTTCATACGCATCTACCAAGGGGTTACCCCAATAGTGCTTCCTTTCTTTAGCATTCACCTTATATTCATGGTCAGTTTCATTCTTCATAGATATAACTTCAGTGGGAACAGCTCCAGACCACCCAGATTTATGTTTTTTAGGAAATATCTTTAGTCTAGAACCTACAACTTTCTCCCCCACTTTGGGCTTTCTCTTCTGAAATTTGGAACACTTTCATTTCTTAACTTTGGACTTAGTAATATGATAGGAAGTGGCAATTTTGTGTTTGACTCCAGATTTATTCAATATGTTTTCTAATATTTTGTTGCAACATTGAGTACCTACATTACTAATCCAAGCCTAAGGACTACCATTTTTGAAAACATTTTTGTTTAAAACATTAGGTACTACCTCAGTCTCATTAGTGTGGAGTGCCATTGCCTCACTTACTATTCCTTTTTTGATATAAATTGAACATGACTAACCCACTTGATGAATTCTTCTTTTCTCACAACTTCTTGCATGATAGGTTTCACACTCCTTTGAGCTTCAATACTATTTTATAATACTTCTTTGAGTAGAATCCCATGCATGCAAGATCTTCTTCCTAGTCTTCAAATTGCCTTGCTCCAATATCTTGATTGAAGTCATGAGTCAAGTGATATACAATCTTTATCATGGATACCACTTATATAGGATCGTCTACAAACCCAATGGCTATTTGTATGTTGAACTTAACATGCTGATCATTCAACTTCATAGTCAGCTCTCCCTTGTACACATCAATAAGAGTCCTTCCAGTTGCTAAGAAAGGTATCTCCAAAAGGATAGGAACATTCTTATCAGCTTCAAAATCAAGTATGATGAAGTCTGCAGGGAATACCAACTTATCTACTTGCACAAGTACATCATCTATCCTTCCTTCAGGGTGAAAAAAGACTTGTCACCAAGTTGTAAATTCAAAATTGTAGGCTTGGCTTGCCCAATTCTCAATTGGTTGAAAATTGATTTAGGCATCAGATTGATATCAGCCCCTAAATCACAAAATGCCTCCCCACAGTAAACTCCACTTATAAAACAAGGAATAGTGAAGCTACCTGGGTCTTGCATCTTTGTTGGCATCTTGTGTTGGATCAACATGCTGCTCTCAGTTGTCATGGATACTGTCTTAAAATCTCCCAATCTTCATCTCTTAGTCATAATGTCCTTCAGAAACTTGGCATAATTAGGCATTTGCTGCAGAGCTTCTAGCAAAGGAATGTTCATATGGAGCTGCTTCAAGACCTCCAATAACTTCTTGTACTGTTTCTCCATTGAAGCTTTAACCAACATTTAAGGAAAAGGTGGATCAAGTGTGTATTGACTGAAGTTTGGAGATGTAGCTTTGACACTGGTAGAATTCTCTTTTGACTTTGGAGATACAGCGGTATGAATCTCTGCTTGTGTTGGATCTGTAGATACAGCGGTCTGTATCTTTGCTTCTTCTCAATTGGGAGTTGTAGTAGTTTGCATCTCCACTTGTGCTTGCTTTGGAGATACATTGGTGTGTATCTCTGCTTCTAAGCTGACATCTTCCTCTCTGGTAATGGGCTTTGGATTCACAGGTAACTTTCTTTCCTTCTCAAAACTATCAATTTCTTTACCACCCCTGAGTCCTATTGCATTGACTTGCTCCTTCTTCCTCTCCTTAGTAGCTACCTCTTTAGGTTGAATAGGTAGAGAACTAGTATGTCTGTCAGATACAACTTTATGGATTTGTCCTACCAGATTCTCCATAGTCTTCTGAGATACAACTATAGAAACTAAGGCTTGTGCAGTTCTTGAGCTGGTGGACTCATTCCTTAAACTTTTCGGGTATCCCATGATGAGGATACCTTTTCAACAGATCTTTTAACTTTTTCCATGCTTCAAAGAGTGTTTCTTAATTTGTTTGACTGAAAGAGGTTATTTCATTACTCTTTTGAGCATTAAGGACAAGAGGAAAATATTTGACCAGGAACTTCTCAGTAAATTCTCTCCATGTAGTGACAAAGTTTGGTTCAAGAGAGTTTAGACATACTTTGACTCTTCCTGTTAGAGAGTAAGGGAACAGCCTGAGCTTGAAACCATCATCTTCTATACCTGGGATCTTGAAATTTTCTAGTACTTCAGTGAATTGCTTTAGGTGTAGATGAGGATCATCTGTGACTGCTCCTGAAAATTTGCTAATGGTCTGCAACATCTGAAACATGATAGGCATGAACGGAAACTGAGCAGTGGTGACTTGTGGCTTCAATATGCTAGTGTGGAGTGTTGTTAGGTCAAACACTGCATACTCTCTGATGGACCTCCCCTTGTCATTTTCCATGTCTATGGTGTTGTTGTTTTCAGCCATGTTGAGAGATGAATTTCTGAGCTAGACTTGTTGGAGCTTTAGCTCTGTATAAAGTTTGGATCTAGCTCTTCTCGATTGGGATTCATCTTTGACTTGAACAACTACCTCTTTTTTTCTAAAAGTCTTTTCTATTTCAGTATCTAGGTGGAACTTTGGTGAGGATTGTGCCCTGAGCATTCACAAACACACCTGCTAAAGACTCACCAAACTTCACAAATAAAAAAAATAAAAAATATACAAGCTAACAAACTAATGAAAAACAACCTTAGTCCACGCTGCAGCTTCCCATATCTCCAGAGTCATTCCTTAATCTACATCATCAAACATCCATGACAAGAATTACTACTTCAAAAAGATTAATTAATTCTAAAAACAACTAAGACTATAAAATCCTAAAATAGTCACTGATTAGATGTATTAGGAAAAGCAATCACTCAATTTATTGTGCATTATAAGAGCTAAGTGCAACATGATAACCAACTAATTTGCCGGTTATCATTATGTAATTGTATAAATCTTGTGTGATTATAGTGAAAAATCCCTTGAAAGTGCAAGAGGACTAAACTAACCTCGGATTCTGGGGTGAACCAGGATAATTTCTTGTTTTGTCCTCTCTCTCGCTCTCTTCCTGATTATCTTGCCTGTTTTGTTTTGTTTAACACTTAGAAAAAGATTTTCAGAAAAAGATAACACAATTCAACCCCCGTTTCTTGTGTTCTCTCACTTTCAAACATTGGACCTCACATGTGTGAGAAGATAGAGTAGGCTTATAAGTCCGGATAATTATCGATAACTCATCATGGTTATGCAACTGTGTAAGTGGTAGGGCCATCATGGTTGGGCAACTAGGTAAGTGACGAAGTCATCATGGTTGTGCCACCATGTAAGTGATGTGAGTATCATGGTTGGTGTTGGGTAAGTGATGGGGGTAATGGACTTAATAAGATTAATACTTCGTGAAATTTTGGGGTGAATACCTTAAGTACTATAATCTTCGATTATAGTGAAAGAAGTCCCTCTCACGGAGATGGGAAATCACTCTGAATAGGGTGGACTAGATTAGATATTAGGTTGATAGTAAACCATGATAAACTCATTGTGTCTTTTCTTTGCCTCTCTTTATGTTTTGTGTACTTTATATCTTAGATCAAGTTCTTCATGGTTTAACTTCTTGTTTCCCATGTCTTAAAATGAAGTAGATGTTTTGAAAAAGAAGTATTATACTCAACATTTAGCTAACAAGTTGCCATAGCAAAAAATGGTTAATCAACGAAAAAGTTTAAATTACAGAAACTCAATTCACCCCCCCCCCCCCCCCCCCCCCCCCCCCCCCCCACACACACACACACACACACATGAAAGTGAGAAAAACACAAGAAGGGGGGTTGAATTGTGTTGGCCTTTTCTTTCTCAAACTAAGAAATAGTTCATAGTCTAAAACTATGTTCAGAGTTCAGACGCAGCGGGAGAAAGAAAGAAAGAGAGGACATAAGCAATTATCCTGGTTCCTTCCACAACCCGGAAGTAGTCCAGTCCCCTTGTCACTTACAAGAGATTTTTCCCTATAATCACATAGATTACAAATGCTCAAGCACAAAAGCAAGAGACTTCACAATGCTCAAGAACAACTTCAAGAGACTTCCTAATTGCTCAACCACACAAGCAAGAGACTTCACAATGCTCAAGAACAACTTCAAGTGACTTCCTAATTGCTCAAGCACACAAGCAAGAGACTTCTGACAAACTAAGATTACAAGAATATAGTTTGAATGAACACTTGATATACTATCAGAGGTGTTTACAAAATACAACACAGTGTTTAGACTCTAGTCTTTAGAAATTCTAAGATATGAAAGTTTGTAAGTGTCATACCCCATTTTTTGACTCATATTTTTCTTAATTCATTATCATAAAACTATTTCTCATTCCATTATAATTTTCAATTTTTCTTATTTTTATTTACCTTTTATTATTTTATCTTCATTTTATTTATATGCATCACCATCATCACTACTATCATTGTTATTGATATTATCATTATCCTTATTAATACTAGTGTTATTACCTTTTTCATTAATATTATTATTATTATATTTTATTAATGTTTTATCATCATTATTTATTATTAATATTATTTTTTACCATTTACTACTATTTTTATCTCTTTCAGCATTATTTTTGTTGTTACCATCTTTATTATAATTATCATTGCCATCATCATTATTACCATTACTATTATCATTTTTTGGTTTTTATTTGTTTTATTTTAAAGAAAACACAAAAAAAAGGGGAGTTCGCAGAGCAAAGTTACCTTCGCTCTGCGAACTCTGCGAATTTTCTGCAGATTTTAAATCTTTTTGATTTATCTCTTTTGTTTTCATTTATAGTTATTATTGTTAACCTCTATCATTATTATTATTATTATTGTTATTGCCAATTGTGGTTGATTAAATGCAGCAAAGCAAGAATCAAATGTGTGACATTAAAGGTTGAGGTAAGATGGCTTTTCTTCCAACCTAGCATGTGCTCAAGCAATTGGGCTGCCCTTGGTCAGCTCTTGTAACTCCCAATTGACCTGCTAATGACCCTAAGCTTGCCAGCCAGCTGCTTGCTCATTTTTCTTCCTCCTTTCTCCCCCAAAACCAGTCAAACATAGGTGGTTTTACTTGCAAAAAAGCTGTTTGTGCTGCCCTGTTTTCAGCTGTTTTTCTCCTTCCTCACACCAGCCCACATGCTCCCTTTTGTTTTCCCCAACCTCTGTACATGGAAGTACACGTTTTCCTTGCTTGACCTCTCAAGATTGCAAGGATTGATCCCAAGAACAACCCAATTGCAAGCTGCCCTGTTTTTCAGATTTTTTCTCATCATTGCTATCCAAGATCAGCTGCATTAATGGCTGGATTTGGCCAAGATCTTGACCAAGGTTGCAAGGCAGTGTCCCCTCTTCACTTTTGCATTAAATGCAAAGCAAGATAGCCTGGTTTTAGCCCAAAAGATCAGCTGGATTCTAGGGATTTTTTCATCATTGCATAGATTTCATTTTTGGCCTATAAAAGGGAATGCAAGGCATAAGGATTACACACCTTCAAGAGCTAAAATTTACAGCATTTTGAGAAAGAATAGAGAGTTCAATACACAGATTTTACACTCATAGCAAAACATTTGTAACACTTGTGTCATTATCACCCATAATCTCCAACCTCAAAACCTTGCAAAAACAATCAACCAAGCCACTTCCTATCTCTTGCACAAGCATTGCTAGGAGTTTTGTAAGTATCCTAAAGTCTTTATCTTTCATTTTGATTGACTGTTTGCATCATTTACATTGTTTAATTTCATTTTGTGCAAAAAACCCCTTTTGAAACTCAAAAAGAATCTCAAAGTTGCAAAGCACCAATTTGAGTTGTTTTAAACTCTTTTTCTTCCAAATTTGCAAAGCTTTTTAACCCCCTCAAGGTTCTGAAGCTTGCTCAGGAGCAGCTTCTGAACTTCTGTTCAGAAGCAGCTTCTGAGTTCAATTTTTCGCATAGTTCGCAGAGCAAAGTCATGGTCGCTCTGCGACCATGACAGAACTTGGGTTCGCAGAGCCAAGTTCTGGTTGCTCTGCGAAGGCTGTAAAACTCAGAACATGATTCATGCTTCCAAAGGCCAAATTTTTTGAGGTTCTAACTGATGATTCAGAACCTAAGAGGGTTAAAACTCATTGTTGTTCAAACCATATCAAAAGTTTTGCATGATATTGGAAATTTCACAAGTTTGTGCTATACTTTTTGAGTAACTTGCAAAACAAGTTATGTTCTTAAACTTTCAAAATCAAGTTTGAGCATAAGCTAAGTTCATTTTCTTCAAAATTAAACTTGAACAATAATGTTGTTCATGATTTTCAATCAAAACATGAACTTGAGCCGAACTTGCTCACTTTTTAAAACCAAACTCAAAATTGAGCCGAACTTGTGCATTTTCCAAACTTATGCATATTTTCTTTATGTTTCTAACCAAGTGTTTTGTCCCTTTGAGATTTCTTTAAGTTTCACCAAAACAAGAGCTTGAATGAAAAAGGAATGGTTTTACGTATGTATCTCCAAACCCCGATTGCACGAATGCGTGACGTATGTCTCGTTGTTCGGGCAATCGTCATTCCACTTTCGACGCGTCCAACGCGCTCAACCTTTCTTTGGTCCCCCGTGACCGTTTTAAAACTTTTCTTGGCCCTCGTGGTCAATTCGAACTTTTCGCGCCTTTGCGCGTTTTCAAACTTTTACGCCTTTGTGCGTCCGTCATTTAAAACCTTTTACGCCTTTGTGCGTTTTCAAACTTTTTTTCACGTCCGAGTGCGAATCCGTCTTTTTTATCAAACCCTTCTTACCTTTTTTAAGCTACCCTCATAACGGTAGTAGGTAAGAGGCTTTTTTTACCGGTCTTTATTAACCTATCAACATAACGATAGTAGACCACGTTGTTTTGCATTTTAAAGCAAAACTTTTTCGCTCGGGCGCGATCAAATCTTTTTCGTAATTAAAACGAACCAACATACAAATTTTTTCTATCAAAGAACTACGTACGCTTTGAATTCTCCATTGCATCAGGAGATACGTAGGAGCAGGATTCACATCTTGTCAAGCCCTTTAATAAAAAAACTTTCTTTTTTCCCTTTATATCATATTTTCTTTTTCCCTTATATATATTCAAACACGCAAGCAAAACGATAAACATTCTAAGCCTAAGTCAACTAAGAGGTTCCCGTTGAGTACAACAGATGTGAGGGGTGCTAATACCTTCCCCTTGCATAATCGACTCCCGAACCCAAAATCTCTTATTTAAAGGTAATTTCGAACTTTTTTCCCTTTTTCCCCGAAAAATTAAAAGTTCAGTCGTGATTTAAAATTAGTGATTCAACGCTTCTCAATAGCTTGATATCCGAAATTCGACGCGACAAAAATGGCGACTTCACTGGGGACATGCATAAAACACTTTTGTTTTTGTGTATGACGAGTCAAGCCTATCTTAGTCGACGTTTAGGCTAAAATGTTTTGTTTTGCTTGTATGATTGCATCTTATTATCATCATTTGTTTCTCTTCTTTTGCTCTATTTTTATATTGCTTCATATCAATATATATCAATTGTGGGGTTGTTACTTGAGCGATGTTACTCCACATTGTTCGGGTTAATGCCGGACGTGTGAGGCTCTCTACCCGAGCTTGAGAAAAAATTAAGTTAGAATGGTGGTTGTGTAGCGGAAGCCCGTGTTGACGTATGTCCGTGAGGTAGGATGCCAAACCCCGCCTAGAGGAGATTTTCACTTGGAAGGTATTGAAGTCTTGCGAATTTTCGCAATCGACGACCTTAATTCCATGTGGGATCCATGATTCTAGGGACCTTTTTAGAAAATCTCATCTTTAGAGCCTACATGTGAGGATGGGGGGGAAGTCTTGAATCGTCACATATCATACCTTTGCATACCACCCATTTGCATTCATTCATAATTTTTTCATACCGTTTCGCTTTATAGAAGGGGCAATCAATAATTTTTGTTTATTACTGCTTTTTCTTAATAATCATAGTTGGGGTTAAAAATGACCAATTTGTTGAAAGGTAGCAATTTTGAAAATTTCAAAGTCTGATGACTTCGCAGAGCAAAGTATCTTCGCACTGCGAAGTTAACTCTGAAGTTCGCAGAGCAAAAGTACTTCACAGTGCGAAGTATGCGAATTCTGTCAGCTCAATTTTCAAAATCACTAACCCTCCATTACTCTCCCCAACCACCCATTTCACCCTCTCTCTCTTATCCAACCGTTATTCATTTTTTATTAACCCCTAAAACTAAAAACTCTTCATTTCTTTTCACTAACTTTTAAAAAAAAAAAAAAACCCTAAAACATACCCATTTTTCTTGAATCTTTCCATTTCTCCATTAAATTCGTGTTTTATTCTATTCAGAACAAACAACAAGGTACGATTTCCTCCTCTTTCTCTTCTTTTATTTCTGATTCGTGTTAGAGCAGCACGTGTCTTAGGGTTTTTAATTTTGAAACTTCCATTTTAGGGTTTAAGTTTGTGTTAAGCTTCATTTCATTCCTAGTTTGCTATGTTAAGTTGCGATTCAGTAACATGCATTGTGGGTAGTTGAAACAGACCCATTCCTTTCCATTTTAAGTGATTTTTGCACAAATTTATTTTACCCATTTTGTAGAAACTGAATTGAAACTAGTTGCTGTGTTAAGTGTTTTCATACCCATTCAATAATTCTGAATCATCTATCTAACATGCATTGAATGAAGCTTAACCCAGGGGTTTAGGTTAGAATCTGGGGGAAAATTGCATTTTTGTCATGGTCGCAGAGCAAAGTTCAACTTCGCAGTGCGACCATCGTTCTGGGCAACCCAGAATAGCACGTTCAACTTTGCTCTACGAAACTACCTTCGCATGGCGATCTTGGCAGAACAGAACCTCTTTATTTTTTTCATGTTTCCTTTCCAATTCAATTGGTTTCACCTCATATTGCTTATGATTATGTCTGTTGTTTGCTGATTTTGTTTCTTTTCTTGTAGATGGCGCCAAAACAAACCGGGAAACGATCACGGGCCGAATCATCCGGGTCGAGACCGCAAGGGGCGTATGATGCTTCTCGTTTCCTCAGCCTCCGCAATTAAGAAAGATATGAGGAGCTGCTCCGAAGGACATTTTGGGCCAAAAGGCAATTTATAATAAGTGAGCGGGGCACTTATCGGGAGTTAGCACGGTTGATAGATTCCCGCAATTGGGGAATTTTAGTGAATCCTCCATTGAACCTGAACTACGACATCATCCGGGAATTCTATGCGAATGCTATCCCCGCTGACCCCGAAGGGGAATTCACTTACCAGACTATGGTTCGTGGTCGCGTCATTAGATTCGACCGCGAAGCCATAGACACCTATCTCCGCAACCCCCTCCAGCTTGATGATGAGGAGTTATGTGCCTTCCATAGGCACCAAAACCGGGGGAATTGGAACCATGACCTCTATGCCCAAACCATTTTTCAATCAGGGAGGGGTTATGAGCTTAATGCATCAGGACAGCCTACCAAGGCTATCAAAAATAACCTCACCACATATGCACAGGTTATTTTCCACCTCATTGTCCATAATATCAAACCAAAAAGCCACACATCTTCCACCACTTTAGATGTCACACCCCTGATTTACTACATCCTCACTCACAAACAAGGGGATGTAGCTAGGGTGATTGCCCAGGAGCTCAAAATTGTGGTAGAAAGTTGCATAAAACCCCCGGCCAAGAAGATGTGCCCCCTCGCATTCCCTGGCCTGATTATGGGTCTCTGCCGGGATGCGCGTGTAGTAATCCCCCCACATGTTTCTGAGACTATTAAGAATCCGATCACGGATGATTACATTGCGAGACATTGCACGGGGAGGAGAGCAGCGAGGGCGCAGCAGCCACGACCCAGACCCCCACCTGCATCACAGGGCCACCACACCTGTACTTTCTCATGGGAGCAGAATGCTTCCAACCATAGGTGCATGACTATGATGCATGACTCCATGTACTGGCTCCAGATACAGATGGGTAGGCCAGCAGATCCCGCACTCCAGATACCGACATCGGAGATGTTTGCAGCTCATGCAGCTTGGCCCGGTGATAGGCCCGAGTACTCAGAGGGTGGTGGTAGCGGTACAGCTGCCGGAGGCCATGGAGGTGATGGTGATGATGACGAGGATGAGGATGATGAGGAGGATGAGGATGAGGACACCGAGGACGACGAGGCTCGCACTCCTTGAGTGGCTCCCTTTTTTTTGATATTGTTGATGCTTTTGCTTTTCACTTCGCTGTTTCTTATTTCCTTGTGTTTTTGATGTACTCTTAAAAACTTCTTGTGTTTATTGTTTTGTATCCGTATCTGTACTCTGCCTTATTATTATTTATATTGAGTACTCTTTCTTTTATTATCTGGCTTTTGAATCATCATCATTAATGCCTGTTAAATTTTAATATGCTTTAAGTGTCAAAATTTTTACTATGGATCATTAGTAATTTGAAATTGACATTTTTTCTTAACAATGGATTGATCCAAAGTTAGTCGATTCAGCCACAGATGTTTGGTAATGATAAAATTTGATTAATTTGCGCAAAGCTAAAATACATGTTTCCTGTTTTTTTGTGATTAAACTCAAAATAAGAATATGTACTTAGTACGAAAGTTATATCATACCGTTTGTGTTTTTGATATGTTTATTCGGTGAACCGTTTAGAACTAGCCGAAATGTGAGGAAGCCTCAAAATCATTATACATATGCAGGAGACCGGCAGTTTTTGTTTAACTCGGTCCTTTTATGTTAAATCTGAATGTTGTTTTAAATTGTATGAAAGCATTGACATGATCGAGGCGTTTCTTGAATATGAGTGAAAACACTTGACCACAAATAGCCCACCCTTTGAGAAGTGAGTATTTGTTAACCCCTTTTGAGCCTAATGAATCAGAATCATTAACTATGAACTGCCAATTTTCATAAGCTCAATTGCTTAATGAGATTGTCGGAGTTTGTAAAAAAAAAAATTTTCTCTCAGTTCATGGTTAAATCATCATTGAATTCTGATAATTTTCTTTCATTTTTGAACCCTTAACCATCATGATTATTGTCCCTTGCCAAAAGAAGGAGGAACATTCAATTAGGGTATCATCTTTCATTCAGTTGAAAAAGGAGGTTGTGAATGTCAAGTAACGGTGAATTTTGTAATTGATCTTGACAAACAAAAAAAAAAGAAGAAAGAAAGAAAAGCAAACCAAGAAAAAGAAAAGAAAAAAGAAAAAGAAAAAATCAATAAATCAAAGAGTTGTCAAGATCAAAAGACAAATATTTGTAAAAACACCAAGAATTGTGATTGAATAAGGAGGGAAGGTGTGTAAATTAGAAAGAATGTTCCTTTTTTCTTGGCCTTTTGAATTCAATTTCCCCACATAGGACATTTCTTTTGTAACCAAGCCCAATTACAACCCTCAAAGACCTTGTGATCAATGCTTTTGTGCTTTCGGAAACGATGTTTAGATGGACGCATAAATTGATCGGAATGTTAGCGCACCTGTCGGATGAGTGTTCAATACCCTTACAATTAATATTCAATTTGTTCATTTACTTAAATGAGTGGTAGGTTGGTTCATTGATAAACATATTTTTAACTTGAGTTGTACGATATAATTTTTTGTGTTCGGTATTTGTTTCAAATTTTTCAGTGCAATCTTGGATTAATGGGAGCATTAAAATTGCATGCGCAAATTTCATATGAATCATACCAATTCAACAAGAGCCCAATTCTCATTGGCACCCACAATTTTAAACCAGAACCCGACTATGTCCAGTGCACAATCATTCAAAAAGCCCAACCATGTTCGGCACCCCCCACAAATTCACAAAAGACCCAGTCGTCATGGACATTCCTCTGTCTCCCACAATAAGCCCAATTGCTTGGCATTCCCAAACACGATCACAAAAGGAGCCACGCCCTTGGCAGGCCACCACCCCATTAATAAATTTTCTTCCCAGCATTCTTTTGTTTTTTCAAATTCCCTTTTATTCTATTCATTCATTTCTTCTATTTTTTTCATGATAGTACTTTAAAACAAAACTTTTTCAAAAAAATTGTTGTGAATCTTTTATGCTTTTGAGAAACATAAACAAACACATTCTCTCTGAACTCCTGAATACTTGAAGTGTGCGTCAATATCTGTCTTGAAAATGGATAAACTTCGCAGGCCGAGCATGGTCAAATTGCTAAAAGGGACTCCCCAGCAAAATCATCAATAAATCAAAAGGGAATATCCCCAGTGAATCGAGAGCCCGAAAGGATGATTCAGGCAAGGATTAGCCAACCAAAGCATAAGTATCCCCGGCGGAATCATCAGTTCTTCTCCCCAGCGGTTTAGCACAATCCCCTAGTGGATTAACAATCTCCCCACGAGGTATTTATCTTTTTCATCAGTTATTGCGGCTTTACCCCGTCAATATTTTTGGATGTATCCCCTGTAACATCATCCCCATTGAAGATTACCGAGTGTTTGCAATGCGACGTCGGTCCACTTTTCATTTTACCGGTCTAATCTTGTGTCACCAAGTTTATCGGTCATGCAATTAATCAAATCAGTCAGGTGTCATCCCCAGTCTGTCTGGTCTAGTGATGTCACCTCCTTTGTTGCCAAACGGCAGTTCTTTAACGAACGGCTTGTGCAATCTTTCATTATATTCTTATACCAAGGGGCAGTTCTTTAACGAACAATTTGTGTATCCCCAGTACAAGTCAGTCTTTCACACCACATTCCCAGTGAGGGTCATACATTCATACATTTGTACATTCGTACATTCATACAGTCGTACATTCATGCATATGTACATTCATGCATATAACATACCACAATATCATTCATACATGGCTGCGTTAACCACCATGAGTCTTACCAATCAATCATGAACAATTCGTGACCTCCTTTTCCCCAAGTGTCATCCCCAGTCTGTCTGGTCCAGAGATGTCACCTTTTTATGCCAAGTGGCAGTTCAAACGAACAGCTTGCGCATCTTTTTATTATGTCTTTATGCCAAGTGGCAGTTCTTCAAAGAACAGCTTGTGCATATCCCCCAGTGTTGTTGCAAAGTGGCAGTTCAAACGAACAGCTTGTGCACAACTTTTATCCTTTGGTATCCTCAGTGGTAGTTCGGAATTTAACCCGAACAGCTGACTTTTACCTTTTGTTCTTGTCCCCAGTGGTAGTTCAGAATTTAACCCGAACAGCTGACTTTTACCTTTTGTTCTTGTCCCCAGTGGTAGTTCGGAATTTAACCCGAACAGCTGACTTTTACCTTTTGTTCTTGTCTTCAGTGGTAGTTCGGAATTTAACCCGAACAGCTGACTTTCACCCTTTGTTCTTGTCCTCAGTGGTAGTTCGAATTTTAACCCGAACAGCTGACTCTTACCTTTTGTCCTATCCCCAGTGATAGTTCGGAATTTAACCCGAACAGCTGACCTTTATTTTTGTTTTCTTGTCATCAGTAGTTCGGAATTTAACCCGAACGACTGACGTTTACTCCTTGTTTTCTTGTCATCAGTAGTTCGGAATTTAACCCGAACAACTGACTTTTAACCCTTTGTTTTCTTATCCTCAGTGGTAGTTCGGAATTTAACCCGAACAGCTGGCTTTTTACCTTTGTTTTCTTATCCTCAGTGGTAGTTCGAAATTTAACCCGAACAGCTGACTTTTTACCTTTGTTTTCTTATCCTCAGTGGTAGTTCGGAATTTAACCCGAACAGCTGACGGTTACCTTTGTCCTTGTCATTAGTGGCAGTTCGGAATTTAACCCGAACAGCCGACATTTATATTATTTTTACCTTCATAAGCTGCCGTCACAACGGTAGTAGGTAAAATAATTTCCCCAGTGATTAGCATACTCTGTCTTCTCTTACCTTCATTAAGCTACCATCATAACGGTAGTAGGTAAGATGAAATCCCCGGTGAAGCCACCAAAGTAATCTTGATCTGTTGTCTTTATTAAGCTATCATTCTGGTAGTAGACAACTCTTTCCCCAGTGGAACCATGTTCCCCCAAGTAGAGTCGGATCCCGCTTCTTTAACGAACCCGGGTATCCCTTTGTCTCTTTTTATCCCCAGTCGGGTCATCTTTGCCGTCTTTGCATTCATACTTGCATTACGAGCATTCGCAGCATTGCATTACATGCATTCATAGCATTTTCAATTCAAGAAAAATTTAGTCAAAAATGGTGTACTTTATATTTAAGTCTCTTCGACCCGTCAATTTCAAAATTTCACTTTTAATCTCCGTGGCGAAGAAACTTAAATAGGGGCATCTGTCATACCCCATTTTTTGACTCATATTTTTCTTAATTCATTATCATAAAACTATTTCTCATTCCATTATAATTTTCAATTTTTCTTATTTTTATTTACCTTTTATTATTTTATCTTCATTTTATTTATATGCATCACCATCATCACTACTATCATTGTTATTGATATTATCATTATCCTTATTAATACTAGTGTTATTACCTTTTTCATTAATATTATTATTATTATATTTTATTAATGTTTTATCATCATTATTTATTATTAATATTATTTTTTACCATTTACTACTATTTTTATCTCTTTCAGCATTATTTTTGTTGTTACCATCTTTATTATAATTATCATTGCCATCATCATTATTACCATTACTATTATCATTTTTTGGTTTTTATTTGTTTTATTTTAAAGAAAACACAAAAAAAAGGGGAGTTCGCAGAGCAAAGTTACCTTCGCTCTGCGAACTCTGCGAATTTTCTGCAGATTTTAAATCTTTTTGATTTATCTCTTTTGTTTTCATTTATAGTTATTATTGTTAACCTCTATCATTATTATTATTATTATTGTTATTGCCAATTGTGGCTGATTAAATGCAGCAAAGCAAGAATCAAATGTGTGACATTAAAGGTTGAGGTAAGATGGCTTTTCTTCCAACCTAGCATGTGCTCAAGCAATTGGGCTGCCCTTGGTCAGCTCTTGTAACTCCCAATTGACCTGCTAATGACCCTAAGCTTGCCAGCCAGCTGCTTGCTCATTTTTCTTCCTCCTTTCTCCCCCAAAACCAGTCAAACATAGGTGGTTTTACTTGCAAAAAAGCTGTTTGTGCTGCCCTGTTTTCAGCTGTTTTTCTCCTTCCTCACACCAGCCCACATGCTCCCTTTTGTTTTCCCCAACCTCTGTACATGGCAGTACACGTTTTCCTTGCTTGACCTCTCAAGATTGCAAGGATTGATCCCAAGAACAACCCAATTGCAAGCTGCCCTGTTTTTCAGATTTTTTCTCATCATTGCTATCCAAGATCAGCTGCATTAATGGCTGGATTTGGCCAAGATCTTGACCAAGGTTGCAAGGCAGTGTCCCCTCTTCACTTTTGCATTAAATGCAAAGCAAGATAGCCTGGTTTTAGCACAAAAGATCAGCTGGATTCTAGGGATTTTTTCATCATTGCATAGATTTCATTTTTGGCCTATAAAAGGAAATGCAAGGCATAAGGATTACACACCTTCAAGAGCTAAAATTTACAGCATTTTGAGAAAGAATAGAGAGTTCAATACACAGATTTTACACTCATAGCAAAACATTTGAAACACTTGTGTCATTATCACCCATAATCTCCAACCTCAAAACCTTGCCAAAACAATCAACCAAGCCACTTCCTATCTCTTGCACAAGCATTTCTAGGAGTTTTGTAAGTATCCTAAAGTCTTTATCTTTCATTTTGATTGACTGTTTGCATCATTTACATTGTTTAATTTCATTTTGTGCAAAAAACCCCTTTTGAAACTCAAAAAGAATCTCAAAGTTGCAAAGCACCAATTTGAGTTGTTTTATACTCTTTTTCTTCCAAATTTGCAAAGCTTTTTAACCCCCTCAAGGTTCTGAAGCTTGCTCAGGAGCAGCTTCTGAACTTCTGTTCAGAAGCAGCTTCTGAGTTCAATTTTTCGCATAGTTCGCAGAGCAAAGTCATGGTCGCTCTGCGACCATGACAGAACTTGGGTTCGCAGAGCCAAGTTCTGGTTGCTCTGCGAAGGCTGTAAAACTCAGAACATGATTCAGGCTTCCAAAGGCCAAATTTTTTGAGGTTCTAACTGATGATTCAGAACCTAAGAGGGTTAAAACTCATTGTTGTTCAAACCATATCAAAGGTTTTGCATAATATTGGAAATTTCACAAGTTTGTGCTATACTTTTTGAGTAACTTGCAAAACAAGTTATGTTCTTAAACTTTCAAAATCAAGTTTGAGCATAAGCTAAGCTCATTTTCTTCAAAATTAAACTTGAACAATTTGTTCATGATTTTCAATCAAAACATGAACTTGAGCCGAACTTGCTCACTTTTTAAAACCAAACTCAAAATTGAGCCGAACTTGTGCATTTTCCAAACTTATGCATATTTTCATCTTCCAAACTTGAATAAACACTTGTTCTTGAGTTCCAATAACTTAAGCAACAAGCTATGTTCATGATTTTCAATAAACTCGAACAACAAATTTGTTCGTGATTTTTTTAACAACTTTTCTTTAAGTTTCTAACCAAGTGTTTTGTCCCTTTGAGATTTCTTTAAGTTTCACCAAAACAAGAGCTTGAATGAAAAAGGAATGGTTTTACGTATGTCTCTCCAAACCCCGATTGCACGAACGCGTGACGTATGTCTCGTTGTTCGGGCAATCGTCATTCCACTTTCGATGCGTCCAACGCGCTCAACCTTTCTTTGGTCCCCCGTGACCGTTTTAAAACTTTTCTTGGCCCTCGTGGTCAATTCGAACTTTTCGCGCCTTTGCGCGTTTTCAAACTTTTACGCCTTTGTGCGTCCGTCATTTAAAACCTTTTACGCCTTTGTGCGTTTTCAAACTTTTTTTCACGCCCGAGTGCGAATCCGTCTTTTTTATCAAACCCTTCTTACCTTTTTTAAGCTACCCTCATAACAGTAGTAGTTAAGAGGCTTTTTTTACCGGTCTTTATTAACCTATCAACATAACGATAGTAGACCACGTTGTTTTGCATTTTAAAGCAAAACTTTTTCGCTCGGGCGCGATCAAATCTTTTTCGTAATTAAAACGAACCAACATACAAATTTTTTCTACCAAAGAACTACGTACGCTTTGAATTCTCCATTGCATCAGGAGATACGTAGGAGCAGGATTCACATCTTGTCAAGCCCTTTAATAAAAAAACTTTCTTTTTTCCCTTTATATCATATTTTCTTTTTCCCTTATATATATTCAAACACGCAAGCAAAATGATAAACATTCTAAGC
Organism: Medicago ruthenica; assembly: GCA_018208015.1. Taxonomy (NCBI): domain Eukaryota; kingdom Viridiplantae; phylum Streptophyta; class Magnoliopsida; order Fabales; family Fabaceae; genus Medicago; species Medicago ruthenica. The sequence goes on along the minus strand of CM031375.1, from coordinate 54,183,689 downwards.
CTAAGTCAACTAAGAGGTTCCCGTTGAGTACAACGGATGTGAGGGGTGCTAATACCTTCCCCTTGCATAATCGACTCCCGAACCCAAAATCTCTTATTTAAAGGTAATTTCGAACTTTTTTCCCTTTTTCCCCGAAAAATTAAAAGTTCAGTCGTGATTTAAAATTAGTGATTCAACGCTTCTCAATAGCTTGATATCCGAAATTTGACGCGACAGTAAGAATTTCTAAGTGTTTGATGCGTAGTGAATTTGGCAGATTATTGGCACTTTCAAAATTGTAGAGTCTTGTTATGTTATTCTTCAAGTCTTGAGTCCTTTTATCGAGGGATAGAGAGACGTTGAGAAGATGCCAAAATCAATGCAATATCATCAAGAGAGTCGTTTAAGCTGAAGCTTGATCCAACGTTGATTTGTTCCTTGATTTGGCATGCGTACCATGAAGAATAACGTTTGAATCCTTTGCTAAATATGGATTGAATGTTTTGTCCAAGGAGACAATGTTTCAGAGCATGTTCTAACTTTGAGGTTGTTGCAGAGGTCGTGGTTGTACTATGTCCTTTCGGTAGTGATAATAGTTGACTTCTGATTATCCTTCAGACTTAACCTTCAGACTTCAGACTCTGAGAGTCAGCTTCTGATCTTCCAGCTTCTGATGCTTTCGGATCCTGACTGTCTTCAGATTCTGACTTGAAACTCAAGCTTCAATATGTTCCTTTGCTCTTAAATTGATCTTTCAGAACCACTATTAGATACATGATTTAAGTATTTGGTCCTGCACACTTAGAACAAGCATTAGCATATCCAATTTTCTTTTTAATACCTTGTTATCATCAAAACTCAAAAGAGGCTTGTTCATACATTTTGTTCCAATAATCTCCCCCTTTTTTATGATGACAAACACAAGTATTAATAGAAAATTGTTGTTAACTTAATTAACAAGTTGACTTCAGGGTCTGAGGTTTGTAAGCTCCCCTTGAGTGTGATAATCCACAAGGTGAGGTTTGTAAGCTCCCCCTGAGTCTTATCCAAGTTAATTAAATTCAATTTAAATAAAAAAGTTGAAAAATCACTCAGAATTATCTCACAGAAATTTAATCAGAGGCTAAGAGATGAGAAGTTGTTCTCCTAAGTTAATTAATTTTCAAAAATTAACTTATTCTGACTTGGCTCAGAGCCTGAAATACTTGTAACTTACTCCCCCTTTTGTCATCAACAAAAAAAATGTTGAATTTAAAACAAAAGAGAGTTCAGATGTGAGATAAAATTTTCAAGAATTAACAACCAGACAAGCAATCAGAAGCAAATTTAAGATATTATAAATAAGCATTCAGAGTTTAAGACAAATAAGCAAGATAATATTCAGGACAATAAACAAAACATAATGAAATTATGTGTGCATTCTAAGGTTGGGGAGGTTTCTTCAGAAGCTCCAAGATAGCACTAATTCCAGTCTTCATTTCACCTTGACTAGTCAGAATCTAAGTTTGCTGAGTAGTCATAATGTCTTGTTTTGCACTCAGTTCCTGAATCTTGCTTTCTAAAGCATCCTGTCTTGCTCTCTGTGCTACCAGTTCCAGTTGAACTTTTTCAAACATATGTTTAATGATAGGCTTTTCTAAATCCAGCTTCATGTTATCAGGATCTAGTGGTTGCTGAACAAATTTTCCCAGGAGTGAGTTCTGAAGACCATACTTCAGAATCTCAGGAATTGCAATTAAATCATTGTTCTCAGCATTTTCCACTGCTGAAGAAGTTCCACATCCAATTAGTCTTGAAGTATTCCTTCTGAGTTCCACAGCCTCCATACTCCTGACTACTTCAGATAGCCATGTTTGAAGTGCCTCATACTGAGACACTACAGAGACAAATTGTAGAGTGTCGAGGGTACTGTTGACTAGGGATCTCAGCTTATTCCACTTCTCCACATAGCTGACTTCATGGATGGGATGTTGTCTAGCAAGCACCAGCTCTTCTAAGCTTCTGAAAATATTGATGCAAACCATTTTTAAATCCAAATCTGATGAAGGGTTAGATGTTTGGAGAATAACTTGTTCATGGTTAGGTGTTTGGGTTGAGTCTGATACAATCTGATCAGAAGTTTCAGTGTGAAGTTCTAAAACATTGATCAGGTTTGCATCAGAGGCAAGTATGGTGTCTGATGTTGGTAGGTCAGATTCTGATGCTCCACATAGAAGAAGAACATCAGAGGCTTCAGTTTGGCAAAATGAATAGGTTGGACATTTATTGGTCCAGCTTCTGATACTGAGTCAGCATCAAAAGTGGTAACAATTGGGATGGTTTGAGTAGATGATTCAGGGGGAATAGTTGAGGTTGATTCAGTGGGGTAATCACCACCTAAGTGTTTTTCCAGTTCTTCTAAGGAAGATGAGGAACTGGAACTAAAGGCAGGTACAGGTGGGATGTAAGTTTGATGCATACCACCAGAAGCACTCAGGATTTTACTCTTTATGATTCTGGTGACAAAGGCTTCAGTCTGTGGTTGAAAAACTCTCTCAAGGTCTGGTGTTTCACCAGGTAAGCAGGTTTGAAGAGATGTTATGTCTAATGGTTGTTCAGGTATGTTGGATGGTTGAGGTGTAGCTATAGTCTTTGGTGAGGTGGGTTCAGGATTGGTTGAATCCTGTTGTGGGCAGTTTGTAGGGGGTGAGAAAGGTTTGGATGGGGCTTTTTCTGGTTGAGTGTTAATGTCAGGAACATCATCAGAATTTAAATTTAAACTGGCTAAGTTTGCAGCATTACCTTTCTCAGCAGATTCTAAAGCAGGTTCTGAATGATGTGCTTCACAGGTACTTTCTTTCTTCATCTCCAGATGAGAAGAAAGAATTTCCCTAGCTCCTGAGACTGTTGAATGCTCCAGTTCCTTAGCTAACTTGACAGCCTTCTCCAGGTATTCCTTCATTTGCTAGCCACTTGTGCTTCAGATGCACTCACTTCAACCTTTTTCTTCCTAATCAGAGGCTCTTCCTCAGTTTCTTCTTCTTCCTCCACCACTAACATCTTCCTGAGCGTCCTTTTCTTTGGTTCAGAAGCTCCCTCAGCTTCTGACCATGCTTTCCTTACCACTTTGCTCCTTGTCCTTGTGGGAAGGATCTCCACTTGATCCAAATCTTCAGATTCTACCACAGCTTCAGAGACCTTAGTCTTGACAGCTGGCTTATGAACAGGCTTCTCAACCTTAGTCTTTTTCACTGGTTCAGACTGTTGTGATTGTTCATGTTCTAAAGATTGTTGCCTCTTCTTCACAGCCTTCCAAGGTTCATTTGGTCTATATGGGATCATATCCCATGTGATAGCTACTTCTGTTTCCTTGAAGTGCTGTGCAACAAAGTGTGCCAACACCTCATGAGGATCTTCCTTTGAGATGGGAGGGAAGTCATCTTGACACTCAGAATGTCCCATTCTGAATTGCAAGTCTTGTTCAAAAGTAATCACCTCTTTCTTGGGAATGATCTTCATATGACCCAAGGTTGTTCCAGATATCATAGCACCACTGCAGACTCCAAGTTCGGAGTCTGATCCAACTCCAAGTGCTTTCAGATTCTCAAAAAGCTTTCCATGGTGAAAGATTTCAGACAAGAGTCTCGTGTATGGAAATTGAACCTTTCCTTTAATGCTATCTCTGATGGACGTGCAGAGATGGTTGAAGATGTATGCTGACAAGTTGACTGGTCTCTTCAAATACCACCAGGTCAACATGTTCATTAGATCCCAGGACTTGTAGTCTGATCGTCCTGATCTGGAAACTATGCAATAGCAGTAGCTTGTGCATGACTCTGTGCTCTGCTCTCATATCAACTGTCTTCTCAGACTCTCTTCCTAGAAACAGATTTTGTCTGATCAGAGGAACCCAATTGCTGGTCTTCTTGGTGTTTGTTTGAAACAAACCTCCTCTCTTAACACCAATAGCCTTTGCTATTCTTTAGTGATTGTCACTGATATTCCTAACAGAGCAGACCCTACTTCTGTACCAGTGAACTCCTTCAACCCCATTTCAGTTCTGGATTTTCCTTTAAATCCAGGATTCTCAGCAATCTTCTTAGCTTTTTCCCTTCTGGCTTCTTCTTTATCAAAGACTTCGCTTCTGACCCAGAAGTCTTTTACCAGTTCTGTGTAAGAGGGTCCATTGAGCATGTTGAAGAATGGTCTCCATTGCTGATAATCCACGCGTTAGACAACTGTTTAAATTCATGTTCATTAGTGGGCCACGTGTCAATGAGTCTGTTACTAATGAAATTTGTCAGAGACCAAGAATTCAGATTCTGAAACTCAGACTCTGATGACTTCAGAGGCTGACTTTCTTCAGACTCTCAATAATGAGCTTCTGATAGAACTCAGACTCTGATGTCCTTCAGACTCTCAGTTTCTCATTCAGAGTCAAGCATGTTTTTCAGAGATAAAATGCATGTTCAGATTCTTTTTAATAAAATCAAATCTTTCTTCTGATAGAGGTTTTGTGAATATATCAGACCATTGATGATCAGTATCAATGAATTGAATATCCACAACACCCTTCTGAACATAATCTCTTATAAAATGATGTTTAATCTCAATGTGCTTGGCTCTAGAATGTAGAATTGGATTCTTAGATAGACAAATAGCAGTAGTATTATCACAAAAGATAGGAATGATGTTCTCATGAATTTGATAGTCTTCTAACTGATGTTTCATCCAGAGTAGTTGTGTGCAACAACTTGCAGCTGAGATGTATTCTGCTTCTGCTGTTGACAATGTAATAGTTGATTGTCTTTTACTGGCCCAGGATATCAGATTCTCACCAAGAAATTGACAATTTCCACTGGTTGATTTTCTTTCAATCCTATCACCAGCATAGTCAGCATCACAAAATCAAACCAACTTATAATCTAAGTATTTCTTATAAATAAGTCCAAGATTTGTTGTTCCTTTTGAAGGTGAGAAAAACACAAGAAGGGGGGGTTGAATTGTGTTGGCTTTTTCTTTCTCAAAAACTTGAGTTCGTTCAGCTTCTGATTGGGATCAAAGTCTGAAGCTAATTTCAGAGTTTGAATGCAGCAGATACAAAGTAAATGAGAGAGAGAGAGAGAGAGAGAGAAAGAGAGAAAGAGAGAGAAAGACACAAGTAATTATCCTGGTTCCTTCTGTAACAGCCCAACTTTTAGGATTTATTTATTTAATTGTTTATATGTGTTTAATTGTTTATTTTGGTGATTTATTGAATTTTGGGAGTTGAAGGGTATTTTAGTAATTTGAAAGTTAGTGACATATTTGAAATATGTTAGAAGTTCAAAATTTGAATATTTGAAAATAGTGGTGTATAAGTAATAGGAGGGGTTTAAGTGAAGTAAAAGTGTAGAGAAAAATATGGTGAGTTAATCATAACAAAACTTATTTTATTTTAAAAGGTAACAAACTTTGTTTTAAAAGATATATTTGAAATCATAACAAAATTGTAACAAACCTAATTAGTGGGATAACAAACCCTAGAAACCTATTATAAATACATTAGTTAGTGGTGAGTGAATTAGGTTATTCATTATTCACAAAACTTTTGAGAGGCAAGAGAGAGAGATAGAGAAAAGAGGCTTGGAGAAGAGGAAAGCTAGAGAATCAAAGGGGAAGGAGAGGATTGCACTAAGAATAGCAAGAATAGCGAGGAAACTAAGGTAAGAGGGGGATATTATGATTAACATATGGGTTTAAGAAGCAATTGCGTGTTGGGAGCTTTTAGATTATAGCTTAATTTTATGAATTATGATTAATTGTGTTGATTTTCATGCTCTTTGTTGATGACTAAATTGAATATGTGTTAAGTTGTTGATTTTATACTTTTACTTCGTCAAAACTCATGTTTGATGTTGTTAATTATGAACTTTGTGAAATTTGGTGAAATTAATGAATAACATGATAATTGGTGTTTTTTATGATTAATTGAATTGATGGTTATGAAATTATGAGGTTAAGTTGGGATTATGGTTGTTGTTGTTTATGTGAAAATTGCTTAAATTGGTGAATTTGGATGAATTATTGACATAATTGATTTTAAGTTGATTTATGTTGTTAATTATGTGCTTATGATCATTTTGATGTGATTAGAAAGTTGGAATTGTTGTTGTACAAATCTGTTTGAGATTTTAAGTTGTTTTGGGAAAAAAATGGGTTTTTTAGACGAACTTTGAAAATTAACCGAAATTCTTGTGAAATTCATATCAACTGATGTTTTGTTGTGTAAGCACTGTTCAATTTGAGTGTATTGATCATGGTTAATATCGGTAAATTGATTTTGGGTTGATGGGGATCAAAAAAGAGATTTTTGGGCGAGTTTTAACTGATTCCCGTAGCAGTAGCAACCACTGACAGCAACAATGTTTTCTGTTACATCCTTTTTTTCACTAGTTTCTGTTTTGAACTGGTTTTTGGTGTAAACATGAAAGTTGTAGATATGGATGTTAGATTTCAATTGCCGTTGGTTGGACTTAATTTTGACTTCTAGAATTTGAGTTATGATCAAAATACTACACATAGGTCATGACACATTTTTCGTGAAACTTTCGCATACTTTTTTCAATGAATCTTGAAACATCCTTAAAATTAATAACAAGTATAAGGAATCATTTAGAGTTAATAAATGAGTAGGTAATTATGAAGTTGCGATCTTTAATGATGTTTGGTGTAGTTTGTGTGATTAAATCAAGAAACTTAAATTATGAGAATGTTGAAGATTGTAAATACTTGATGTTGTGATGGTTGTGATGTGTTGCTATTTACACATGATTTGATAATGCTATTGATGATGCTATTGATGACGATATTTATGATGATATTGATGATGCTGTTGATGATGCTATTGATGATGATATTTGTGATGATATTGATGATGTTATTGATGATATTGAATGATGTGTGATAATGATACATGTTATGTGTTAAGTGACGATGTTTGAGTAAATGGTGATGATGTTTAATTACTTGACTTGATGTGTGGTCTTAGTGATTTGATAATGCGTTAAGTGATGATTTGGTGATGATATGTTATATGAAGGAGTGAATTGTATAACAAATGGTGAGTGTATTTGGTGAGCATTGTCTAGTCTCTTTGTGGGTCCATGCATTCATAAGTCAGTCTGGTGTGGTGTGTGGTGATTTCATTGCTGGGTTTTAAGATCTCGGGGATTTCATTGGCGATTGTATGGTGAATTCATTGCGGGGTTTTAGATCTCGAGGAGTTCATCGGTGGCGGTACCGTAAAACATATAGAGTCGTGTCGTGTTAGGCGCATTACATTCATAGAAGTCGTGTTTGGTAATGTTTTAGCGTGAATTTGTGCATTTAGGTGGTAAATGCTTAATTGATGAGTTCTTGTGATTGTGATTGAATTGTAAATGAATTGATGATACTTGATGAATCTTGAGTGTTTGATATATGATTGAAAATAGTGATTGAGATTATAATTGGTTATGAATGTGATATAGATGTTGAGTTATGTAACCAGGCTTGTTTATTTAAATATATATGTGATAATTGTTGATGTGGCTTGCCTGACATACATGCGTTTATTATTCCCTTATGTTTAGCATATATCTTACCCTCAAGTGGCTTTATTGTTGCCTCATCCTTGGGTGAATCCCTCATGGATGTAGACTTGCAGGTTGAGGAATAGCTTTTTGTGAACATGTCGAGGATGGCGTTTGCCTACTCGATTTTATCTGCTTTGGAGTCTAGCTTAGGAGCTCTGATTAGGACTAAGAGTTTATTTATGTTATACTATGAGATCTTTGGATCGAACCTTGTTGAGATGATATGTTAATTTATATGTTATGACCGAGACATGACAATTGCTTTGATGTTAAATATGTTTTATTCCGCTGCGATGTGATTTAATTGATGAAGTTTTTATCATAAATATTTGATATGAGACGTATGTTGAATTAGTAAAGTTCCAATGTAGGATAAATGCGTGTAGGATAAATTACTTATTTTTTTTACTGATTTCGAAAGTTTTTCACCCCTTTGAGGTTCTGAAATCAGAAATCAGAAGCTTCTGAACAGTGCTTCTGAAGTTCAGCTTCTGAACAGTGCTTCTGAAGTTCAGAGTCTGAACAGTGCTTCTGAAGTTCAGAGTCTGAACAGTGCTTCTGAAGTTCAGAGTCTGAGGGTCAACCAAAGTCAACGTCTGAACAGTGCGTCTGATGGTCAACCAAAGTCAACGTCTGAACAGTGCGTCTGATGGTCAACAAAAGCCAACGTCTGAATAGTGCATCTGATGGTCAACCAAAGTCAACGTCTGAATAGTGCGTCTGATGGTCAACAAAAGTCAACGTCTGAACAGTGCATCTGATGGTCAATAAAAGTCAACGTCTGAACAGTGCGTTTGATGGTCAACAAAAGTCAACGTCTGAACAGTGCGTCTGATGGTCAACAAAAGTCAACGTCTGAACAGTGCTTCTGAACCTCAGAGTCTGAACAGTGCTTCTGAACCTCAGCTTCTAAACAGTGCTTCTGAAGCTCAGGTTCTGAAGTTCAGCTTCTGAAGCTCAGCTTTTGAAGCAGCTTCTGGGCATTTTTTTTTGAGTTTCAGAACCTGTTTTGAACTTTTTTTTTGAAAGAGTTAAAATTCATTATTTTTTTCAAAACATAACAAGTGTTTTTGCTCTTATTTGGAATTTCATAAGTTTCAACAACAAACTTGAATGAAAAAGGAGTGGTTTGACGTATGTCTTTCCATTCCCCGATTGCACAAACACTTGACGTATGTCTCGTTGTTTGGACAATCGTCATTCTTTTCAAACTTCACCAAAAAATACATTTTACCTTCAACAACAAACTTGAATGAAAAAGGAGTGGTGTGACGTATGTCTCTCCATTCCCCGATTGCACAAACACTTGACGTATGTCTCGTTGTTCGGACAATCGTCATTCTATTTTCAAAAATACAAAACATAAAACAAATCCAACACACCAAAACTAATTTCTTGGCCCCCCGTGGTCAATTCAAACTATTTTGGCCCCCCGTGGTCAATTCAAACTATTTTTGGCCCCCCGTGGTCAATTCAAACTAATTTTTGGCCCCCCGTGGTCAATTCAAACAATTTCTGCCCCTCGTGGTCAATTCAAACTATTTTTGGCCCCCGGTGGTCAATTCAAACTAATTTTTGGCCCCCCGTGGTCAATTCAAACTATTTTGGCCCCCCGTGGTCAATTCAAACTATTTTTGGCCCCCCCCGTGGTCAATTCAAACTAATTTTTGCCCCCCCCGGTGGTCAATTCAAACCCTTTTTTAAACGGGCATGTTTTATCAATTCTAATGTGATACAAACAAACGCTTAAGCCTCCCACGCGCGAGCATACAAGCTACGTTTAACCGCTAGAATACGATTAAAAAACATCGTTCTTTAAAATCAACCAACAAACAAACGTGTTCTACCAAAGAACTACGTAGCTTTGAATTCTCCATCGCACCAGGAGATACGTCGGAGCAAGATCCCACTCTTGTCAAGCACACTAATAAAAATACCTTTTTTTCCCCCTTTTCCTTTTTCCTCTGTATATATTAAAACATAGCAAGCAAACCTTTAAAAACACTTTTAGCCTTAACTAACTAGGAGGTACCCGTTGAGTACAACGGATGTGAGGGGTGCTAATACCTTCCCCTCGCATAATTGACTCCCGAACCCGTTAATGGTTGCGATGACCATCCTTTCCACATCGCCAAGGGTTTTATCAACGTTTCCCTTTAAAAATAAAAACTTTGGTGGCGACTCCGCTGTCTTTCCGAGCGTCATTACGCTCGAGCGTTTTTTTTTTTAGAGAGCGCACATTGACAAAATCTGAATTTGCTATTCTGCCATAACTGCTTGATGTTCTACCATAACATCATGTTTGGCACTCAGGTCTTGAATCTTGCTCTGTAATGCATCTTGCCTTGCCCTTTGTGAAACCAGTTCAACTTGCATTTGATCTACCATGTGCTTCAGCATAGGCTCTCCTAGTTCTAATTTCAAAGCTTCAAAGTCTAGAGGCTTCAGAGCATCCTTTCAGAATCTCAGGAACTTCAAGTGCTGCTTCTACTACTGATGAAGAACTACTTGGTAATTGTCTTGAGAGGTCTCTTCTGAATTCTACACTTTCCATACTCTTGACCACTTCTGACAACCACTTCTGTAAAGCTTCATGTTGAGATACCACTGAGACAAACTGCAGTGTATCAAGAGTAGTATTAACAAGTTCTCTTAAGCTGTTCCATTTCTCAACATAGTTGACAGGCTGGATAGGATTTTGTCTAGCTTGCACAAGCTCTTCCAAGCTTTTGAAGATATTGCTGCAAACCTCTTTTAAATTAAAATCTGATGAATGGTTTGATGTTTGGGCAATATTTTGATAACTGGGTGATGGGAGTGCAATTTGTTCAGAATAAAGTGTTTGGGTTGATTCTGATACAATCTGATCAGAGGTTTCAGTATGAGGTTCTGAAACATTTATCAGGTTTGCATCAGAGGCAAGTTGAGGGTCTGATGTTGGAAGGTCAGATTCTGATGAAGGTAAGTCAGATTCTGATGCTCCACATAGGAGAAGAACATCAGAGTCTTCAGGTTTGGCAAATTGGATTGGTTGAGCAATTATTGGTTCAACTTCTGATACTGAGTCAGCATCAGACGTAGTAACAGGTTGGATGGAATGAGGGGTTAGGTCTGATGGTATGGTTGATGTTGATTCAGTAGGAAACTCACCACCTAAGTGTTTCTCCAGTTCTTCTAAGGATGAAGAGGAACTGGAACTGAAGGATGGTACAGTTAGGATGCAAGACTGAGGTATACCACCAGCATCACTTAGAATTCTGTTCTGAATGATCCTAGTGACAAAAGCTTCAGTTTGTGGTTGAAAGGTTCTCTCGAGGTTTGGTGTCTCACCAGGTAAGCAAGTTTGGAGAGATGGTATATCAAAAGGTTGAAGGCAAGTAGGTGGGGATGACTGATTAGCTGTCTCAACATGATCAAAAGCAGCTTCTTCTCTGTCGATCTCTTTCAGCAAGAATGCGTGCTCTTTTCTTGTTAAGAGCATCTAAGAAATCATTGGTGTTGAGTTCTCTCAAGATAGAAGATTCAGTGGGTGAAGAAGGTTTGGATGGGGCTATTTGTAGTTGAGTTTTAAGGTCAGGAACATCATCAGAATTTAAATTAATTAAGATTGCAGCATTACCTTTATCAGAAGCAGATCCTGAAGAAGGTTTTGAATGTTGTGCCTAAGACGTACTTTCTCTCTTTATCTCCAAATGAGAAGAGAGAATTTCCCTTGCTCCTACAACTGTTGAATGCTCCAGTTCCTTAGCTAAACTGACAACCTTCTCCAGATCTTCCTTCATTTCGCTTGCTACTTGTGCTTCAGATGCACTTACCACAGCCTTTCCCTTCCTTATCAGAGATTCTTCCTGATATTCTGGCAGTTAACTGGTTCTGAACTAAAAACAGAGTATGAAAATTAATGTTCAAAAGCAGAAATAAAAAGGTGCAGAAAGATAAATAACACAGCAATTTGTTAACCCAGTTCGGTGCAAACTTCACCTACTCTGTGGGATACCAATCCAGGAAGGAAATCCACTATGAGGAATTAATCCTAAGACTCAAGACACAGACCCCCTGTTCCCAGCCTTAGCAATCAATCTCCACTAGTCTAGACTTCTACTCAGGAACCCACCTAAGTATTAGAACACTACTAACTTCCCAATTACTTAATCACAACCCAGTGATCATCAATTTTTGAATAAACAACTCAAATATGAAGACACCCTTCAAAAGAACAAAGACATCATTCGTACTTAAAAGCTTAGAATGATTTACAACTCAAAACAATCTAAACCAACTCAGATGAGTGGTGTACAATCAAAGCCTAAAGCTTACACAGACAAAATAAAAAGACTCTTATGATAAAAACTGTTTTGACTCAATTCCTCATTCTTCAATGCAACACGTCCTCTCCTTATATAGGCTTCAGCAGCTCTCATAATTCTGAACACAATCTTTAATTGATATAGTTCTGAAATACTTTGAAGCTCAAAAAGGAAACATATAATTCTGAATCAAATCAAGCAAAGATCCCTTTGAAATATATTCATTCATAAAACACGAAGCCAATCTTCAAAAGATCTTCACCAAAAATATCTGCCTTCTGGAAACTTCAGCATGAATAAATCTTCAATAAATCTACCAAAGATACGCACAGAAATAATCAAAAAGAATACAAAAATCCATCTTCTGAAAACAGCTTTTGAAGGTCAACGCTGGTCAACGTCTGAACAGTGCGTCTGAAGACCCTTCCTGCATCTGATGGTCCATTCTGCGTCTGAAGACCAAATCTGCGTCTGAAGGCCATTTCAGCTTCTGAACCTCCTCAAATCCAATTTCTTGCTTCTGAAGACTCAAATAACTTCTGGAGACGCATTGCTTGAACACTTTGATTTTACCAAAACATGCAGCCAACATATAAATACTCAACAATTCCTCAGCAGCTTCTTGAACAGCAGGTAGAGTACCCTTTTTAATGGCACTTTGCCTCAGAATCTCTCTGATCCTTTTATTTTCTACAGTTTCCTCTTCATGTGTCATATGAACTTCTTCTTCTTGCTCATCAGATTCCACAATCATTTTCCTGAGCTTTCTTATTTTTGGTTCAGAAGCTCCTTCAGCTTCTGACTTTGCTTTTCTTGTCACTTTGCTTCTAGTTCTGGTGGGAAGGATCTCCACTGGATCCAATTCTTCAGCTTCCACCATAGTTTCAGACACTTTAGTCTTGACAACTGGTTTCTGAGCAGGCTTTTGAACTTTAGCCTTCTTCACAGGTTCAGACTTTTCAGGTTGTTCAGATTCTGAAGAATGTTGCCTCTTCTTCAAAGCTTTCCAGGGTTCATTTGGTTTGTCAGGAATCATATCCCAAGTGATAGCAACTCCTGTTTCCTTGAAGTGTTGTGCAACAAAGTGTGCCAACACTTCATGAGGATCTTCCTTTGAGATAGGAGAGAAGTCATCAAGGAATTCAGATTGACCCATTCTGAACTGCAAATCTTGTTCAGAAGTTATCACTTCTTTCTTGGAAATGATTTTCATATGTCCCAAGGTTGCTCCAGAATTATTGCACCACTGCAGACTCCAAGCTCAGAGTCTGATCCCACTCCAAGAGCTTTCAAATTATCAACTAGCTTTCCTTGGTGAAAGATATCAGACAGGAGTCTGGTGCGTGGAACTTGAACCTTTCCTTTCAAGCTTCCTCTGATGGAAGTGCAGAGATGGTTGAAGATGTAAGCAGCCAAGTTAACTGGTCTCTTCAAGTACCACCAGGTCAGCATATGCATCAGATCCCAGGACTTGTAGTCTGATCCTCCTGATCTGGGAACTATGCATTGTAGTAGCAACTTATGCATAACCCTGTGTACAGCTTTCATGTCAACTGTCTTCTCAGACTCTGTCCCTAGAAACAAAGTCAGTTTGATCAGAGGAACCCAGGTGCTGGATTTCTTAGTGTTTGTCTGAAACAAGCCTTCTCTCTTGGCACCAATAACCTTTGCTATAATTTCCTCAGTGATTGTCACTGGAATACCCAAAACATATGACCTAACTTCAGTACCACTGAACTCTTTCAGAACCATTTCAGCTCTGGATATCCCTTTCAATCTTGGATTCTCAGCAACCTTCTTAGCTTCTTCCTTTCTTGCTTCTTCTTTATCAAAGACTTCGCTTCTGACCCAGAAGTCTTTGACCAGTTCTGTGTATGATGGACCATTTAGCATGTTGAAGAATGGCCTCCATTGTTGATGGTCCACATACTCTGAAATGTCACACCCATTCAAAGCTAAAGACTGAAAATCCACTGCACTCTCAATGATATGTTGTAAATCCTCCTTGTTGAGAGGCATGGTTTCGGGTTTGATGATAATAGCTTCTTGAGACTGTACATCCATGGAAAGTTTCTGAGATGAAGATGATGAACTAGCCATTTGATTCTGATGGATTGAGTTTTTAGGGTTCTAAGGGGATTTTGAAGAAGGAAGAGTTTTTAGGTTAGAAAGATGAACGTGTAGGATGTGAATGTGAAAGTGTGAGAGTGATTAACTGTATTTTGTTAAAACGATTCAGAAACTGAAAGCATACAAAAAACATTAAACATAACTGCACATTAATGATGATTGGGGGCGCAAAATACAACTTTCAAAACTAACTCATCACTGCCCAGCAATTATTACCCAGCAGTTTCAGACCACGTGTCAGAATACTGTTCAGATTCACTCTCATTAGTGGGCCACGTGTAAAGTGTCCACTTACAATGAGTTTTATCAGAAGCCAAAAATTCAGATTCTGAAACTCAGACTCTGATGTCTTCAGAAGCTGAACTTTCTTCATACTCTCAAAGTGAGCTTCTGATAAGTCTTAGCTTCTGATGTACTTCAGATTCTCAGTTTCTATTCAGAGTCAAGCAGATTTTTCAGAGATGAAATGGATGTTCAAATCTAGTCCATGCCTGTCATGTGACGCGAGCAACGACTGTCCAGGTACCATGACTTCTCCTTTTCTTTGGCTTTTAAGCATATCAGTAACATAAATGATTTCAAACTTAGGTACCCATATCTTTATGGGTCCTCTTTGGTTAGTTCTGGAAGGATATGGCTTCTTTTGTACCTTTTGTCTGACATTCTGAGATTTAAAAGGTTTTACATACACTGGTTTATTATCTTTTGAAGATTTCACAAACACAGCCTTTTGAAAATGTGAGTCTGAATTTTTCAGAGTCTGAGACTTGCTTGTCTTGGGTTCTGATCTTTTCAGACTCTGAACCTTTTCAGATTTAGAGTCTGTTTTACTCACAATCTTAGACTTAGAACCTTTTGGTTTAGATTTTGGCAAGGTTTTAGATTTTGCCTTCATCTTTTCCTTAGGTTCAGAAGTTTTGGATTCTGAGTTGTTCAGAACTTCAGGTTCAGCAGTCTTAGTTTCTGGTAAATTCAGTTTCTTAGAAATGTCTGATGCAGATACAAAACACACCTTAGTGCCTTTCAAAGTATTACCAGAACAGGATGATGGGTTAGTTTCTTTTGAATGATTGAATGGATCACTTGAGAAACCAATACCTTGTCCCATGTTTCTGTTAATATTGTAAATCATAGAAGCAACTTTACATGTTGATTCCAGTTAAGATGAAATCCTGAAGTGCAATTTATTGCTCACTTGTGACTTCATCAGATTTCTTATGAGCCATTTTTATAAATTCTCTAACTTCTTCATCAATCTCATTGATACGATTATGAAGTTGGAGATTCTCATCAGCCAGCAAGTTATATTTCTTTTTCAAAGATTTTAATTGAATTAACTTGCTTCTGAGATGGTTCATAAGATCCTTAACTGTTTCAACAAGCTCAGAATGAGTAAGTTCAGAATATACCTCATCTTCATCTTCAGAGTCTGATCCTGACTCTGCATCAGAAGATGTTGTAGCAACAAGAGCTAGATTTGCTTCTTCTTCATCTTCCTTCTCCGACTCAGATTCATTGTCAAGCTCATCCCATGTAGCCATAAGACTTTTCTTGAATCTGTCTTTGAGGTTGCCTGACTTTGAGTTGGTCTTTCTGGATTTCTCCTTTGATTTATCCTTTTTGAGATCTGGACAATCAGCTATGAAATGACCAGTTTTCTTGCAGTCGAAGCAACCCTTCTGATCTTCCTTCTTGGAACCAGATCCTTTGAAGTTACTGCTTCTGTTAGAGAACTTCTTTTGTCTTTTCATCAAGTCCTGAAACCTTTTAGAAAGCATTGCTAGCTCCTCAGCTTCTGGATCTTCTTCAGAACTTCCCTCAGGAGATTCTTCATCAGATTTTGAAGCTTTTAGGGCTTTTGAAGACTTTCCTTTAGATTTAAGTGCTATAGACTTAGATTTTCTAACAGGTTCATCTTCTTTGAGTCCTAATTCATGCACTTTGAGAGAGCTTATAAGATTTTCAATACTTAGAGTATTTAGATCTTTAGCTTCCTCAATAACAGTCACTTTAGGTCTCCATTTAGATGGCAGACTTCTGAGAATCTTGTTCACATGATCAGCAGTTGAGTAACTCTTTTTCAGAATTTGAAGTCCAGAAACCAGAGTCTGAAATCTTGAGTACATAGTCTCAATGTTTTCATCCTCCTTCATTCTGAACAGCTCATACTGTTGAACCAGAAGATTGGCTTTTGCTTCTCTAACCTTCTTGTTTCCTTCATAGTTAGAGTAGAGAGAAGTGAAGATGGCCTTTGTTGTTGACTATCACTTAGCTTTAGATACTCATTGTGAGGTAGAGAGTCCACAATGATACCTCTTACTATTTGATGCTTTCTGTAAATCTTTCTCTCAGCATCAGTAAGATTCTTCCTGTTTGTGGCAACTCCTTCTTCATCAACTGGTATAGTTATACCATCTTCAATGATATCCCAAAGGCTATCATCTAGTCCAATGATATGACTATACATCTTGCTTTTCCACCAAGAAAATTTTTCAGGATCACCAGTAAACATATGAGGTTTATGGTGTGAGTGTGATTGCTTGTCATCTGTGCCATAATTAAATGATACAGCAGCACCAGATTTGGGATTAGTTTGAGAGGAACCAACAGATTCTTCAGCAGACATGTTTTTTCTCCGAATCTTGACTGACTCACTGTTAGGTGATTGAATATCAGAACCGGAGCTTTGATACCAATTGAAGGTGAGAAAAACACAAGAAGCGGGGGGGGGGGGGGGGGGGTTGAATTGTGTTGGACTTTTCTTTCTCAAACTAAGAAATAGTTCAGAGTCTGATGTTAAGTCAGAGTCTGAAACTATGTTCAGAGTTCAAACGCAGCGGATACAGTATAAAATGAGAGAGGACACAAGCAATTATCCTGGTTCCTTCCACAACCCGGAAGTAGTCAAGTCCCTCGTCACTTACAAGAGATTTTTCACTATAATCACACAGATTACAAATGCTCAAGCACAAAAGCAAGAGACTTCACAATGCTTAAGAACAACTACAAGAGACTTCCTAATTGCTCAAGCACACAAGCAAGAGACTTCACAAAGCTCAAGAACAACTTCAAGAGACTTCCTAATTGCTCAAGCACACAAGCAAGAGACTTCTAACAAACTATGATTACAAGAATATAGTTTGAATGAACACTTGATATACTATCAGAGGTGTTTACAAAATACAACACAGTGTTTAGACTCTAGTCTTAAGAAATTCTAAGATATGAAAGTTTGTAAGAATTTCTAAGTGTTTGATGCGTAGTGAATTTGGCAGAGTATTAACACTTTCAAAATTGTAGAGTCTTGTGTATTATTCTTCAAGTCTTCAGTCCTTTTATAGAGGGATAAAGAGACGTTGAGAAGATGCCAAAATGAATGCCATATCATCAAGAGAATCGTTTAAGCTGAAGCTTGATCCAATGTTGATTTGTTCCTTGATTTGGTATGCGTACCATGAAGAATAACGTTTAAATCCTTTGCTGAATATGGATTGAATGTTTTATCCAAGGAGACAATGTTTCAGAGCACGATCTGACTCTGAGGTTGTTGCAGAGGTCGTGGTTGTACTATGTCCTTTTGACAGTGACAGCAGTTGACTTCTGATTCTCCTTCAGACTTAACCTTTAGACTTCAGACTCTGAGAGTCAGCTTCTGATCTTCCAGCTTCTGATGCTTTCGGATCATGTCTGTCTACAGATTCTGACTTGAAACTCAAGCTTCAATATGTTCCTTTGCTCTTAACCTAATCTTTCAGAACCACTATTAGATACATGATTTAAGTATATGGTCCTGCACACTTAGAACAAGCATTAGCATATCCAATTTTCTTTTTAATACCTTGTTATCATCAAAACTCAAAAGAAGCTTGTTCATACATTTTGCTCCAACAACAACAACACACACACACACACACACACACACACACACACACACACACACGCTTGTGTTTTCACCCACCTTCAGGCATTTCTTTTTGTTGTTAAGCAAGTAAGTTAATTCTTGCATTCTCCTCGCCATTTATCATTGGACGGACGGCACATGTTCCTTGGATCGTCATTGATCTCATGGAAAGTTCATAAGCAAGCGAGAGTCTCTAAATCTTCAATTGAATCATAGTGCTTGTTTAGAAATAATTGGGCTTCGTGGTCTTTTGGTTGAACTTGGATTTGCTCAAACAATGCAAACCTCACTTTATGCTAACAATACAAGTGTCATCCAAATCAATTTAAATCCCGTTTTTTATTAACACATGAAGCATATCAAAGTCGATTGTCATTCAATTTGTGACGCCTATGATAACAGACTTGGACCGTAGATCTGATTATCTAGGACTTGAGACCCTAAAGCCAAGGGTGTGAACCCTTGGAATAGGGCTGGACGTCCTCCAAGAGGGCAGAGGGCCCATTTTACAATCACAAATAGCCCTTTGGGGGCGCCCTCAGCAGCTGACGAGGGCGCCCAAGTCATGGTTTTGGCCCTTTTACGATTTAGGCCCAAAACCATGACCGGGTAAGCCCAAGAAAGGCTACAAATAGTAACCTTGGGATCATTCCCGAGGCATGACCTAAACACAGCACAGAAACCCTAGTTTCTAGAAGCATTGTACTCACTGCCAGTACAGTTGGCGCCCACCGTGGGGCTACGGTAAAACTGACCTAGCCACCGTCTCCCAGAGAAAAACGATCGATCCACGGCCCCTGAGAGCAATCAGAGGGCCGTATATCCATCATATCTCCCTAGACCTACCCCTAACTCTAATCAAACGCCCCGTTTCTTGTTCGAAACATCAATTAGTCCCTCCGAAATTCGCAGTCCCGACTGGCAGCCTTCAGTCGCAATTTTTGAACCTTGATAACCGACCCGAAAACGACCATCGTCGCCATCGTTGTTCATGGACCCAGAGGCGGCGAAAGCAGTACGGCAACAGATCCAACAACTTCGCAGCCACAGCAAAACGTTGCAAGTTAACGTCATCGACTTGGATCCAAGGGAAGAATTCCAGAACGAGCGTCTTGAACCCACGGAGGACCTGAAGGAAGTCACAATAGGCCCGGAGCCACATCAAACCACCAAGGTGGGGACTTCTTTGGATCCCGCCGAAGAACAAAGTCTAGTGGATCTCCTGAGAAGAAACTTAGACCTGTTCGCCTGGCAACCATCAGACATGCCCGGCATCGACCCTACCATCGTATGCCACCACCTCGCCCTATGCCCAGGAGTGAAGCCAGTGGCTCAGCGCAAAAGGAAATTAGGCGAAGAAAGGAGGAAAGCAGTAGATGAAGAGGTGGCCAAGTTAAGAGACGCCCGTTTCATAAGTGAAATCAAGTATCCTACATGGCTGGCAAACGTCGTCCTCGTAAAGAAAGCTAACGGAAAATGGCGCATGTGCGTCGACTACACCGATCTGAATACCGCTTGCCCAAAAGACCCATATCCCCTCCCAAACATTGACCACCTTATCGACAACGCGTCAGGGTACCAAACCCTGAGTTTCATGGACGCATACTTCGGCTACAACCAAATAAAGATGGATCCTCTCGACGCCCCAAAAACGGCCTTCATGACTAATCACCACAACTACCACTACGAAGTTATGCCTTTTGGCTTAAAGAACGCCGGCGCCACCTTTCAAAGGTTAATGGACACCGCCTTTGCAGAACAAATCGGAAAGAATTTGGAGGTCTACATCGACGATCTGGTAGTAAAAACAAAACATGACAAAAGCCATGCAAAGGATCTAGAAGAGATCTTCGATCAAGTTCGCGCGTATAACATGCGTCTCAACCCGGCCAAATGCTCTTTTGGGGTTCACGCAGGGAAATTCCTAGGCTTCATGCTGACCCGGCGCGGTATCGAGGCAAACCCTGACAAGTGTCAGGCGATAATCAACATGAGAAGCCCCTCTAGCATTAAGGAGGTGCAGCAGTTGACGGGTAGGCTCGCAGCGCTCTCCAGGTTTTTATCATGTGCCGGCGATAAAGCTTTCTCTTTCTTTGCCTCAATAAAGAAGAAGGAACTTTTCCAATGGACTGAAGAGTGCGAAGATGCGTTCGCAAAGATTAAGACGTTCCTTTCCAGCCCGCCAGTTCTGCATCATCCAGATGCAGGCGCCGTCCTTTTCCTCTACCTATCTATATCGGAAAATGCTATGAGTTCCGTCCTCGTGCAAGATTCTGACGAAGGTGAAAAACCAGTGTATTTTGTGAGCAAGGTATTCAAGGGAGCCGAGCTGAGATACCAGAAAATAGAGCGCCTGGCTCTAGCAGTGGTAGCAACAGCGAGGAAACTGCGACCATATTTTCAAGGACATAGAGTTGTTGTCAAATCCAACTACCCCATCAAGCAAGTGCTGGGGAAACCAGACCTGGCGGGAAGAATGGTATCCTGGGCAGTGGAATTGTCCGAATATGACATTCAATATCTTCCTAGAGGCAGCATAAAGTCACAGGTCCTGGCTGACTTCCTAGTAGAATTTTCATCCCCGGTGGAAGAAGTCGCCCCTTTTGTATGGTTGTTATCGGTCGACGGATCATCAAACCTCAAAGGTAGTGGAGCCGGCATAGTGTTGGAGGGTCCAGGGGGCCTAATCATAGAGCAGTCGCTGAGATTTGAGTTCAAGGCGAGCAACAACCAGGCAGAGTATGAAGCCCTGGTAGCGGGCATGAAGCTGGCACAAGAGATGGGAGCGGAAAACTTGAGGGCGAAGAGCGACTCCCAGTTGGTGACGAGACAAATTACCGGGGAATACCAAGCGAAGGACAGTCAACTTATCAAATACTTAGCAAAGGTCAACAGTTTAGCCTCCACCTTCAAGTTCTTCGAGGCAATCTACGTTCCAAGAGAGCAGAATTCAAGAGCCGACCTTTTGTCTAAACTGGCCAGCACCAAACGCCCGGGGAACAACAGAACGGTCATCCAGGAGGTGCTGGCGGCCCCCAGCACAGAGATCATGGAAGTAGGCGCCGTGGAGAATGAGGAGGAGGGGTGGATGACGCCTCTCATCAAATACCTCACGGGAGCGTTTAATCCCAAAAGCGAGGAGGAAGAGCTGCAGATACGAAAGAAGGCTTCGAAGTATTGCATGGTCGCTGGCAAATTATACAAGAGAGGCAAGGCATCGCCTCTGCTCAGGTGCTTAGGTGAAAACGAGACCCACCTCGTCCTCTTAGAAGTGCACGAAGGCGTATGCGGGAGCCACATCGGCGGACGATCCTTGGCCGCGAAGCTGTTAAGAGCAGGTTACTACTGGCCAACAATGATCCAAGAGAGCGCAGACTTTGTACGAAAGTGTGACAAGTGTCAGAGGTTTTCTGATAAGAAGCACGCCCCTGCTTGCGAACTCACCTCAGTCTTTTCCCCATGGCCTTTTCATAAGTGGGCAGTGGATATTGTAGGCCCATTCCCGTTGGCACCCGGACAACTGAAATTTCTCATAGTCGGAGTGGATTACTTCACAAAGTGGGTCGAAGCCGAAGCGGTCGCCAAAATCACGGCGGACAGAGTAATACGCTTCTACTGGAAGAAAATAATATGCAAGTTTGGGCTACCCAAAGTTATAGTATCTGACAACGGGACCCAGTTCGCCAGTTCCAAGGTGGTAGAATTCTGCAATCAACTCGGAATCCAGACGAAGTTTGTCTCAGTCATCCATCCCCAAGCAAACGGGCAAGCCGAATCTGCAAACAAGGTGATCTTGAACGGCATAAAAAAGAAGCTTGACGACGCCAAAGGACTTTGGGCTGACCAATTGCATGAGGTGCTCTGGTCATATCACACGACGCCTCATTCCACAACCAAGGAAACCCCGTTCACCATGGTATACGGCGCCGACGCTATGCTGCCTGTAGAAATCGTCACACCAACATGGCGCCGGGAGAACTTCTCAGAAGAGGCTAATGAGGCGAGCTTACTATGCGGAATAGACATGATTGACGAGGTACGGGAGGCCGCCCACATCCGGGAATTCGCCGCCAAACAAAGAGCAGCCCGCCGGTACAATTTAAAAGTAATACCAAGAGACATGAAAGAAGGAGATTTGGTCTTAAGACAGGTCGTCGCGCCCACCCGAATTGGAAAGTTACTACCCAACTGGGAAGGACCATACCGAGTCAGAGAAAAACTAGCACACGGAGCATACAAGCTGGAGGAGCTGAATGGAGACACGATACCACGAACCTGGAATGCCGCCAACCTACGCCATTACTACAGCTGAGTACTTCACCATCCTTACAAACAAGCCACACAAGGTCGAACTGCTGTAAAGTTTTGCTTGCATTTTCTTTTGAATTGTTTGTATTTTGATTTCAACTAACAAAGAGGAATAAGGGAGCACTCTTTTCCCCGCGAAAGCTGGGTTTTTAATGAGTCATCAATTTCCGTTTATCCTTATCTCTGTTTGACTCCAGTATCACAGTTATCGACGAAACGAGATAGTCAGCATCAGCTCACGAAGGGCGCGCCTAACCCCAAAGGGGTTGCCACCTAATTCCTTAACCCTAAAAGACAGGGCTCTAAGACGTCGTGTGCTTAAAATGAAAATGCCACCTAATTCCTTAACCCTAAAAGACAGGGCTGTAAGACGTCGTGAGCTTAAAATGAAAATGCCACCTAATTCCTTAACCCTAAAAGACAGGGCTCTAAGACGTCGTGAGCTTAAAATAAAATCGCCGCCTAATTCCTTAACCCCCAAGAGGGCTCTAAGACGTCACGAGACGAAAATAAGATCGCCGCCTAATTCCTTAACCCCCAAGAGGGCTCTAAGACGTCGCGAGACGAAAATAAGATCGCCGCCTAATTCCTTAACCCCCAAGAGGGCTCTAAGACGTCGCGAGACGAAAATAAGATCGCCGCCTAATTCCTTAACCCCCAAGAGGGCTCTAAGACGTCGCGAGCCGAAAAACAAAATCGCCACTTAATTCCTTAACCCTAAAAAAGGGCTCTAAGGCGTCGTAAGCAGAAAACGAAAACGTCGCGAAAATAAAAGAATTCATGCATAAGATGCCTCAATAAAGCAATAACATCGGAAAGCTCAACGGTTTGACAATCTTAAATAAATCAAGAAAACGGACAAGTAATAACTACCGCCCAAGAAGCATTATCATCACCGTCATTGAATAAGAAACCAACGAAATATAGTACAAATCACGCATCAATACAAATTCAAGAAAGTTCAAGATCAAAGTAAATTAAAGTTACAACAAAGACTATTGTTCATCCACAAGGACGCCATCTACAATTATCTTGAAAGAATCCATAGACGAAAGATCAGCTTCAGGATGGAGGAAGGCGGCCTGCTCCTTCGCACGATCAAACCCAGTCTCGAAAGACAGCGCCAGTTCTCCTTTGGCTTCCGCAACCTCAGCCTTCAACGCCGTCTCCCTCTCAACCCCCGAGGCGACCTCTTTCCTCAAACGTATGATCACCGCGTCCTTCCCAGCTAAGTCAGCGTCATGACCAACCTTCAAGTCACTGATTTGTTCGTCGAACTCGGCCCTCATCGCCTCCGCCGCCTCCTTGACCTCTTTCTCCTTGCCCTCCTGAACCTCTTGTAATTCCTTCTCCAGTAGCTTCACCCTTTCCAGAAACGTTTCTCCGTTACGAACTGACTCCGCATATTTACAATCAACGGACATCAAAAGCATAATAGACCGCAAACAGTTCACGCCGATATCCCTCGTCGCAAAAGGAACAGGGTTCTGCATCCCAGCGGTCACATCATCAGGATTGCAAACCATCTTCTCTTTCACGTAGGCTTCGAAATCAAAATCCTTGTCCCAGAAAGACCGAACATCCCGGCTGGGACCAGTAAGTTCAATGGCGGGATGAGAATGCGCCCGCTTAGACCTCCTCTCTTTTATCACCCCTTCCTCCCCATCCGCGGCCTTCCTTTTCTTTTCCTCCCGAGTCTTCTCCTGCGCCACGTCCACAGCACACTCAGGTTGAGCGTCAAGAACAATCTCGGCTTTCTTTTTGGACTTACGAAGGATGAGCCCAGAAGAATCGCTAGTGTCAGCCACCCCGCCCGACCTCTTGGCCTTCAGCTCGGCCAAATACTGCTTCCTCTCTGCAGCTGTTAGTGGCGCCATTGATTCTGCAAGTCAAAAAACCAGAGCCAATACACAAATAATTAATAAAGAGAAAGGCAAAAAGCTAGACAAGCAAAGTTATGAAATCAACTCACGCAAATAGGTCTCTAAGCTATCGACATCTCCCTCTCTATTCAGCAACTCCCGGATATCCATGGGCAGCATTTTATCCAGGAAGGAAACGACACCTTGTTCATACGCACTCAACTGTTCAAAAGCAAACCCCGTAATGGAAGCTGGGGAACTCGTCCAGCAAATAGGAAATTTTAATTCATTATGTACGCGCCCTCCTCCCCTCACCCTAAGGAATGTCCGTCTCCAGTTCTTGTAATGAGAGGCATAAGGTGGAAACAACCGTTTCCCAGGGTGCGCGCCCACAGAGACCCAAGACGATTTGTCTACCCCCCGAGTACCGTAGAAGCTAAAGAAGCACCCGGCGGAGGGCTCAAAGCCTAATCCCTCGCAAGCTATCTCAAAGGCCCGGATGAACGCCCAACTGTTGGGCTGAAGCTGCGAGGGCGCCACATTCAACCACCTCAAGACAGTTACTCCGAAGGGCGTGAATGGATACTTCACGCCCAAATCTTCAAAGACCGCCGCATACATATAGAAGAACTCGTGGGCCCTACTCCTTGGCATCCGTAAGTATACTTTCTCACCAGGACGGCAGTAGATCTGATTATCTAGGACTTGAGACCCTAAAGCCAAGGGTGTGAACCCTTGGAATAGGGCTGGACGTCCTCCAAGAGGGCAGAGGGCCCATTTTACAATCACAAATAGCCCTTTGGGGGCGCCCTCAGCAGCTGACGAGGGCGCCCAAGTCATGGTTTTGGCCCTTTTACGATTTAGGCCCAAAACCATGACCGAGTAGGCCCAAGAAAGGCTACAAATAGTAACCTTGGGATCATTCTCGAGGCATGACCTAAACACAGCACAGAAACCCTAGTTTCTAGAAGCATTGTACTCACTGCCAGTACAGTTGGCGCCCACCGTGGGGCTACGGTAAAACTGACCTAGCCACCGTCTCCCAGAGAAAAACGATCGATCCACGGCCCCTGAGAGCAATCAGAGCGCCGTATATCCATCATATCTCCCTAGACCTACCCCTAACTCTAATCAAACGCCCCGTTTCTTGTTCGAAACATCAATTAGTCCCTCCGAAATTCGCAGTCCCGACTGGCAGCCTTCAGTCGCAATTTTTGAACCTTGATAACCGACCCGAAAACGACCATCGTCGCCATCGTTGTTCATGGACCCAGAGGCGGCGAAAGCAGTACGGCAACAGATCCAACAACTTCGCAGCCACAGCAAAACGTTGCAAGTTAACGTCATCGACTTGGATCCAAGGGAAGAATTCCAGAACGAGCGTCTTGAACCCACGGAGGACCTGAAGGAAGTCACAATAGGCCCGGAGCCACATCAAACCACCAAGGTGGGGACTTCTTTGGATCCCGCCGAAGAACAAAGTCTAGTGGATCTCCTGAGAAGAAACTTAGACCTGTTCGCCTGGCAACCATCAGACATGCCCGGCATCGACCCTACCATCGTATGCCACCACCTCGCCCTATGCCCAGGAGTGAAGCCAGTGGCTCAGCGCAAAAGGAAATTAGGCGAAGAAAGGAGGAAAGCAGTAGATGAAGAGGTGGCCAAGTTAAGAGACGCCCGTTTCATAAGTGAAATCAAGTATCCTACATGGCTGGCAAACGTCGTCCTCGTAAAGAAAGCTAACGGAAAATGGCGCATGTGCGTCGACTACACCGATCTGAACACCGCTTGCCCAAAAGACCCATATCCCCTCCCAAACATTGACCACCTTATCGACAACGCGTCAGGGTACCAAACCCTGAGTTTCATGGACGCATACTTCGGCTACAACCAAATAAAGATGGATCCTCTCGACGCCCCAAAAACGGCCTTCATGACTAATCACCACAACTACCACTACGAAGTTATGCCTTTTGGCTTAAAGAACGCCGGCGCCACCTTTCAAAGGTTAATGGACACCGCCTTTGCAGAACAAATCGGAAAGAATTTGGAGGTCTACATCGACGATCTGGTAGTAAAAACAAAACATGACAAAAGCCATGCAAAGGATCTAGAAGAGATCTTCGATCAAGTTCGCGCGTATAACATGCGTCTCAACCCGGCCAAATGCTCTTTTGGGGTTCACGCAGGGAAATTCCTAGGCTTCATGCTGACCCGGCGCGGTATCGAGGCAAACCCTGACAAGTGTCAGGCGATAATCAACATGAGAAGCCCCTCTAGCATTAAGGAGGTGCAGCAGTTGACGGGTAGGCTCGCAGCGCTCTCCAGGTTTTTATCATGTGCCGGCGATAAAGCTTTCTCTTTCTTTGCCTCAATAAAGAAGAAGGAACTTTTCCAATGGACTGAAGAGTGCGAAGATGCGTTCTCAAAGATTAAGACGTTCCTTTCCAGCCCGCCAGTTCTGCATCGTCCAGATGCAGGCGCCGTCCTTTTCCTCTACCTATCTATATCGGAAAATGCTATGAGTTCCGTCCTCGTGCAAGATTCTGACGAAGGTGAAAAACCAGTGTATTTTGTGAGCAAGGTATTCAAGGGAGCCGAGCTGAGATACCAGAAAATAGAGCGCCTGGCTCTAGCAGTGGTAGCAACAGCGAGGAAACTGCGACCATATTTTCAAGGACATAGAGTTGTTGTCAAATCCAACTACCCCATCAAGGAAGTGCTGGGGAAACCAGACCTGGCGGGAAGAATGGTATCCTGGGCAGTGGAATTGTCCGAATATGACATTCAATATCTTCCTAGAGGCAGCATAAAGTCACAGGTCCTGGCTGACTTCCTAGTAGAATTTTCATCCCCGGTGGAAGAAGTCGCCCCTTTTGTATGGTTGTTATCGGTCGACGGATCATCAAACCTCAAAGGTAGTGGAGCCGGCATAGTGTTGGAGGGTCCAGGGGGC
Source organism: Medicago ruthenica (assembly GCA_018208015.1). NCBI lineage: Eukaryota > Viridiplantae > Streptophyta > Magnoliopsida > Fabales > Fabaceae > Medicago > Medicago ruthenica. Next base: position 54,156,651 of record CM031375.1, on the reverse strand, counting down.
CTAATCATAGAGCAGTCGCTGAGATTTGAGTTCAAGGCGAGCAACAACCAGGCAGAGTATGAAGCCCTGGTAGCGGGCATGAAGCTGGCACAAGAGATGGGAGCGGAAAACTTGAGGGCGAAGAGCGACTCCCAGTTGGTGACGAGCCAAATTACCGGGGAATACCAAGCGAAGGACAGTCAACTTATCAAATACTTAGCAAAGGTCAACAGTTTAGCCTCCACCTTCAAGTTCTTCGAGGCAATCTACGTTCCAAGAGAGCAGAATTCAAGAGCCGACCTTTTGTCTAAACTGGCCAGCACCAAACGCCCGGGGAACAACAGAACGGTCATCCAGGAGGTGCTGGCGGCCCCCAGCACAGAGATCATGGAAGTAGGCGCCGTGGAGAATGAGGAGGAGGGGTGGATGACGCCTCTCATCAAATACCTCACGGGAGCGTTTAATCCCAAAAGCGAGGAGGAAGAGCTGCAGATACGAAAGAAGGCTTCGAAGTATTGCATGGTCGCTGGCAAATTATACAAGAGAGGCAAGGCATCGCCTCTGCTCAGGTGCTTAGGTGAAAACGAGACCCACCTCGTCCTCTTAGAAGTGCACGAAGGCGTATGCGGGAGCCACATCGGCGGACGATCCTTGGCCGCGAAGCTGTTAAGAGCAGGTTACTACTGGCCAACAATGATCCAAGAGAGCGCAGACTTTGTACGAAAGTGTGACAAGTGTCAGAGGTTTTCTGATAAGAAGCACGCCCCTGCTTGCGAACTCACCTCAGTCTTTTCCCCATGGCCTTTTCATAAGTGGGCAGTGGATATTGTAGGCCCATTCCCGTTGGCACCCGGACAACTGAAATTTCTCATAGTCGGAGTGGATTACTTCACAAAGTGGGTCGAAGCCGAAGCGGTCGCCAAAATCACGGCGGATAGAGTAATACGCTTCTACTGGAAGAAAATAATATGCAGGTTTGGGCTACCCAAAGTTATAGTATCTGACAACGGGACCCAGTTCGCCAGTTCCAAGGTGGTAGAATTCTGCAATCAACTCGGAATCCAGACGAAGTTTGTCTCAGTCATCCATCCCCAAGCAAACGGGCAAGCCGAATCTGCAAACAAGGTGATCTTGAACGGCATAAAAAAGAAGCTTGACGACGCCAAAGGACTTTGGGCTGACCAATTGCATGAAGTGCTCTGGTCATATCACACGACGCCTCATTCCACAACCAAGGAAACCCCGTTCACCATGGTATACGGCGCCGACGCTATGCTGCCTGTAGAAATCGACACACCAACATGGCGCCGGGAGAACTTCTCAGAAGAGGCTAATGAGGCGAGCTTACTATGCGGAATAGACATGATTGATGAGGTACGGGAGGCCGCCCACATCCGGGAATTCGCCGCCAAACAAAGAGCAGCCCGCCGGTACAATTCAAAAGTAATACCAAGAGACATGAAAGAAGGAGATTTGGTCTTAAGACAGGTCGTCGCGCCCACCCGAATTGGAAAGTTACTACCCAACTGGGAAGGACCATACCGAGTCAGAGAAAAACTAGCACACGGAGCATACAAGCTGGAGGAGCTGAATGGAGACACGATACCACGAACCTGGAATGCCTCCAACCTACGCCATTACTACAGCTGAGTACTTCACCATCCTTACAAACAAGCCACACAAGGTCGAACTGCTGTAAAGTTTTGCTTGCATTTTCTTTTGAATTGTTTGTATTTTGATTTCAACTAACAAAGAGGAATAAGGGAGCACTCTTTTCCCCGCGAAAGCTGGGTTTTTAATGAGTCATCAATTTCCGTTTATCCTTATCTCTGTTTGACTCCAGTATCACAGTTATCGACGAAACGAGATAGTCAGCATCAGCTCACGAAGGGCGCGCCTAACCCCAAAGGGGTTGCCACCTAATTCCTTAACCCTAAAAGACAGGGCTCTAAGACGTCGTGTGCTTAAAATGAAAATGCCACCTAATTCCTTAACCCTAAAAGACAGGGCTCTAAGACGTCGTGAGCTTAAAATAAAATCGCCGCCTAATTCCTTAACCCCCAAGAGGGCTCTAAGACGTCGCGAGACGAAAATAAGATCGCCGCCTAATTCCTTAACCCCCAAGAGGGCTCTAAGACGTCGCGAGACGAAAATAAGATCGCCGCCTAATTCCTTAACCCCCAAGAGGGCTCTAAGACGTCGCGAGATGAAAATAAGATCGCCGCCTAATTCCTTAACCCCCAAGAGGGCTCTAAGACGTCGCGAGACGAAAATAAGATCGCCGCCTAATTCCTTAACCCCCAAGAGGGCTCTAAGACGTCGCGAGCTGAAAAACAAAATTGCCACTTAATTCCTTAACCCTAAAAAAGGGCTCTAAGGCGTCGTAAGCAGAAAACGAAAACGTCGCAAAAATAAAAGAATTCATGCATAAGATGCCTCAATAAAGCAATAACATCGGAAAGCTCAACGGTTTGACAATCTTAAATAAATCAAGAAAACGGACAAGTAATAACTACCGCCCAAGAAGCATTATCATCACCGTCATTGAATAAGAAACCAACGAAATATAGTACAAATCACGCATCAATACAAATTCAAGAAAGTTCAAGATCAAAGTAAATTAAAGTTACAACAAAGACTATTGTTCATCCACAAGGACGCCATCTACAATTATCTTGAAAGAATCCATAGACGAAAGATCAGCTTCAGGATGGAGGAAGGCGGCCTGCTCCTTCGCACGATCAAACCCAGTCTCGAAAGACAGCGCCAGTTCTCCTTTGGCTTCCGCAACCTCAGCCTTCAACGCCGTCTCCCTCTCAACCCCCGAGGCGACCTCTTTCCTCAAACGTATGATCACCGCGTCCTTCCCAGCTAAGGCAGCGTCATGACCAACCTTCAAGTCACTGATTTGTTCGTCGAACTCGGCCCTCATCGCCTCCGCCGCCTCCTTGACCTCTTTCTCCTTGCCCTCCTGAACCTCTTGTAATTCCTTCTCCAGTAGCTTCACCCTTTCCAGCAACGTTTCTCCGTTACGAACTGACTCCGCATATTTGCAATCAACGGACATCAAAAGCATAATAGACCGCAAACAGTTCACGGCGATATCCCTCATCGCAAAAGGAACAGGGTTCTGCATCCCAGCGGTCACATCATCAGGATTGCAAACCATCTTCTCTTTCACGTAGGCTTCGAAATCAAAATCCTTGTCCCAGAAAGACCGAACATCCCGGCTGGGACCAGTAAGTTCAATGGCGGGATGAGAATGCGCCCGCTTAGACCTCCTCTCTTTTATCACCCCTTCCTCCCCATCCGCGGCCTTCCTTTTCTTTTCCTCCCGAGTCTTCTCCTGCGCCACGTCCACAGCACACTCAGGTTGAGCGTCAAGAACAATCTCGGCTTTCTTTTTGGACTTACGAAGGATGAGCCCAGAAGAATCGCTAGTGTCAGCCACCCCGCCCGACCTCTTGGCCTTCAGCTCGGCCAAATACTGCTTCCTCTCTGCAGCTGTTAGTGGCGCCATTGATTCTGCAAGTCAAAAAACCAGAGCCAATACACAAATAATTAATAAAGAGAAAGGCAAAAAGCTAGACAAGCAAAGTTATGAAATCAACTCACGCAAATAGGTCTCTAAGCTATCGACATCTCCCTCTCTATTCAGCAACTCCCGGATATCCATGGGCAGCATTTTATCCAGGAAGGAAACGACACCTTGTTCATACGCACTCAACTGTTCAAAAGCAAACCCCGTAATGGAAGCTGGGGAACTCGTCCAGCAAATGGGAAATTTTAATTCATTATGTACGCGCCCTCCTCCCCTCACCCTAAGGAATGTCCGTCTCCAGTTCTTGTAATGAGAGGCATAAGGTGGAAACAACCGTTTCCCAGGGTGCGCGCCCACAGAGACCCAAGACGATTTGTCCACCCCCCGAGTACCGTAGAAGCTAAAGAAGCACCCGGCGGAGGGCTCAAAGCCTAATCCCTCGCAAGCTATCTCAAAGGCCCGGATGAACGCCCAACTGTTGGGCTGAAGCTGCGAGGGCGCCACATTCAACCACCTCAGGACAGTTACTCCGAAGGGCGTGAATGGATACTTCACGCCCAAATCTTCAAAGACCGCCGCATACATATAGAAGAACTCGTGGGCCCTACTCCTTGGCATCCGTAAGTATACTTTCTCACCAGGACGGCAGGGCTCCAGGATCACATCATCTTCGCATCCTGTCGAAGAAACATTAACCTTGCTTCGGAACAGCGCCACTCGTTCAGGATCCATAAACACGGACTCCAAGCGCATCATTTCGCTAGTAGAACCCCCTAGCCCCAAATCACTAGCGCACGCCATACCGTGATTTTCTTTCGTATAGGAGGGACCTGGACGAACAGAAAGAATAACACAATCAGATGAGTTCCCGCTATCGTCTTTATCCTCGCTATCACTCGAGTCGCTCGAAAACTCCCCTAAAAGGGAATGGCCATAGTAGGCATTTTCAAAGGCAACCCAATCGGTGGTCCCGTCCGATCGTTTTGCAATCCTAACCGCCTCTCTCAATAACGCATCCCTTTCCTCCGAGTTAGCCGGAGATAGTACGTTTCCCTTCCCATCACACTCCCTGATAACTACCATGTCCTAGTTTGAATTACAAAAACGAAGCGCTAACGATCAGAGGACGAATTCTAAAAAAGGGATTACATGTTTCGAATGAAGAAAAGCTGGACGAAGAAAGGGACTGATTTGATTCTGGAGGAGAGCGTTGATTCTAAGAACTGTTTGCAATTGGCGAAGGACGTGCGTTTCGGACAAAGAAAGGAGAAGGAAAGTGAAAAGACAAAGAAAGGGACTGATTAGATCCGCGTTCAGTTTAAAGTGAAAAGCCTGGGAAAACGCGCAGATGACGTCACTTAAGTTGGCACGATTTCCGAGAACCGCTAAGATTACGACACGTCAGCGAGAGCGAACGGTCGCCTCACGCCAGCCGTCGGATCCCAATAAGAGGCGTCCTCAACACGCGGTCCAAAGGACGCGGCGAGCTACACGCAGTTTAATCACTTCGCCTTGTACCAAGACTTGTGCTTGTTGGGCTAGCATAAATATTCCTGTTGGGTTGGCGCCCACACTCTCGTAGGGCTAGTGCCGCCAACTAAGGTACTCAAAACAAAACATGGAGCTAATACCCACGTTGGGCTAGTATCCGTGTTGGGCTAGTACCCACGCAGGGTTTAAACACCCACGTTGGGCTAGTATTCATAAAATTTTTTCACATGGCTTCGTGACTAGTAAGCCCCACTTGCCGGGCAAAGGATCATAGACAAACCCCCTGTAAACAGTTTAATCACTTCGCCTTGTACCAAGACTCGTGCTTGTTGGGCTGTGGACCGTAGATCTGATTATCTAGGACTTGAGACCCTAAAGCCAAGGGTGTGAACCCTTGGAATAGGGCTGGACGTCCTCCAAGAGGGCAGAGGGCCCATTTTACAATCACAAATAGCCCTTTGGGGGCGCCCTCAGCAGCTGACGAGGGCGCCCAAGTCATGGTTTTGGCCCTTTTACGATTTAGGCCCAAAACCATGACCGGGTAGGCCCAAGAAAGGCTACAAATAGTAACATTGGGATCATTCCCGAGGCATGACCTAAACACAGCACAGAAACCCTAGTTTCTAGAAGCATTGTACTCACTGCCAGTACAAGACTAGTATCACTTCCTCGTGTCAGTAGTGAATTACAAGCTGTTTCACGCCCTTTTTGTAAATATCTTGTTAGCAAATTGATGCTGGTTGATATGCCACATCAATTTGATGGAGGATGTGAATAAGGAATTGATTTTCCTCCCAAATTATATTTATTGTATGATTTTATAATAGGTGACACAAATCAAAAACTAAATTATTTTCATTAAATGTAGTTATTTGTTTTTTTTTTAAGGAAAATGTAGTTATTTGTTGTAATTACTTGTATAGATTGTAACATCGACATATACAAGGAATATCAAGAAAAAAAATGCATCAAGCCAAAATTCGTGTTAGTTCTATTATTACGACATATATATATATATATATATATATAAACACGTTTAACACACATAATTATGCATCGATATTTTTTAATAAATAGAACCAAACAAAAAAATAGTTAGTTTAAGAAAGGCCATTATTATTTGCCATGTTTTGTCAGTATCCTTTTCACATTGACCCATCAGAAGAAGTATGTGGCTAATGAAAGTAGGCAACAATAAATGTTTTATCAAAATAAACGAATTCTTGTTTATCGTAGAAGAAGGGGAAAAGAAGGTGTAGTGTCTGAATATCCCAATATAGATAACAAGTTTGTGTAACAATAGATCAAATGATTGTATACAAATAAGTTAATGAACAGAACTAAAAGTAGGAAACATGATGTGAAAGTGAAAGGGGCTGTTCGTGTTGTTTGTGCTATACGATTTTACAAATTAAAACAAGACAAAAGAATCTCTACAACCCAAAAAATCCACATTGATATCAACTTTTTGAATGTTGAATATTGAATTTTGTGTTCAGCATTATCACTGGCATTTTCATAGGACTCAATGACAAAAGGGACCCCTAATGAAAATAGTTTTAATATAGATGAGAAAGGTAGGGGCCTAAAGTTAAGAAATAGAAAATTTGTTTCTTTTTTTGGTAATTTGTGGAATCGTCACATCACTAAAAGACATTACAAAAACCCCATCTCCTGGCTTCTCACATTTTCTGCCATGACTTTGACATGTGACTATAGCATGTGTCACTTTCATTTTTCTTCTTCAAGAGCTGCACCCACTAAAACGGGGATTTCATCACAGGGCCCCTTTTTTTCACTATATTTTCTCTGTTCAATTTAACCTTCTCCTGATATCAAGGTTTCAAGCTTCTTTGTGGATTGATGTTTTTGTATCTTCTCATGATTCTTATTTTACACTTTTTTATTATAAAGTTGCATTGGTCTCTTATGTTGTAGATTACTGGTACAAACTGAAAGTAGACACCATTTTGCATACATTGCACTTTGTTCAACTGTCTATTATAGTTGATTACATGCAATCAACATATTATATGTATTCACCAAGTTGATCTTGAGAGTAAATAATGTGATATTCCCAAAAAAAAAAAAAAGGTGATGTCGATACTTGAGTTTGTTTGATTGGGAGATAGGATAGTTCATAGTTTAACTAAGTCTGAAAAAAGAGGACAACCAATTGTCATTTATTTTATTTTTTTGACTGAAACCAATTGTCATTGTCTCTTGTAGATTGGTCTTATAATGGATTCAAAATTCTCAAGTGGTTTCTTTTGTTGATTATTGATAAAAAAAATGATTTTGAATATTTGTTTGTTTGGTTATATTACGGCAAAAGTTCATTTTGAATTAATTAATTTTACATAATTGATTATAATTAAAAAATAAATTGAATGTAAAATGATATATATTTTGATACATTCATCTAAAAATGAATTGGACAAATAAATTTAAATATAAAAAAAAAATATGTCTAAATAAAAAAAGCTACAAATTCTAGCTAGTGAAAACAACCCCGAAGAGAAAATCAATAATTTTGCACCTCTAAAATCAATTGTCTATATTTTTTTTAAGCAATGTAGTAGCTAATTATTCATTTCATAAGATGAATAAGTAGAATGTCTAAAAATGATACCAAACACATACAAATTGATTATAATTAAAAGACATTTGAATGTAAACAATTTATATTTGAATACTTTCATTCAAAACTGAAAATTGAGTTGTAATCAAAAACTAAAAATAATTTATGTCGATACTTTCATTGATATATATTGACTTTGATTAATCAAAAACTAACAATAATTTTAAAGAAAAATGAGGAGCGGATATTTTCATTAATCAAAGTCAATACTTATCATTTTACACTTACCTAGAGAATTCAAACGCCCCTTAAGATTACCTTATTAAACTATTACCACTAAGCTGACTCATCACATACAAACCCAAAAAACTTGGGAAAATAAATTCTACTCAACAATGTTCTTATATTATTTTTTATTTGTCAAAAAAAATGTTCTTACATTATTTTTAGTTTATTTTTTCCAATTTTTTATTTTGCATGTAGAAGGTTGAAATGATATGATAGAACGAAAATAATGTTATGAAATTTTTTATGTTTTAAGAAATATTCAATCTTCTTTATAACAAAAAAATATTAAATCCTTTTAAAAATATATTTTCCAAAAACATCCATAAAATCTTATTTAATGCTTATTTATATTAGTTGAAATGGAAGACAAAACGCCTTGAACTAAACAGATCCAAAAAGAAACTTTTCTAATTTTTCATTTTGATCAACGAGCAAATTAAAGTGTTATAATTTTTCCTTTCCTAATTTTAATTTTGATCAACTAGGGAAGAGTAAAAAAAAAATCTACTTGGTGGAAAAGTCAAGGATTGTATTGTTTTTTTTTAATAGCAAAATTTGAAGTCAAGGATTATATTTTTTTAATAGCAAAATTTCATTGAATAAACGGTTGAGATAAGTACAAATGGTACTATAGTTTCAACAAAAGATTAGGTACAAATAATACTCCCCTCCAACAAGCCCAAACAATTTGAGGAAAAACCATAAAAAAGCTCAAGTCACCTAACCATACACTCTATTGGAAACAAGAACCATTCATAATAAATTCAAAGTGTATTGGTTTTTTTTTTCAAGTAGTTTAGTAGCTAGAAATTCACCACATTGAGGTGAATAAGTGGCTTAATTAGATAATCTATTAAAAAAATGTCCAGACCTGACCCTTGTATATCGCAATGTCCCTATCAAATAAGTTATGTTTATAGGGACGGTTTCTTAAAGTTAACTTGTTTGTGTTGAGTCCTAATTTGTACATCTATTGTGGTGTTTTCATTTGGAAATCATATAGTGAAAAAACGAGATCAGTATTAAAAGATGTAATGTAGTTGATGTAACAAAAGAGAAATAAAATAGGAGATATATATAAGTAAAGTACAAGTTAACTTATTTTTGTGACAATATATAAAGTACAGGTTATATAAAGATAGTTGGTTTATATATATTATTATTTTCATACGTACCTCGAGCAAACCCTAGTATATTTTTTTTTTAAGGAAGCAAACCCTAGTATATTAAAAGTTTCCAAAATAACTTTCTTTTGATCCTGTCAAAAAAAATAAAAACTTTTTTTCGATGGTATTGATTGTCTTCCCACAAATTGCAACCCATAATGTTCCTACATTGATCACTTTCACATGAGGCAAAGAAGGGATAGGGATTGTCCGATTATCATAAATGCATTGCTAATTCAAGTTTCTTCCCATATCCCTCTATGCCACCCCATCCATATATGTCTAAAATGTGATTTCCCCCAACTACTAAAGTGGATTGTAATGAATCTCATCGGAATTAGAAGCCCACCCTTTAAGTATGAGATACTTAATTAAAAAGAATCCATGCTAGCTATGGTTGAAAAAGTAGGGGTGTAAAATGCTAGCTAGTAGTACTTATAAAGGATTATATATCGTCTTCTTAATGTCTTCACTAAAGTTAACTTGCATCACCTATCTTCACCGGAAGTTTATCAGCCTTTTTATGTTGTTTTTGGTCGTATATATTTCTTTTTTTTTTTGTAAAATGTGTACTTTAATTTAATTCAATGTGTTTTTAAATTTGAAAAAAAAAATAGTTAGTTAAAGGAAACTTTGTAGCATAAATGTTGAAAAAGAAAATAGTTTTTTTTTAAAAAAAAGGCTAAGAAAAATATATTAATAAACCAAACAAAAATCCTCTAGCACAAGATGTATCAGAGCTTAACCATCCAAGAAGTTCACATTACAATACAAAGCTACTCAAAGTAGCCAAAAGGCAAAGAAAATTTAAGAAATTGCCTTTAAACACAACAAAAGATTTAGCCTCCACGTAAGGTAATCAAACTCAAACAAAGGATAATAATATTTCAACCACCAAAATGTCTAGACATTAACCTTTTCTAGTAAGGATTGAAGAAGAGTTTCCTTATGAGTGAAGATCCTCCCATTTCTCTTCTCGGAAAAACCCTCTAATCCACCAAACTGAAGAAGATGATAATTTAAATAACCATGATGAACCGCTGAAAAGCCTAACCAACCAGAAATCATAGACCAAAGACGACCATATAAATCACATTTAAAAAATAGATGAATACGGTCCTCCAAAAAACCACAATCAGCCGAACAGAGAGTATCAGCAATAGCCAAAATATTCCCCCAAAAAGTAGTTAGTTTTCAAGTTTCCTAAAATTTTGGTGTATGTCTAAATTAAAATTAAAATTTAAAAATAATTGAGTTGTAAAGGGTAATTTGTCCAAAAAAATATCCAACCAAAAAGTAGTTAATCAGTATTTAGCAAATGAGTTGTCCTTATATAATGATATAGATGATAAAGATAACGTTATTTACACACAAAGGTGTGTATATAGAGATCACAGTTGGCTTAAAAGTCGAGTAGTCCAAACTAAGACTTTCAACTTCAAAGTTTTGGGAGAAAATAAGCCTAAAAACGTTTAAATTTAATTAAAAATATATAATATGTTAAAATTAGTTATAGATGTTTGCACTAAGCTTTGTTAGTCAAGATGAGTGTCTCACCTCCTTGACCCAAGTTTGAACCTTGAACTAAACAAAACTTTTTTTTAATTACCATAAGGCATATGTTTTTTTTTATTATTTTTTGAAGTCTTTACGAAGTAAGTCAAATTTTGTCGCATGAATGATATGAAGTCTTTACGAAGTAAGGTAAATTATGTGCTACATAGCTTAGTTTGACCGTGCTTAAGATCATATATTTTGAATTGTATATTTATGATAATTTGTACTAAGTACTCGAAAAATAGTGTTACTAAGCCCTTGATTCTTTGTTGAAAGAGTCTGTTGACTGAGAAGTGACTCGAGTCAACGAGGAGAGAAAGACGGTGTTAGTATCATAGATCCTTTTGAGTGAATAAAACTTACGATGATTATCGGCCATCTTGAGGAGTAACATAAGTTGACTCAGAGGGAAGGTTTCTAAATCGTGTGTTGGTATCATATAGGTAGGATGTGATGAGCACAAGTGACAGGGAATACACTTGTGATACGGAGCTAATTGGTGGGAGAATTCTAGACTAGATCTTGGACATGCTTTGAAGTCTAAGAAGCTTACTCCACATTTCATTGGCCCATACCAAATTACCAAGAAGGTGGGCGAAGTAGCCTATCAAGTTGCTTTACCACCGTCACTTTCGAATCTTCACAGTGTGTTCCATGTGTCTCAACTTCGAAAGTATGTTCATGATCTCTCCCACATGATTCAAATGGATGAAATGCAAGTGAGGGACAACTTGACTGTTGAGACTCTGCCCCTAAGGATCGAAGACTGAGAAGTGAAGAACTTAAGGGGCAAGGAGATTGCATTGGGTAAAGTGACATGGGGAGGACCAGCCGGGGGAAGCATAAGATGGGAGCTGGAGAATCGGATGAAAGAGTCCTATCCAGAGTTATTTCCTTCAGGTAATTTTCGAGGAAGAAAATTCATTAAGTGGGGGAGAGTTGTAACACCCCGAAATTTATATTGAATTTGTGAATGATGCTAGTTAGAGAAATTCTTGAGTTTTGAGATTAAATTGATGTTATGATGCTTAATGATGTTATGGTGCTTAAAAATTATGTTAGCTATGAAGAAATAGATTATGATGGTTAATCACGTACTAGGAGGATTAATAAGATGAGGAGGAAAACAAATAAATAAAAAATGTAGGAAAGGGAGAGGTGTAGAATAGAAGGAAATAATTAAGTGGGGGAGGGAGGAGTAGAAAGAATAATAGTAAGAGGCTAGCCCAAGTATAAATAGAGAATTACAATCCGAGTAGTCACTTTTGTTGAAACTTAGAAACAAGAGAAGAGGAGAGAAGAAGAGGAGAAAACCCTAATTCAAGAGAATAAAGCCAAAAGTTGTGACTTCGGAGATTCGAGGTAAGGGGGAGAATCCTTTATCTCTGGGTTGTTAATGGTAAAAGGGGAGAATTAGGGTTCTTAAACCTTATGATATTATGTCCATGAATTCTGAAAATTTATGATGTTATGGTGTATGTGATGATCCTAGTAAACAGATAGGGAGAGTTGGTGGAGTTTGACGTTAGGTTGTGATGACGGTGAGCGTGGGAAGAAGGAGAAAGATGATGAGATTAGAGTTTTGATTAATGAATTAAAAACATGAAAAAGGTTGTTTGAATTAATGAATTGAGTAGAAAGTTAGTGTTTAGATGTATGTGAATCCATAAGGTGATCTTTAGAGTCGAATTTGGGTGAGTTGGGATCAAAATCGGAGCTTGGGGTAGCCTCCATGGCAGAAAATTGCAAAACCTGTGTGTTCTGATGTTGTCAAAATCATGTCACGATTTTTGCAACCTTGTCATGATTTTACAACTATGTCACGATTTTGCAACCGTATCACGATTTTGTAGGCAGTAACTCAAAAATTTTATGGACATAAAATTGTGTCACAATTTGCAGAATCCTGACACGATGTTGTAAAACCATTTTTCATACTTAATTGTTTTTAACACCCCTTGGCCGTCCAAAATTGTTATAGGCTTGATATGAACATCAAATCAAGTTATGTAAGTATGATAATTAGGCGATAGAAGTATGATTAGGTGTTGTTTAGAAGTGATACCTTTAGAGCAATGGAGAGTCTAAGATAGACAGTAAGATAGCGAAGCCTAAGGTTAGTAAAAGCAAAGAGTGTAGTGATGTTGTTTATGAAAATTGAAGATAGTAAAGGTGATTAATAATAGGAAGACAATACCTTAAAATGTAATGGAGTTTTAGTTGTAAAAATGGAAGACGTTATACGTGATGATAATGGTGGGGTAAAACCTTAAACTAAGAATGAAGGATAAGGCATGTCACTAGGATAAAAGGTGTAGGGAATGGAGATAAGATTAATGATGAGAGTGGGATCTAAATATGTTGTTGACATAATGAGACATGAACTACATATATAAATATGTACCTATGATGTTAATTAACGATGCTTTACTAATATTGTAATATGATGATATATGGTGATAATATGATTTATTATATGACAATGAATGATAAAATTGATGATGTTTATGAATGACGAAAAATGACGAATGACGTACTTGTTTCCTAATAACAAGTAAAATGACGAATGACTATGACGTAAAGATGATGTGTTTTTTAAGTGCTTTTTAAATGATGTTTGGTGAGTCTTCATGCATCATATCATACTACATAATGACAAATGACGAATGTATGTTCAATAACACACCTCTGACTTACATTATTTTGACGATAGGATCAGGTACCGGCATGCATGTAGGTCTAGGAATGAAGTATGTTACATATAGGTCATGATTAGGCGAACCGTGATATGTGCTAATGAAGTGAATTGATGTGAATGTTAAAGGTGTGTGCATTATGATGTATGTATTTTATGACTGTATGACGTGAATGGTGTAAAATTTATGAAGGATGACTGATGATGATATGATGATATAATTTATTTCTCATGTATCCTAATATATGTTATGATGTGAATTCTCACCCCTTTGCTGTTGTTTGTGTGTTTTGGTGTTTGTACTCTTGGGGTACAGATACACAGGAAGAGGAGATTTGGCTTTGTGGGACGCTTAGAAGGTGGCGACAGGAATATACCTCCGTAGCTATTTATCTATATTATTAAGTAGTCGAATAAATGTGTGCTCTGATCTGTAACACTAGGGTTGGGGTTAAACGTTGAATGTCTTTATTTTATGTCGCTAAAGAACCATGACTTTCTATGAAAATGATGCACTATTTATTTATTTTTGGTATGACAGATGAATGACGGTGTGTAACATCCTTTTTAGTTTAATATATGCTTATTATTAAATAAAATCAACGTCGAGATTTAGGGTGTTACAAATTATACAAGATCCTTCTTGTTCCAACAATCTTCCCCTTTTTGATGATGACAAACACAAGTATTTGAAACAATTGTTGTTAATCTAATTAACAAGTAGACTTCAGGGTCTGAGGTTTGTAAGCTCCCCCTGAGTCTGACAGTCTCAGGGTATGAGGTTTGCAAGCTCCCCCTGAGTCTGTGATGGTCCATTAAGGTGAGGTTTGCAAGCTCCCCCTAAGTTCCATTTGATAGTTCCTAAGGTGAGGTTTGTAAGCTCCCCCTAAGTTTTATCCCGGTTAATTAAATTTATTGTTAATCATTATAAAACCGCATCAGAGCACATACATATTAACACATCAGAATGTTAAAGTGTATCAGGTTCTTAAACATATCAGAACTGTTAAGATTTGTTTTGTTTACTTAGGTCTGATAACACTTTTTAGAGTCTGATGAGTTCACAAAAACATAAGTTAAATAAAGAATAAACTTATCAGAAATTTAGCTTTTATGAGATTCTTAGAACTACTCAAAACTTCTCAAGTCTTTTTAGTCTAGATACATATGATAACTTCTTCATATTCTGATAAATTTGGAATTAAGCGCAGATTAACTTGAAATAAATTAAGGTCCTTTAGCTTTTTCAATTAGGCTCAGAACTCAAATAATGTTATTCTACTCCCCCTTTTGTCATTAACAAAAAAATATAAATGCAAGCTCAGAAGAATCATGAGTAAAAACAATGCATATTGATAAACAAAAGTGCATTTAACAAGAGTACAATTAACAAATGCAAAACAGGAAAGTAAAGACTAAAAACAATCCTAGGGCTTGTTTTTCAACAACTCAATAATGGCTTTGACATTGTCGTTTGTCTCAACAAATTGTTCTTTCATCTCGATCTGTGTCTAACCAATTTCTTCCACTCTTGTTTTCAATTTCCCTTGCTCAGATGCCAAAGTCATCATTACAGATTTTAAAGCCTTCTGTTCTTCCTCCAGAGCATCCAACCTTCTATTTCCATTAACATTGCTTCTGACAAGTAGTTCATATTCTGAACGTAGTTGCTGAGTCAAAGATGAACTATGAGATACCTCAAGTGTAGTTTCCAAGATAAGCTGAGGTGGAGCTTGCAGCTGTCTAAAACATTCATTCTGAGGTCTAGAGTGTCCATTACTCCTGTGACTACATCAAGCCAGTTAATCCGGTTGTTCCTTGCATTTTTAGCTAGCAGAGGTTTGATTTGCTCAAGAGTCAGATTGACTGATTGTTGCAAAAGATTCCATTTAGAAATGATCCTTTCATCACAAACAGCTCTCAAGCTTTTAAAGTAAGTTCTTTTAGCTTGTGCATAGATATCGTTGAATAATCCTTCAAGTTCATTTGAGTGGTCGTAGTATGAAGGTTGTACACAAAGACTTTCAATGATTTCTAGGGGGGTTCCAATCAGTTCATCAACTGTTTCATCATCAGATAATTCAGTCAATGAATCTGCAGGAAGGGTTGACTTAGGAGTAGGTAGTTTAGCGTAAATGGGCATTAAGTCTACAGGTAGTGGTAGTAACACTAGTATCTACAACTTAGGTGGTTGGGTGTCAATAATGTTTGTTGTTTGTGGTTGAGGGGTTTGAGGTTGTGGGTTAAGTTTATTAGTGGGTGTGGCAGATTGAGTGGTTTGAGGTGATGATGGTATGGAGGAGTATATGACACCATCAAAATGCCTTACCAGATGGTACAGGGCATCAGTATCAACAAACTCAGGAGGTGGTGGGATGGAAATAGAGGGGTCAGAAGGAGTACCACTAACATCTATGTTTGAGACACGATCATTACATGGCAGGATATGAACGTCTTCAGCAGTTTCTTCTAGCAAATTTTCTTCATTAGCAACTTCTACTACTTGCTCAGGTTTTTTCCTCTGAGCAGTAATGTCTTCCTCAGTCATCAGACCCACTTCTAACATTTCTCTTACATCAGTTTCTTTGAGGGATTCTACCTTCTGTGCATCATCTTCCAGCTTGTCCTTAGTTGAGGGATCCTTAACCAAAGTTTTAGGTAGACATGGTATTTTGGAGGCAAGAGTCTTGTTGTCATCAGATTCTGTCTCAGAATCTGATCCATTACCCAAATACACTCTGATTTTCTTGGGAGCTTCAGATGTTTTTTCAAGGCCTTTTCTTTTGGTTCCAACTACAGTAGGAGTCTGATTCAGTGGTTGAGTCTTAGAAAGAGCAACACCACTTCTTGTTCTAGATTCCTTCACCTCTTCTGTAGACAACTCTTTTTGTTCTTTATGCACTTCTACTTTCTTCTGCTTCTTCTTAGCAGGGGAAAATGATGTGGCCTTATGAGAGGCTGCTCTCTTCTTCTTCTTCTTCTTCTTCTTCTTCTTCTTCTTCTTCTTCTTCTTTGCATCAGCAGCTTCTGGTGCAGCAGGAATGTTCTCCAGAATCAGTTGAGCATTGAGATCTGCTCTGGCCTTTGACACCAAGTTTGCTAGCTCTTTTGAACTTAGATTACTGATGATTTCTGGGAAGTCTGGAATGGGTGGTCTTCTGTTTTCTTTGATGGCATAGACAGAAGGTTTCTTCACAGTCTTTGGTGGGATAATCCCCATCTTTCCGAGAATCTCTCCTGTCATGACTTCCCCATATTCTACTTCTAGGTTAAGAGGACCTAGAGTTTCCATCTTCTAAATTATTTTGCTCTGGTTAAATAATTCAGATAGAAGCCTTGGGTATGGGATGCTTATGTGCTGTTTTCTCCAAATATTATCAATGGTTGTACATAGGTGATGGAACACATATGTAGCAAGATTAACTTTCTCATTCTTGTGAAGATGGAGGATAATCACCTTGTGAATTCAGTTGGGTTGATATGTGCTTCATGTTTTAGGGAAGATGCTTTAACTGAAAAACTTCAATAGAATCATTTCCATATCCATCAAATTTGTGGCTCTGTTTGCCTTTTTCTTCTTGCCATCCTCAGCATCCTCTTCATTTTCTTCTCCAGTCCTTTCCTCTATAGCTTTGTAGATTTTGCTTTTGATTTCATCTCCAAACAAAGAAGAGATAAAGTTTGTATCGGTTTCGAAGAACCCAACGTTGTCAAGCCCTATCATCTTGGCTATGGTGGATTGAGTATTGGTAATCTCAATCCCCATAATTGATGACTTTATCTCCATTTCTTGTCCTTCTTTAGCAGCCTTTGTAACGCCCTGAACCTGATTACATAATTAAACAGACAAAGCATGCATATTTCACATATCGGGACATTAATACTTCAACATACTTCTCATATCAAATAGTCTTTATAAAAATTTCATCAACTTAATTATATCGCAGCGGAATAAAACATAATTAACATCAAAGTGAATGTCATGTCTCAGTCATAACATATAAATCAACATAGTATCTCAACAAAGTTTGGTCCAAAGATCTCATAACATAATTAAAACCCCAAGTCCTAATCAGAGCTTTTAAGCTAGACTCCAAAGCAGATAAATTCGAGTAGGCAAACGCCATCCTCAACATATTCACGAGAAAGCTACTCTTCAACCTGCAAGTCTACATCCATGAGGGATTAACCCAAGGATGAGGCGACAATAAAGCCACTGGAGGGTAAGATATATGCTCGATATAAGGGAATAATAAACGCATGTATCTCATGCAAGCAACATCAACAATTATCACACATACATTTAAATAAACAAGCCTGGTTACATAACTCAACATACATATCATCATCAAATTTAATTATAATCTTAATCACAATATTCAAACATATATCAAACACTCAAGATTCATCATGTATCATCAATTCATTTACCATTCGATATTCAATCATATACAAACACCAATTAGCATTTACCACCTTAATGCACAAATTCACGCCAAAACATTACCAAACACGACTCCTATGAATGTAATGCACCTAACACGACTCTATATGCTTTATGGTACCGCCATCGATGAACTCCTCGAGATCTAAAACCCTGCAATGAATTCACTATACAATCACCAATGAAATCCCCGAGATCTAAAACCCCGCAATGAAATCACCATACACCACACCGGACTGACTTATGAATGCATGGATCCACAAATAGACTCGAGAATACTCACCAAATATATTCACCATTTGTTATACAATTCACTCCGTCATATAACATATCATCACCAAATCATCAACTAACGCATTATCAAATCACTAAGGCCACACATCAAGTTAAGTAATCAAACATCATCATCATTTACTCAAACATCGTCACTTAATAAATAACACGTATCATTATCACACATCATTCAATATCATCACTAGCATCATCAATAGCATCATCAATATCATTATTCATCTTCATTCTCATCAGCCCTAACTCATTAATTGTTTACTAAGTCAATAGTTTCATCATAACTCAATTTCAAGACAATTCATAAGTCCAATTGTAATTAATTAACCTCTAAGTCCTTTTATACTTACATCCAAGTTAATCAATCATAAACATCTTTATTACACTCTTGCTAATCAAGTTTAAAGGTTTGGGAACCATTTAGGGTCATTGGATACCCCAAAAAGTCATAAAATTAGGGTTTCAGAACTCAGGCAGGATGGCACGGTCGTGCCACATAGGCGCACGGTCGTGCCACCTATGCAGGTCAGGGGTGACAGATTTTTCGTTCCGTTTTTGCGAAAATACTGTTTTTCAAAATCATTTTCGACCCAATTCGCACCAAATTCGTCCCAACACCTTAAACAAGACAAACCATATCACCTACCACTTATCATGACTTAAAACAACTTAATCTTAATCACTTAAACTCAACTTAATCGGATTAAATCAAAGTTCGTCTCAAAACCCCGTTTTCTCCCAAAACAAAAAATCCCAAACAGATAACAACAATTCCAACTTTCAAATCATATCAACATGTTCATAAGCACTTAATTAACAACAAGAATCAACCTAAAATCGATTATATCAACAATTCACTCAAATTCACCAATTTAAGCAATTTTCACAGAAACAACAACAACCACAATTCCAACTTAACTCAAACAATATAACTTCATTATTTCATAACCCAAACACATAATCATACTCATAACCAAATCAATTAAACAAAAACAACACCAATTATCATGTTTCTCGTCAATTTCACCAAATTTCACAAAGTTCACAATTAACATAATCAACCATGAGTTTTGATGAAGTAAAAGCATGAAATCGACAACTTAACATATACTCAATTCAGTCATCAACAAAGAGCACAAAAATCAACACAATTAATCATAATTTATGAAATTAAGGCATAAGCTAAAAGCTCCCAAACATCCAATTGTTTCTTAAACTCGTATGTTAATCATAATCTCCCCTCTCAATTGTTTCTTAAACTCATATGTTAATCATAATCTCCCCTCTTACCTTAATTTCTTCACTTCTCTTGCTACTTCTAGTGCAATCCCCTCCTTCCCCTTTGATTCTCTAGCTTTCCTCTTCACCAAGTCTCCTCTCTCTCTCTCTCTCTTGCCTCTTAAAAGTTTTGTGATATAATGAATAACCTAATTCACCACCACTAACTAGTGTATTTATAATAGGTTTCTAGGGTTACTCCCACTAATGGGCTTAGTCATAATTATCTCACAATTATTTTCTCTACAATTTTACTTCACTTAAACCTCCTATTACTTATACACCACTATTCTAAAAAATTCAAATTCTAAACTTCTAACATATTACAAATATGTCACTACCTCCAAATTACCTAAATACCCTTTAACTCCCAAAATTCAATAAATCATTAAAATAAACAATTAAACACACATAAAAAAATTAACTAAATAAATCCTAAAAATCGGGTTGTTACAACCTTCACAATCTCTGCTCTAACCCAAAAATCCTCAACCAGCATTGTGTAGCAGGGTCCATCCAGAATCTCAAGAAACAATCCATCCATGCTTGTTAAACTCCACTCTCATGTCATACCCATTCTCAGCAAACGAGTCAAAATCCACAATAGACTCCTTTATCAGTTTGAGTTCACGTTCCAGAATCTTCATAGTTCTTCCCTTGAGAGTTGTAGAGACTTTCCCAGATGATGTTGTTGAAGCCATGATGTGGATTTAAGGTTGTTCTAAGGGTTTGTTTGAAATGGCTTGTTTTTATGAGAAGGCTTAAGAACGAAAGTGTAGGAAGTGAAAAGTGAAAGTGTGTGATTCGGTGTAAGTGATTTTGTGTAAACTTTTCAACTTCAATCGTTTTGAGAACATAAACATGCAATGATGACAGACAAAAGCATTAATGGCAAAGAGGGGCATGAGAATACATTAATCAAGACAATGCATCATTACCCAACAGTTATTATCCAACAGTTAAGATACGCATCAAATAAAACTTCCCAGTCTGGTGTCAAGTGAGTGGTCCAGGTGTCAATAAAGTAGATTGTAAACCTTTCCACTTATTTGACACGACAGCCATAAGTGTTTATCTAATGTTGAACCTTTAGAGTCACAGATTGAGTCAGATGCTTGTTCCCATCAGACTTACTCAAAGAGATGTTGACTGGAGTAGCTTCTGAGTGTTATCTGACTCTGAGCTTCATCATATCTTAAATCTGTTAAATAACAACAAAAGCTTATCATACCTTTGCATTACTTCTGATCAGCTTCTGATCTACCATCTTGATTCAGTCAGATGCTTGTTCCTCTGATCTACCATCTTTATTCCAACAATGTTTTTCTTGGATAGCTTTTTCATTAAGACTTCACATTGTTTGCCATATATCTGATCAGATTCTCTTTTAGCCCTACTACATTCTTCATGTGGATATCCTTCTGATTTATTCACTTGCTCCAAGATACCACATGGTTTTCCACTGTTGTAGCATCTGTGACATGCACAACTATTTTAAGTGGCTTTGATACTCATTATCAAGCTTCCTTGTTAGCATATATTATGTATTGTGTATGCCTTAATCCTTTAGAGTATTCATAGAGGATTACACTCAGAGGATTATGGCGCAATTCGCTTCAGACAGATTCAGATGTTTGAGATATAACTGGTACATCTAAACTTATGAGAGTGAGTCATACTTGGTTCATTTCTATCAACTAATTCATATGATTCTCTTGTTCAGATCATATGACTCAACTCAGGTTCTGAGAAATTAACTAAGCTTTCTGCTTTTAGTTATCAAGTGTGACTGATCCAAAATCCTGCATATTTGCTTTGTTCAGTGTCAACTGTCATAAGCAGATTCAGATGAGGAGGTTCTTAAAGTCTGAAGAGATAGGTCAACAACATTCGTTTGTGAAAGATTTTCTTATAAGTTCTTTTCTAGCATGCCCTTTTTTCTTTAAAGAGCCTCTAAGTACTGTTATAAATCTGATAGTCGCTTGACTAATTCAACTTGCCAAGCTTTAGAAGTTATTCTATATTTGACATGTTGTAAACTTTTTAATACAGAGTTATTAAACATTACATACTTACAGAAAATAATGTATTTTCTGATTAGCCAGTTTCAAACGTTGATTTCAAAATCTTTGTCCCTTCTTTAGACTTGAGAACCTGATGAACTTGTCACATTGATAACTCTGCAGATTCTCACACCTCATATCATAACAGCTATATACATAATCAATCTATGCTAAGCATATTATGTTCAGATCTATAAAAAAAATAAAACAGTAATTACAAAGTAGAGATAGAAGGATTAACCATGACTATTGTACCAGAAGTCCTCCTTTTCTGGTTCCTCCAGAGGCCACAATATCTTCTCTTTTAGTGTGAGGACTTGGAACACATGCATTTCTTCCTTCATGTTTTGTGAATAGTCATTCTCCAGGAATTAGAATTGAGTTCGGTGGTTTGCTTCTAGGATTACCTGAAATGTAAACAATTTTTTTTCT
This sequence comes from Medicago ruthenica, assembly GCA_018208015.1. Lineage (NCBI taxonomy): Eukaryota > Viridiplantae > Streptophyta > Magnoliopsida > Fabales > Fabaceae > Medicago > Medicago ruthenica. Next base: position 54,134,848 of record CM031375.1, on the reverse strand, counting down.
ACGTACACACAACTTGATGGGTCCTTTACTGTTAGTTCTGAAAGATCTTCTCTTCCTCTATACCTTAGACTTGAAGCTATGGTGCTGAGAACTATCCAAGACTTTTGATTTAACAGTTTCTGGTCTTGAGTTGTTCCTAGTTTTAGACTTTGAGCTACTCAAAATTTAGAGTCTCTGTGTCTTAGGTTTTGATCTTACTGAAGTCTTTGACTTTCCGGGCTCAGACTCTGATTTGGTCAGAACCTTTAACTTCTCTGCCTCAGATTCTGACTTAATCAGAACTCTTGACTTTAAAGTCATAGACTCTAACTTAGTCAGATCCTGAGACTCTGAGACTTTGAATTCTGAGTTGCTCAACTTCTGAGCTTCTGAGCCTTCTGGCACAGAGTCAGTGTTCAGATCTTCCTCCCTATGAATATGGCTTGAAGCTTTTATTGACTCTTCTAGAGTTTGCATTTCCTTGCACCATTTTTCACAACAACATACTTCTTTATCATGGCTCCTATAAATATTGTAGATCATCATGGCTAGCCTACTTTTTCTAATGGATCTAGCTAGGTACTCTTCAAAGATTGGTTCATGAGTTGCCAAGGCTTGTTGATATTCAGAAACTGCTTCTAGAACGTCAATTTTATCTTCAAGCTCCCAGATGTGATCTCTCATAGCTTGTTGATATTCCATTGTAATGTTGCACTCCCTTTCTAGATCAATTTCTTCATGACCATGACTTCCATACTCTAGGATGTCATTTCTGATTTGAAGGCGATCATACTCCTTATCCAAGAAATTGTTGCTTGCTTCTAATAGCTATACACATCTTCTTGTGAGTTCTTTTACAACTCTTACTAATTCCTTATTAGTAAAGTTTTGAAGTTCCTTGTCTACATCATCAGAATATGATCCAGACTCAGCATCATAAGTTGTTGTGGCCACCAGACCCAAGTTTGCTCCTTCTTCATCTTTTTCAGATTTTGCCTCCTTATCAATTTCATCCCATGTAGCCATGAGGCCTTCCTTCAACTTGCTCTTGTAGTTCTCCTTCTTAGAGCTACCTGGCTTGGAACTTCCTTTTCTAGGCTTATTCTTCTGTAGCTCTGGACATTCAGCAATGAAATGCCCAATCTTCTTGCAGATGTAGCAGCCATCTTGGTCTTCACCGTTGGTCTTAAATCCTGATCTCTTGGAACCATTACCTCTACCTGAAAATCTCCTTTTCCTGGTCAGATACTGGAACCTCTTGTTCAAGTAAGCAATTTCCTCAAGATCTGAATCATTATCAGATCCTTCATCTGGATTCTTTTCCTCTCTCTCAACATATTTAAGAGCTTTGGTTGATTTTCCTTGAGAGGTCAGAGCAATATACTTGGACTTCTGAGTTGGTTCATCACTATCAAGTTCAATCTCATGAATCTTGAGATAGCTTATCAAGTTCTCCAGGCTCAACTTGTCCAGGTCCTTTGCCTCCTGTATGGTTGTAACCTTAGGTCTGAATCTGGCAAGAAGACTCCTAAGAATTTTCTTGACATGATCAGCTACAGTATAGCTCTTCTTCAGAACTTAAAGACCAGACTAAAGAGTTTGAAACCTTGAGTACATGGTTTCAATGTCCTCGTCTTCCTTCATTCTGAATAGCTCCTACTAATGAACCAACTGTTAGCTTTTGCCTCCTGGACCTGTTGATTTCCATCATAGGTAGAGCACATAGATTCAAGATTGATTTTGTTGTAGATCTGTCCATAATCTTTGTATACTCAACATAAGATAAAGCATAAACTAGTATACTGAAGGAAAATTGACATGTAAAGGCAGCGGAAGTTTAAAATTTTTTGATTTCCTTTCCTTGGATCATTACGAATATTACATGAATCAGTGATAGAATTGTTACCTCTTGTAGTGCAGAAACAATTTCGTTGATCACAGCTAAGCAAGCAAGCGAAGCCTCTACTCATCCACACGAACGGCTTCCTCTGGTTCCCGGTGCTAGCCAAGCGATCAGAGGTTAGGAAGAGAAGTGGGGTTACGGTTTTGGCTTTAGGGTTACACGATTTTTGCACACCTGATTTCAGCACTTGAAGCTCTATTTATAAAGCTCCTTGCTGCACGAAATCAGCCATCATGGTTGAGCTTCCATAAGCCCATTAACCCATCAGCTTCCGCTAACTAATTAGCGTCAATTGCTAAACGCACCCCATCATATAAGTATTACTTATATTTCTCCTTTTTACCGTTCTATTGTGTGTGACCCTATAGGTTCTTGTAACGTTGGCAATAATATTAAATCCCATATTTAATATTATAAACAGTGAGCGGTATCTAGCAACACATCACTGCTACCTAAGTGACAAGAATGTCAAGTGATCTGACGAAACCTTTTCCATGATAATATCTATGTGTACGATTACTCCTTTGTCCTAATATCTTTATTGAACACAAGGCATAGATTGTGTCACCCTTGTTTAGCTCAATATTTATATTTCTTGATCCCGAAATATACTGAATAACGAATAAGTCCAATATCTTATATTGACTTAATTCGGCATGGCAATGCATTTTTCCAGTCATATTTCATCAAGAGGCCTAAAGATATATCTCCTGTTATGAGGAGGGACAAATCCCATCTAGGACACTCATGTCCCTCAGCATGATTCGTCGAGTGCCCATTAACCAACTGAAATTCTGGCCAGGCAATAAGAGACTAACAGGTTCTGAACCAGCAGGTTTTGAACAACACGCAGGGCACAATAATTTGCTTAAAACAGAGCACACACACAAACACAACATAAGCAGCAAAATAAAGTGCAGGAAAGCTAAAAACACACAAAGGTTTGTTAACCCAGTTCGGAGTAAACACCTCCTACTCTGGGGGATACCAATCCAGGAAGGAATTCCAATATTGGAATTAATCCTTAAGACTCAGACACTGACTCCCAGTTCCTATCCAAAGCAATTAATCTCCACCTAGTCTTGAATTCTACCCAACACGTTGAGTATTAGAAAAACCTCTAACTTCCTATTCAAGTAACTGCAACCCAGCCACTTGAACTACCCTTTGAACTTAATCAGTTCTGAAACACAACTACCCTGTTTTTGAATACACCTTCAAAGACAAAACTTCATTCATACCTAAAGGCTTAGAATGAATTACAACTCAATAAAAACACTAAACCAACTCAAACAATGAGTGGTGCACAAAACAAAGCTAACAGCTTAAAACTCTAAGACTCAATTCTCTGATTTTCTTCAATAATCGTATATCTTGAAAGCAGCAGCACTCCTCCTTATATAGTCTTCAGTCTTGCAGCATAAATAACAAACTAATCTTCTGAATTGATTTGTTACTGAAATAAGAGTGATCCAATAAAGTAACAAATAAAACTGCATTCAATCTTTGAATGATTATAACAGGAAAATATGAATTTCATATCTTTGAACCAAATCTTCAATAAAATCTTCTCCAAATAAATCAGCATTCTAGAAACAATACACGTAAATAATTCCTTGATAATCTTGCAAAGATTCGCGCCAAAACAATTCAGGAAACCCAGCTTCTGATGAAGTCAACAAAAGTCAACGTGGGCATCAGAACCTGAATCAGCTTCTGAAGTGCTACAGTGCTTCTGATGAGCATTCAGCTTCTGAAGTCATTTTGAGCTTCTGAACAGCTTCAAAATGAAAAACTTCCAACTGAAGAAATGTTCTAGATACGGAGATGCTTCTATTCAATACTTTGGTTTTGCCAAAACATGCAGCCAACACAACAGACTCAACAATCTCCCCCTTTGGCAAATTTTTTTGGCTAAAACCATCCAAGTTCTTCAATCTCCCTTATAATCAACTCAGCAATGAAGAACTCCATAATTATACATCATAGCAATTAGTTTAGGCAGCGGATTCAGCTATGTTAAACAACAGCTTCAGCTTCTGACTCCTGAAGCACACATAAACCAAGTACTGATCAACTCCTGATCATCACAACCATGGTATCAGAGCTACTGATCAACTCTTGATCAACACAAACACTCCCCCTGAAGCTACACAAATACATAAACAAATACTAAGCTTCACAACACTCCCCCTGCAACTCAGCTTCTCACACAAACTCCCCCTCACTACTGAATTACAGAGAAACAAAAGTATCAGAGCATACTTCAGAGCACACTTGATCTTCAGGACCACTCTTCAGGAACACAGTATCACTCAGGATAACAACTATCATGAACTCCCCCTGAGACACATACTCATCCTTAATCATATCTGGACATATCTTGTTGCTGCAAAGGTTCTTCAGGAGTATAATGCTTGGTATTAGAGCAAAATTAGTCACCTTCTGAAACAATGACACACATTCTGAACTTTCTGAACTTAAATTTTTCTCCCCCTTTTTAGCCACAAAATTATGACAAACTTCAGACTTCAAATAGGGATCAAAACAAGTAACACAGATCCTTGAAACCATATCAGACTCAGACTCAGGTTCAGGACCACACTCAGCATAAGCACAACTGGCAGGTTCAATTGTTATTTGTGGGTTTCTGAAGAAGAAAGAAGTCTGACTTCTTGTCTTATGAGCTCAGAAGAGGAAGTCAAACTCTGGCACCAGAAATTGGGACATCTGCATCTGAAAGGCATGAAAAAAATCCTAAGTACTGAAGCTATCAGATGTGTACCTAATCTGAAGATCAATGAGGACAATGTTTGTGGTGATTGTCAAATTGGGAAACAAACAAGAAAGTCTCATCCCAGATTAGTTCATCAAGTAACTATTAAAGTACTAGAACTTGTTCATATGGATTTAATGGGGCCTATGCAAGTAGAGAGTATTGGAGGAAAGAGGTATGCTTTTGTAATGGTAGATGACTACTCAAGATTCACATGGATTAACTTTGTTAGAGAAAAGTCTGATACTTTTGAAGTATTTAAAGACTTGTGCATTCAATTACAAAGAGAAAAAGACTGTGGCATAGTCAGGATCAGAAGTGATCATGGCAAAGAATTTGAAAACAAGAGTTTCTCAGAATTCTGTGCTTCTGAAGGTATAAAGCATGAGTTCTCTGCACCTATCACACCTCAGCAAAATGGTGTAGTTGAGAGGAAGAATAGGACATTAGCAGAATGTGCAAGGGTTATGCTGCATGCTAAGAAACTTCCATATATGTTTTGGGCTGCAGCAATGAACACAGCATGTTACATACACAATAGAGTCACTTTGAAAAAGGGAACAGCATCTACATTGTATGAACTGTGGAAAGGGAGGAAGCCTACAGTCAAATACTTTCATGTGTTTGGGAGCAGATGCTATATTTTGGCTGATAGAGAAAATAGAAGAAAACTGGATCCTAAGTCTGATGAAGGCATATTCCTGGGTTATTCAGTGAACAGCAGAGCTTATAGGGTGTTTAATTCTAGAACCAAGGTTGTGATGGAGTCCATAAATGTTGTGATTGATGATCTGACTGCTGAGAAAGAAAGACATGAGTCTGAAGTTGTTCCAGAGTCTGAAGCATCAGAAGAACAAACTTCAGAAGCAGAATTTAATCCAGAGTCTGAAGAAGCAGATGTGCATCCAGAACATGATCCTACCAATAAAGGGCCATCAATTAGAGTTCAGAAGGATCATCCTAAGAAGCTTATCATTGGGAGTTTGGATCAAGGGGTCAGAACCAGGAGATCAGAACCAGCTGCTACTGATTCATGCTTTGTGTCAAAGCTTGAACCTAAAAATGTGAAAGAAGCCCTGACTGATGAATTTTGGATTGAAGCAATGCAAGATGAGTTGAATCAATTCAAAAGGAGTGAAGTGTGGGATCTGGTACCAAGACCTGAAGGGTTGAATGTGATTGACACTTAATGGATTTACAAGAATAAAACAGATGAAAATGGCACTGTAGTCAGAAACAAGGCAAGGTTGGTTGCTCAGGGTTATACTCAAGTAGAAGGATTGGATTTTGATGAGACCTTTGCACCTGTGGCCAGACTAGAGTCCATAAGACTACTGTTGGGTGTATCCTGCATTCTCAAGTTCAAATTATTCCAGATGGATGTGAAGAGTGCATTTCTGAATGGATATTTGCAAGAAGAGGTATATGTTGAACAGCCTAAGGGTTTTGTGGATCCTAAGTTTCCAGAACATGTGTACAAGTTAAAGAAGGCTTTATATGGATTGAAGCAAGCACCAAGAGCATGGTATGACAGGCTGACTCAGTTTCTTGTGGCTCAAGGTTACAGAAAAGGAGGTTCTGATAAAATTTTGTTTGTGAAAGATGAAAATGGGAGTCTGATGATTGCTCAGATTTATGTGGATGATATCGTTTTTGGTGGAATGTCTCAGAAGATGGTCAAATTGTTTGTTCAGCAAATGCAGTCAGAATTTGAAATGAGCTTAGTTGGTGAACTTACTTACTTTCTTGGGTTACAAGTCAAACAAATGGAAGATACAATCTTCATTTCTCAGAGTAAATATGCCAAAAACATATTGAAGAAGTTTGGAATCGAATCAGCTGCTCATAAGAAGACACCAGCTGCTACTCATCTGAAGTTGACCAAAGATGAACATGGAGTATCAGTTGATCAAAGTCAGAACAGAAGCATGATAGGGAGCTTGTTGTATTTAACTGCAAGCAGACCTGATATCACTTATGCTGTTGGAGTATGTGCAAGATACCAAGCTGATCCTAAGATGAGTCATCTGACACAAGTTAAAAGGATCCTGAAGTATGTGAATAGCACAAGTGACTATGGAATCATGTATTCACATAGTTCAAGTTCTGAACTGATGGGATTTTGTGATGCTGACTGGGCTGGAAGTGCTGATGACAGGAAGAGCACTTCAGGAGGATGTTTCTTTCTAGGAAATAATTTAATTTCCTGGTTCAGCAAGAAACAAAACTGTGTTTCCTTATCAACCATTGAGGCTGAATACATTGCTGCTGGGAGTAGTTGCTCACAACTGGTTTGGATGAAACAGATGCTGGAGGAGTACAACATGAAACAAGGTGTTATGACATTGTTTTGTGACAATTTGAGTGCTATCAACATCTCTAAGAACCCAATACAGCACAGCAGAACTAAACACATTGATATCAGACACCATTTTATCAGAAACCTTGTGGAGGACAAGATTATTCAGCTGGAACATGTAGCTACTGAAGAACAAGTTGCTGACATTTTCACAAAGGCCTTGGATGCTAAACAGTTTGAAAACTTAAGGAGCAAGTTAGGTGTGTGTTTGCATGAAGAGTTATAGCAATTATTGCAAACTGGATGTGAGGAAGATAGTGTCTTTGGATCTGCAGCCTCTCATATGAGTTTTACCTTCCTGATCAGTAATAATACACTCTAGCTTGTTGAAATTCACTTTTAAATCTTGATCACATAGCTGGCTAATACTGATCAGATTAGAATTTAATCCTTCTACCAGTATCACATCATTAAGTCTGGGCAAACCTTCACTAATCAAATCACCAATACCCAGAATCTGACCTTTTACACCATCTCCAAATGTTACATAGCTTCTGAAGTATGATCTGATATTTCTCAGCAGCTTTTTCACACCAGTCATGTGCCTTGAACACCCACTATCAAAATACCAGTTTTCTTTTGAGGTGGCTCTTAATGAAGTATGAGGAATCAGGCCTACATTCTGAACCTTAGGTTTCCACACCTTCTGAACACTGTGTCTGGGTGCAGCTGGTTCCACTCTTCTATATTGAAAGTGTTCAGGGTAACCATACAATCTAAAGCAGAATGGTTTGATATGCCCTTTCTTTCCACAATGATGACAGATCCAAGGATGATTTCTCCTCCTTCTGTTTCTGAAAAATTTCTGGGGTTGCTTCGGAGGTAGCATCTGATCATGCTTCTTACCTTGCATCTGAGGTCTCTTCTTTGATGTTCCAACCATAGAATCATGAGTTTGAGTAGCAGGGACAAAATTCATCTGTTTAGGAATCTGAGTCTGATCAACAAAACCTAAACCAGTTTTTCCTTGTTGCTGATTCCCCAAAATGTCCTCCAACTTATCAGTAGCAGAGTTCAACATCCTCACTTGCTTCTTCATTTGATCAAGTTGGGAGTTCAGTTGGTTCACTTCTTCTTTTAAATCTGAATTCTGCACTAACAGTTCACCTTTTTCAGCCTTCAGTTGAAGAATAGTCTCCTTCTGATCCAAAACTTGTTTGCAAACCTCAGCACTTCTGGTATACAGCTTCTTGTAGTTATCAGCTAGTTCATCATATGAGGTTTTAGCAGCTTCAGACACAGATGAGGCTTCAGACTCTGAGTCAGACTCTGAAAAGGTCTCAGACTCTAAAACAGCTTCCTTCTTCAAGATAGCTCCTGACCTTACAACCAGACCAGTATCACACATACCAGATTCACTTCCAGCATCTTCTTCAGAATCATCATCATACCATGCAACTGCTAGGCTTTTCTTCTGCTTCTTAAGAAAAGTAGGACATTCAGACTTGATATGTCCATACCCCTCACACTCATAGCATTGCACACCTTTAGCTTGATTACTTTTCTCTTCAGACTTGGTCTTTTTCACATCAGTTTGTTGCTTCTTGTTGTTGAATCTGAAGTTCTGACCTTTGGCTTTGGCTTTTCTGTCAACATTCTTCAGAATCTTGTTGAATTGTTTTCCCAGCAACACTATAGCTTCTGATAAGTCATCCTTATCAGACTCTTGTTGATCATCAGCTTCAGAATTCACAGTAAAAGCTACACCTTTTCCTTTCTTCTCAGTCTGTTTGCAAAAGGCTGTTTCAAAATTGAGCAATGATCCAATCAGCTCCTCAAGCTTCATAGTGGTAATATCATGAGCCTCTTCAATTGCTGTCACCTTCATATCAAATCTTCTGGGCAGGGACCTGAGGATTTTTCTTACTAACTTCTCATCAGACATCTTTTCACCAAGAGAATCAAAAGAATTTGCCATGTCCAGCACATTCATGTAGAAATCCTGGATAGTTTCATCCTCCTTCATCTTCAGGTTCTCAAACTTAGTGGTCAGCAACTGCAATCTGGACATCTTCACCTTAGAAGTTCCTTCATGAGTGGTTTTCAGAATTTCCCAAGCATCCTTAGCCACAGTACATTGTTTGATAAGTCTGAACATATTCTGATCAACACCATTAAAGATAGCATTCAAAGCTTTTGAATTTCCCAGTGACAGATCATCTTCAGCTTTGGTCCATTCCTCCTCAGGCTTCAGAACCTCAGTCTTGTTCCCATCTTTGTCCAAAACTACTGGATGATCCCAGCCTTTAATCACAGCTTTCCAAGTCCTGCTGTCAATAGACTTTTGAAAAGCACACATCCTAGACTTCCAATACTCATAGTTTGTGCCATCTAGTAGGGGTGGTCTATTGACATATCCTCCTTCTCTATCCATGCTTGCCAGTAATTAATGCCTCTGGATCTCACCCAAAACACAGGCAGGGTGCCTGCTCTGATGCCAATTGAAATTCTGGCCAGGCAATAAGAGACTTACAGGTTCTGAACCAGCAGGTTCTGAACAACACGCAGGGCACAATAATTTGCTTAAAACAGAGCACACACACAAACACAACACAAGCAGCAAAATAAAGTGCAGGAAAGCTAAAAACACGCAAAGGTTTGTTAACCCAGTTCGGAGTAAACACCTCCTACTCTAGGGGATACCAATCTAGGAAGGAATTCCACTATTGGAATTAATCCTTAAGACTCATACACTGACTCCCAGTTCCTATCCCAAGCAATTAATCTCCACCTAGTCTTGAATTCTACCCAACACGTTGAGTATTAGAAAAACCTCTAACTTCCTATTCAAGTAACTGCAACCCAGCCACTTGAACTACCCTTTGAACTTAATCAGTTCTGAAACACAACTACCCTGTTTTTGAATACACCTTCAAAGACAAAACTTCATTCGTACCTAAAGGCTTAGAATGAATTACAACTCAATAAAAACACTAAACCAACTCAAACAATGAGTGGTGCACAAAACAAAGCTAACAGCTTAAAACTCTAAGACTCAATTCTCTGATTTTCTTCAATAATCGTATATCTTGAAAGCAGCAGCACTCCTCCTTATATAGTCTTCAGTCTTGCAGCATAAACAACAAACTAATCTTCTGAATTGATTTGTTACTGAAATAAGAGTGATCCAATAAAGTAACAAATAAAACTGCATTCAATCATTGAAAGATTATAACAGGAAAATACGAATTTCATATCTTTGAACCAAATCTTCAATAAAATCTTCTCCAAATAAATCAGCATTCTAGAAACAATACGCGTAAATAATTCCTTGATAATCTTGCAAAGATTCGCGCCAAAACAATTCAGGAAACCCAGCTTCTGATGAAGTCAACAAAAGTCAACGTGGGCATCAGAACCTGAATCAGCTTCTGAAGTGCTACAGTGCTTCTGATGAGCATTCAGCTTCTGAAGTCATTTTGAGCTTCTGAACAGCTTCAAAATGAAAAACTTCCAACTGAAGAAATGTTCTAGATACGGAGATGCTTCTATTCAATACTTTGGTTTTGCCAAAACATGCAGCCAACACAACAGACTCAACACCAACGTTATAGTTATCTTGTTACAGATAACATTTGAATGGCAATAAAACACTTGAGTCCACATCTAGGGATCACAGTGGTTTCAGGTCTAAGAGTGATATACACTATTATCATTATGAGAATAACTTATGACGATTTCATAACATACTATGTAGTATTCTCACGATGGGTCAATCCAGTATAAATATTACTCCTAATACTCATACCTATGTATAGACTTAATATCTCATATTCATGACCCATGAGATATGGTCATCAGTCTACATACATAATAGTCTCCACGCTTTATTATTATCCCAATTCATATTAAAGCTTGACTACGGATACATTTAAGAATAGTGTTCTTTCTGTTGATGTAATCTCATGATTAAGTCACACTTAATATTCCATCACATGAACCAACTATTCTAGGGACTTTATTTATCTTATAACTAGTGTAATAAAGAACGCCATATTTTATTTAATAATAAAAGTCATGATACATATGAAAAGTTTAACATAAACTATTGGCCTCTAGGGCTTACACCAACAATCTCCCACTAGCACTAGAGCCAATCAGGCATAGACCTAATACCCATAGATCTAGTATGACCATCATGCTTCTGCTGAGTTAGAGCTTTAGTCAGTGGATCAGCAACATTGTCTGATGTTGGTACTCTGCATATTTTCACATCTCCTCTATCGATGATTTCTCGAATGAGATGATAGCGCCTAAGTATGTGTTTGGATCTTTGGTGAGATCTAGGTTCTTTAGCTTGTGCGATTGCTCCATTGTTATCACATAATAATTCAATGGGATCCACAATGCTTGGAACTATACCAAGATCAGAGATGAATTTCTTGATCCAAACAGCCTCTTTTGCGGCATTAGATGCAGCAATATACTCGGCCTCAGTTGTAGAATCAGCGACTGTTTCCTGCTTTGAACTTTTCCAGCTCACAGCACCGCTATTTAAGCAAAACACATATCCAGATTGCGATTTGAAATCATCATGATCTGTCTGAAAACTAGCATCTGTGTAACCAATTACAGAGAGCTCTTCCTGACCTCCATAGATCAAGAAAGTATCCTTAGTTCTTCTCAAGTACTTAAGGATGTTCTTGACAGCAACCCAATGACTGTTGCCTGGATTAGACTGGTATCTGCTCGTAGCACTTAAAGCATACGAGACATCTGGTCGAGTATATAACATAGCATACATGATAGATCCAATTGCGGATGCATATGGAACATTGATCATTCGATCCCTTTCTTCATCAGTTGAAGGAGATTGTCATTTTGACAAACTTATACCTGATGACATAGGTATAAGTCCTTTCTTGGACTCATACATATTGAAACGTCTCAAGACTTTGTCTATGTATGTACCCTGACTTATGCCAACCAATCTTTGTGATCTATGTCTATAGATCCTGATTCCTAATATGTAGGAAGCTTCACCTAAGTCTTTCATAGAAAAGCATTTCCCTAACCAAGATTTAATTTCTTGTAGTGTAGGGATGTCATTTCTGATAAGCAATATGTCATCCACATATAATACCAGGAATGAGACTATGCTCCCACTAACCTTCTTGTAAACACAAGGTTCATCTTCATTTTTAATGAATCCATACTGTTGTACAGTTTCATCAAAACGAAGATTCCAACTTCTGGAAGCTTGCTTCAATCCATAGATTGATCGCTGCAATTTGCATACCTTTTGGATGTTATTAGGAATGCCAAATCCTTCAGGTTGTGTCATGTACACATCCTCAAGGAGATTTCCATTAAGGAAAGCAGTCTTGACATCCATCTGCCATATTTCATAATCATGGTATGCAGCGATAGCAAGTAAGATCCGAATGGATTTAATCATTGCAACTGGTGAAAAGGTTTCATCATAGTCTACACCATGAATTTGTTTGAAGCCTTTAGCAACCAATCATGCTTTGTAGGTGTTTACCTTTCCGTCCATGTCAATTTTCTTTTTGAAAACCCACTTGCATCCTATAGGATTAATTCCTTTAGGCGCTTCAACCAAGTTCCAAACTTGATTTGCGTACATGGAATCCATTTCAGATTTCATGGCTTCAAGCCACTTCTCAGATTTAGGACCAGTAATGGCCTCTTGATAAGTCATAGGCTCATCTTGATCCATGAGCAATATGTCACATTCTTCTGATATGAGATACCCATATCTCTCAGGTTCTTGACGTATCCTATTTGACCTACGTGGTTCTTCTGTTATTGGAGTAGGATTTTCTGTCACAACAGTTTGTGTATCCTGCTCTTGTTCCTCCATTGGCGTACTACTACTTTGTGGGTCTTGAACTTCTTCAAGATCTACCTTTTTCCCACTAATTTCTTTGGAAACAAATTCCTTCTCAAGGAATACTCCATTTCTAGCGACAAACACTTTGCCCTCAGATGGTTTGTAAAAGTAGTATCCTTTAGTTTCTTTAGGATATCCCACAAAGAAACATTTGTCAGATCTTTGTTCAAGTTTAGTGGACATTAGTCGTTTCACATAAACTTCACAACCCCAAATCTTTAAATGTTTCACATTGGGTTTTCGACCACTCCATATCTCATATGGTGTCTTTTCTATCGCTTTGGATGGAACTTGGTTAAGTGTGTAAGCTGCAGTTAATAAGGCGTGTCCCCAAAAGGAGTTTGGAAGATCAGCATGACTCATCATAGATCGGACCATGTCTAACAAGGTTCGATTTCTCCTTTCGGAAACACCATTCCATTGTGGTGTTCCAGGAGGTGTGAGTTGGGATAAGATCCCACACTCTTTTAGATGATCGTCAAACTCTTGGCTCAAATATTCGCCACCTCGATCAGATCGAAGCATTTTGATTTTCTTGCCAAGTTGGTTTTCTACTTCATTTTGAAATTCCTTGAAGAAAGTAAATGATTCAGATTTGTGTTTCATTAGATACACATATCCGTATCTACTAAAGTCATCAGTTAATGTAATGAAGTAATAAAAACCTCCTCTAGCAGGTGTGTTTAGTGGTCCACATACATCAGTATGTATGAGTCCCAAAAGATCACTAGACCTTTCACCTGTTCCGGTGAATGGGGTCTTTGTCATCTTTCCCAATAAACAAGATCGACATGTCTCATATGATTCTAAATCAAAAGAGTCCAAAATTCTATCTTTATGGAGTTTGGAAATGCGATTTTCGTTTATATGGCCTAAACGACAATGCCAAAGATAAGTTGGATTCAACTCATTAGGTTTCATCCTTTTCGTATTTATGTTATAGATTGGCATATCAAGATCAAGAATATAAAGTCCATTACTCATAATGGCATTAGCATAGTGAATATTATCCAAATAAATAGAGCAACATTTGTCTTTTATTGTAAATGAAAAACCAGACTTGTCCAAACAAGAAACGGAAATAATATTCCTGCTAATTGCAGGTACAAAATAACAGTTCTCTAACTGTATTAAAAGACCACTAGGTAAAGTCAATTCATAAGTTCCAACAGCTAAAGCAGCAACCTTTGCGCCATTGCCAACTCGTAGATCGACCTCCCCTTTTGCCAATGCTCTACTCGTTCTCAGCCCCTGCACATCAGTACAAATATGAGAACCACATCCAGTATCTAATACCCATGATGTAGAAGTAGACATATTAATTTCTATAACAAAAATACCTGAAGAAGTGGAAGCAACTGTTCCATTCCTTTTGTCTTCCAGATATTTTGGGCAGTTGCGCTTCCAGTGCCCGGTCTTACCGTAGTAGAAGCACTTGCCTTCCTTAGCCACACCTCCATTAGGCTTCAAAGCTTTGGTTGATGGCTTAGCAACTGCTTTGCCTTTGCCATTTCCCTTAAACTTTTTGGGCTTCTTGTTGTGCTTTTTGACCTTTCCATTGTTAACCATCAAGATGGCCTTTCCCTTTCCCTTCATGTTCTTTTCAGCAGTTCTTAACATTGCTGCAAGCTGTGGAAGAGTTTTGTCCATGTCATTCATGAGGAAATTCATGACAAAGTGGCTAAAGCTTTTTGGCAACGATTGCAAGATAAGATCAATAGCAAGTTCCTGCTCAAGGGGTAAACCCAATTGCGCGAGGTTCTCAACGTACCCAATCATCTTGAGTACATGAGGTCCTACAGGACTTCCTTTTGACAGCTTAGTTCCAAAAAGGGCCTTGGAGACATCATACCTTTCATGCCTAGCTTGCTCTTCATAAAGAGTCTTAAGGTGTTCGATCATATCGAACGCAACCATGTTCTCGTGTTGCTTCTGAAGCTCAGAGGTCATGGTTGCAAGCATGATGCAAGCGACTTCCACGGCATCATTGACATACTTACTATAAGCATCTCTCTCAGCCCTGGGAGCATTTGCAGCTGGTGCCTCTTCAGGAACAGGTTCATCAAGCACATACAACTTTTTCTCATGTGTGAGGACAATCCTCAAGTTACAGTCCCAGTCTAAAAAATTTGTTTCATTCAGTTTATCCTTATCAAGGATTGATCGCAAAATGTTGTTTGAAGTGTTAGTTGCCATCTACAATTTAAAATATACAAAATAAGTATCATGAAAATAACATATTTAATTTGGCCTTTAATTAAATACGCTCCCACTATTTTATTCAAATCAAATGACCTTCAAACATTTAATTCGGGAAATCCCGTTGGAAGATTTTCTAGCGGGTTGAAATCCTTATTTCACCTTGTTTTGAGTCAGCTAGGGCTGATCACCCAAAACTCAGCTATTTAGGTAGGAACATTTCCAATTGTATCTCATACAACTTTCAAATCAATTGGGCGAGTAACTCTTACTCTAATCTATCGTATAGATATTTCCCAATTCTTGCTTCTAAATTTATTCTAATCATATTAAAATTAATTTAGTTAAGTTAAACCCAATAGAATAACAATCGGGTAAATGATATTACCGCACCGCAACTTACAAACATAGAACATGTGCTTCGCTAAGGCAGAACCCACACATTCGATATTAGTCTTGAAGGGTGTTATTCTTTTGGAAAGCATTAAACTTAATATATTACTTTGAAGGATTTTATTTAGTTTGATCTCACCTCACCACGGCTTATATATCATATATATTCGCACTCCAATCATTCAAGCATGCATAACAATTATACAAAATAAAAGTGACATGATTATGGCCTCCTAACGCTATGATTCTCTCAAGCCAATGAGGGAATCTAAACTAATCCTAGAAACGACCTTGCTTCTCCAAGCTAGACTTCTAGGGCTAATCCAACGTCAATGGTCCTATTACCTTCTTGTATTCTAATTACATTACATATAAAGAAACTCGTTTTACATACGAGGGATTGGATGAGAAGAGAATGTACATATAGAATTCAAGAGAGAGGCACGCACGCAGGCCGTATTTCAAAAATCCAAAATAAAAGAAATAATAAGACTAAGGCTATAATCATTCACACAACAACAATAAAACACCTTTTATTATTATTAACACCTCATAATTAAATAAATTAAATTAAAATTCGGCGATTGATCACACTACGCAGATTAGTCGGGGGTTCCGCTGCCCGGTCAGCTGTAAAAATTAATATGAACGATTCACTTTGAATTAAGGTGCTGTAAAAATCGTGTCACGATTTTGTAGGCAGAAGCAAACAATTTGCTGGGCATAAAATCGTGTTACGATTCTACAAATCGTGTCACGATTTTGTAGGCAGGAGCAAACAATTTGCTGGGCATAAAATGGTGTTACGATTCTACAAATCGTGTCACGATTCTGAACCAGAGTCAGTGTTCAGAATTTATCACGAGCATATCATATATACATAATTTAGTGAACGATCATCACGAGTATATCATATATACTTTTGTTACACAGAATTTATCAATCATATTTCTGTCGATATGGATATTCGATATATTGATGCTTCACCAGAAAACGGTTCCGAAGCTTCAAACAAATCGCAAAGCCATGCACAGAAAAGTGATACGATTTAATTATGTGTGTATGTGATCAAGCAACACATCTCCGTCAATATGGATAATCGAAATATTGATGCTTCACCAGATACGGTTCCGAAGCTTCAAACAAACCGAAAATCCATGCACGGAAACGTGAAGCCTTGCCAATTTTAATTCGTCTTTATTATTTAATTTTATTCGATATGTTTAATCCGATTAAAACATAAAGCAGTAAACAAAACAATCTGATTCATGGTTTCGTAATTGGCTCTGATACCACTGAAGGAAAATCGACATGTAAAGGCAGCGGAAGTTTAAAATTTTTTGATTTCCTTTCCTTGGATCATTACGAATATTACATGAATCAGTGATAGAATTGTTACCTCTTGTAGTGCAGAAACAATTTCGTTGATCACAGCTAAGCAAGCAAGCGAAGCCTCTACTCGTCCACACGATCGGTTCCTCTAGATCCCGGTGCTAGCCAAGCGATCAGAGGTTAGGAAGAGAAGTGGGGTTACGGTTTTGGCTTTAGGGTTACACGATTTTTGCACACCTGATTTCAGCACTTGGAGCTCTATTTATAAAGCTCCTTGCTGCACGAAATCAGCCATCATTGCTGAGCTTCCATAAGCCCATTAACCCATCAGCTTTCGCTAACTAATTAGCGTCAATTGCTAAACGCACCCCATCATATAAGTATTACTTATATTTCTCCTTTTTACCGTTCTATTGTGTGTGACCCTATAGGTTCTTGTAACGTTGGCAATAATATTAAATCCCATATTTAATATTATAAACAGTGAGCGGTATCTAGCAACACATCACTACTACCCAAGTGACAAGAATGTCAAGTGATCTGACGAAACCTTTTCCATGATAATATCTATGTGTACGATTACTCCTTTGTCCTGATATCTTTATTGAACACAAGGCATAGATTGCGTCACCCTTGTTTAGCTCAATATTTATATTTCTTGATCCCGAAATATACAGAATAACGAATAAGTCCAATATCTCATATTGACTTAATTCGGCATGGCCATGCATTTTTCCAGTCATATTTCATCAAGAGGCCTAAAGATATATCTCCTGTTATGAGGAGGGACAAATCCCATCTAGGACACTCATGTCCCTCAGCATGATTCGTCGAGTGCCCATTAACCAACGTTATAGTTATCTTGTTACAGATAACGTTTGAATGGCAATAAAACACTTGAGTCCACATCTAGGGATCACAGTGGTTTCAGGTCTAAGAGTGATATACACTATTATCATTATGAGAATAACTTATGACGATTTCATAACATACTATGTAGTATTCTCACGATGGGTCAATCCAGTATAAATATTACTCCTAATACTCATACCTATGTATAGACTTAATATCTCATATTCATGACCCATGAGATATGGTCATCAGTCTACATACATAATAGTCTCCACGCTTTATTATTATCCCAATTCATATTAAAGCTTGACTACGGATACCTTTAAGAATAGTGTTCTTTTTGTTGATGTAATCTCATGATTAAGTCACACTTAATATTCCATCACATGAACCAACTATTCTAGGGACTTTATTTATCTTATAACAAGTGTAATAAAGAACGCCATATTTTATTTAATAATAAAAGTCATGATACATATGAAAAGTTTAACATAAACTATTGGCCTCTAGGGCTTACACCAACATATAGCACATAATATGTGATGCTTTTTGTACATCTTCCTTTGGGTGCAGTCAGACTCTCCTGTCTGACATTATACCTTCTGTATCTACCTCAAAGTTGACACCATCTTCAATGATATCCCAAAGTTTATCATCAATTCTTATGATGTGACTATACATCTTTCTCTTCCACCATGAAAATTGTGCAGCATCTCCATTAAAAGATGGAGGCCTTACTGAGACACTATTTTTATCAGAGGTGGAAGTGTTATGATCAGTGTTGTGATCAGAAGTAGAAGTGGAAGCAGACATGTCTTTCTCACTAGATCTTTGACTGTGGCACAGTTAAGTGGCAGAACACATACCGTGCTCTGATACCAACTGAAGGTGAGAAAAACACAAGAAAGGGGGGTTGAATTGTGTTGGCTTTTTCTGGTTTCTTTTTCTTGGTGTTAATACTGGTCAGAATTTGAGGTGTATAGTGTAAGACCCTAATTCCCAACATTGATTTAATAAATAATGTGAATAAATTTAAACAAAAAGGATGTTACACACACTCATCAATCATTCATATATATATAATAAATAATGCGTCATACTTCAGAGTGCGAAAAATACTTCAAAAATATTTCATAAAATAAACAAGTCTGATTCTCAACCGTCATTGTGAAAAATATCATAAGATTTCAAATACTTAAATTTCATAAAGTTAAACAGTCAACGTTTGACCCGATCCTAGTGTTACAGATCAGAGCACGTGATTATTCGACTACGTAAATAATTAGATGATAGCTATGGAAGTGTATCCCCTCGTCACCATCTAAACGTCCCGGAACTAGAGCTCCTCATCCTGTGTGTCTGTACCCCCAAGAGTACAAACACCATAATACACAACAACAATAAAGAGGTGAGAATATTCATCATAACACATGTTGGGATACATGAATAATATATAAATAGGCATAGCATCATTGATCATCGTTTACAACATATTCACAATTCTTCATCAGGTTATACAACATCATTCACACATCATCATTATCATAACTCATCAGTTTCAACACATTAAAGAAATGCAAATAACACTCACAATACGTCAACATTAACACATATCACATATACATCATATACCCCTAACGTTATCCATATGCAAATGCACTTCGTTCCTAGACCTATATGCATCCCGGTACCGGTTCCTAATCAACATTTCTATGTCAGAGTTGTGTTACTGAACATACATACCACCTAATCAACATTTGTATGTCAGAGTTGTGTTACTAAACATACATACATCATTCGTCATTCAACATGGTCCTAAATATGATACGATGCATGAGGGAAGACTCTCTAAATACTACATATAACACATCATCAACAGCTCACAATTACAACAAAGTTCATCTATCATACTCATCAGTTATGGACAAGGTATGTTTTGTCGCTAAAACACCATTGAAACAATATTGTTTCACTTCCTTGAGCTCAATATTGTTTCAATGGTGTTTTAGAGTTCTCTGAAAGGATCGTGCTGAAATTTCATGAAGAACACATCATGACCCAGGTACAGTATTTTAATCATAACTCAAGTTTTCATACTTATCTATCTATCATTCTCATCATTAATTAACATCTTATATGAGCATATATACATTTTTCATTCTTTCGTTAATCAATACTACATTTTTGAATCTACTCTCGTCAATCGTTCTCTCCATTACCACATCTTTCATCCTAATAGCATACCCCATTCTCCATTCTAATTAAAAATGTTTACCTCTCTATTAACATTCCTCATATCGTCTTCCATATATGCAACTAGGTTTTATTAAGTTTTAAGACCTTATATTCATATATTGAAACTTCATCAATGTCGTTCATTATCTTGGACCTCTATCACTGTATTCTTGGTTTACCCTAGTTTACACTCTTCAAATTAGTTTTAGCATTAAACTTATCCTTTACTCTAAGTTATTATTGCTATCTTCGTCAGTTATTCATGAACTACCCTTTTATATCTCTCTTTACCACACTTATACACTTTCCACCGGGTCATGTGTTAGACTCGCTATTATTTTGAGGTAATCACTTCTAATTATGCCTAAACGCTCTTCCTCATTTAGGTATATTAGTTTAGGAACATTACACATACTTTTAGATCTAATCACTTCCTTAAGCTCAATATTGTTTCAATGGTGTTTTAGAGTTCTCTGAAAGGATCGTGCTGAAATTTCATGAAGAACACATCATGACCCAGGTACAGTATTTTAATCATAACTCAAGTTGTAGATGTCTAAATGGAATCAAACCAAAGACAAAAGAAATCTGGCATCTCTATCTACAACTTTCATGAAAACACCTAAACTCAATTCGGAATAGAAAGGGGTATAAAAGTTTGTTTTTCTAAGCCTGGAAAGAGTGCACGACCGTGTTGATGCATGTGTAGTATTTTGATCATAACTCAAGTTGTGAATGTCTAAATGAGGTCACTCCAAATGAAAATGAAAGCTAACATCCATATCTACAACTTTCATGAAGACACCTAAGCTTAATTCGGAATATAAAATGGTCAAAAGGTTGGTTCAAAATCGCGTCACGATTTTGCGAATCGTGGCACGATTTTATGCCCAGAAAAATGGTTCGCTTCTGCCTACAAAATCGTGACACGATGTCAAAATCGTGACATGGTTTTTACAGTATCAGAACGCAGATTTTACGATTTTCCACCATGGGAGGTTCCCCGGCTCCGATTTCGACCCCCAAACTCACCCAATTCGTCCCTAAACATCACCCTAAGGTTACCCTATCATTCAAAACACTAATTTCCCATTAACCTACCGATTCACACACTCTCTTCATGGTCAATCCTTTCGAAAACCCTAAACTAGTTTCCCTTAATTTTAAATAATTCAACCTCGTCTTTACCTTCGTTCATCATCATTTTCTCATCAAAGTTTACAACATAACAACAACATCATCTTAAGAATTAAACAACCCTCGTTATAAAATAAGATACCCTAAAGTGAAAGGATTCTCCCCCTTACCTCAAATTCTCCGAAAACGCAGCGCTTGGCTCTCTTCTCCTTAGCTAGGGTTTTCTCCTCTCCTCTCTTCTTTTCTCCGTTTAGCAAAAGTTGTTTGTAACCCTAATTCTCCTATGTTCTCCTCTTTATACAGTCACCACTTGGGTTTTGCCTTCCTCACATAATCTTAGGCAGATTTGCTATCGGCACCGCTAGTTTGGTTATTTTTTCCTTCTGCAACTATACAACCTTGTTGTTTACACCACCTTCCGTCCACACCAATAAACGCTACGCACTTACTACCTGCACCCCTTCCTCATCCTTGTTAAAACATTGTATTCTTGCTAACCCGATTCCCCCCATCGCTTAACCAACTGGTTAACTCCCCTACTTCCTCATTATTCATAACATATATAACTCGGCTAATTTAATTTAAAAATATCTAGCAATTAATACATTATAATAATGATAATACTAACATTATCCAATAATAATACGAATATTATCTTATAGTAATATTAACAGATTAATATTTAAAAATCGGGGTGTTACATATAGATTCTGACTCAGAGTATGAATGCAGCGGATAAGTACATAAACACAAAGATAAAGACAGAGAGAGAGAGAGAGAGAGAGAGAGAGAGAGAGAGAGAGAGAGAGAGAGAGAGAGAGAGAGAGAGAGAGAGAGAGAGAGAAAAGAGCAAACACAAAGAAATTTATAGTGGTTCCTCCCACAACACAGGAGTAGTCCAGTCCCCTTGCACTTCCAAGGGATTTCATTATAATCACTACTAATTACAATTGCTCAAGGACTCTTCCAAGAGACTTCCCAATGCTCAAGAACCCTTGCAAGAGACTTCTTTTCTCAAGGTCACTACCAAGTGACTTCCACTGCTCAAGGACAACTCCAAGAGACTTCTAATGCGCAAGCACGCAGGCAAGAGACTTACAATGCTCAAAGGGTAACCCTAAGAGACTTCTAGTGCTCAAGGTTTCTCCAAGAGACTTATGTGCTCAAGCTTCACAAGCAAGAGACTTCTAGTTGTTTACAGCAAATATAAACAAACTTGTTCTTACACCGGATATACAAATGATTGGTGTAAATTGAACAAATGAACAGACTCTTAGGATTTCTAGGATACAAAGTTTGGTAAGAAAAATCCTAAGTGTTTTGCACTATTTTATTTGACAGATTAATGGCACAGTAAAATAGCAGAGTTTTATTAATCTTCTTCATGGTCTTCAGCTCCTTATATAGGCAGGGATTTAAGAGACGTTGGAGAAGAGTGTCGGTGCATTAAGAGTTGTTGAGAAGCTTCAAATCAACGATGTTGAACCATTGCATGATATGGATAATTTCGTTGGATAGTCATTCGAAAATTCTTTGCTGAAACAAGAAGTATATGTTCACTCTTATTACCCTTGAAGTTCTTTGTTTGTTTCTACACGTGGTCAGAAGAAGACAAAACTATGCTCAGATCCTTTGACGTGGACATCCATAGAAGACGACAAATCTGACGTGGAGTCTGGGTCCCTTAGGTGCTTCTACAGTCTAAAGGTCTTCCAAGTCCGATGGGTTCTTCTGTGTCTGGCTAGGTCTTCTGAGTCTGATGATCTCCACAGATTCTGATGATACTTTAGCTTCTAAGAGGCGTCCTTTTCTTCTGATCCAAAGTGTTAACTTCTGGTTGACCTTTCTTCAGATCTTCTACCAAAGTCTTTTGAGCTTCTTATGCTTTAATACATGTTCAATACTTGATAGAAATATTCTATGATCTGCACACTTGAACAAATATTAGTATATCCAATTGTTCTTTAATACTTTGTTATTATCAAAACCTTAGAGGAATTGTACAAGACCCTTCTTGTTCCTACAGTTCTTGGTGAATTAGAATTAAGATTGCTTTGGTGATGCTTAAGCTCATCTCTTTCCTTTTTGGAGTGTAATCGTTTTCTAACTCTTGTTTATCTATTAATTCAGCTTTTCATGTCTTCATCTATTTCTTCTTTATTTTTTTTTTTTGTGCTTAAACTTATCATGAGCTAAACCCCTTTAGTGGTTTAGACATGTTGATGTTATGATTATCATTGTGAGGGTGTTCATATCATGATACTTCCAAACAAAAGGTGAGTGTAAATTAGATACCAAACACCATCATTCTCATTGGAATTTTCTCAAGCCTATATTTTATGTTAGATTAAGAAACATAATGTGAAAATACATTCTAGTTTGAAAGGTGATTGTAAAAATCATTTCTAGGTTGAAAGGTCATTGTAAACATTCTTTCTAGGTTGAAAGGTGAAAGATTGTACTAGACCATGGAGTTATCAAGATAAAATTTCAAACCATAATGTTTTGGATCTATGCATCATCTTAAAAATTTCATAGTTGTGAGGACTGGACTAACCCACATTGGATAAACTAGTATGCTTTTTGTGTGTGATATCTCTAACTCTACTCCTTACTTTAATTAAACACAAATCACTCTACACTTTAAGTATTAAATAACATGTATATTACTAAGTTTATTTTATATCATTTTCAAACCAGTAAGGTGTTTAGTTCAAAACTTCAAGAAAAACATCGAGTATAATACTAACATCTCCAAATTACATCTCAAAGATAAAACAAAAACAAATCTACAACAATGCTATAATGTTTCTTCTCCAAATATATGTTTCAATAGTCTTCAATGGAAAAGAATGGGATTGAGCATGAGTGTTTGGTACATAGATGATGGAGGTTAGGGCATGAAAATTAGGTTTCTTCTTTGGATCCACATTTACGCCATCCTTAGACACAACATGACCCAAGAAATGGAAGCAGTGATCTTTACTCTTCAAATTTGGAGGCATTTCTTATATGGTGAGACATGTGAAATTTATAGTAGTCATAAAAGCCTTAAGTATATTTTTCAACAAAAAGATTTGAATTTGAGGCAGAGGCGGTCGGTGGAGATTTCGAAAGATTATGATTGTACAATCTTGTATCATCCTGGAAAGGCCAATGTGGTTGTTGATGCCTTGAGTAGAAAATTTATGGGAAGTCTTGCGCATATAACTGAGATCAGGAGATCAATAGTGAAGGAGTTTAAGAATCTTTTAGCTAGCGGGGTAGAGTTTGAAACCAGTGATAGAATGCCACTTTTAGCAAATGTTCAAGATCATTCTTCTTTGGTGGACAAAATTAAAGCAACTCAAGATAAAGATGCTCACTTGAAAAAAAATTATCGAGGATACCAAAATAGAAAAAGTTTCTGAATTTAAAATTGATCCTGAGGAAATTTTTCATTTTGACACTCGTTTGTGCGTACCAAATATTAGCCTCCTTAAGGTTCTCTCTTCTTTAGTGATAATGTTGCTCTTTCATACAATATTTTTTGGATTTTGTCTTTGGTGATAAGGTTGTCTTTTTGTCCTCTAGTCATTTGGGTTCAATATCAATTATGACACATGTAATTTTCTTTTTGGGTGTCCTTTGATGGTGAGGTTTCCCATATGCTCTTAGTATAAGGTTTTCACATGTTTGGTATATTATAAGTTGTGCAATCTGCTGTCTCACAGGTTGCTGCAACAAATTTTGCAGCTTTTTTCTATTGCAATTTTCTCAGTTTTTTAGATTGAATTTGTACCTACACACTATTGGTCGGATTTAGGCAAGTGTACCACATCGTTTACCAAGTAAAAAAAGTGTAAGTAAAGTATCGTATCCACAAGGATTGTCGTTCCAACTAGGCAATTCACGTTACTTATTGGGGAACAAGAAAATAAAAACAATTAAATAAAATAAAAGATAAAAGGAGGTTTTGCAATTTATTCTGTTTGCAGCAGAGCAAGAGTTTAGGAATTAACCTGGTTTTGATTGCAGGATGTTAGCGGCGGTTAGGATTCTTTGAATCCCCTCTATTGATTTGTTGGAATTAATCAATGGTCAAGCATTATTAAGTTTCTAACGTCTTCTATCTAAGTGATGAGTTTGTGGGGTTTTACTACCTACCAACTGTCAAGTTGCACCTACTGATCACATGGGTTTGTACGTGTGGGGTCTTACTCTCTCTCAGAGGTTTGGGTTCATTACCCTCCAGCTGTCAGTTGCAACCTTACACCAGAGTTTCTACATGGTTCAGTGTTTAGGGTCGTCAATCCTATATGAAGATACACTTACGCCTGTAAAGGTACATGTAGGTTCTTACTTTCTCAGAGGTATTTGAATCAATAACATATATTAAGGTTCCTAAATTCTCAGTGTCCTAAAGGTACCCTCGTATTGAAAGGATATTGACATATTCCCCCTCTCGGTAGTTCTATAAATGGGCAACCCTATCTCGTCTACCTTATCAAGGATGAAAGAAGAATAAAGTTACTATGTTGATTTAAGTCATGAAGTCATTGTGTTTCCCTAATTATGTGGCCGGCTATTAGTTACTTCCTGATTAAGGTAGGTTTGCACCAATATTAGGTATGTCACCTTCCTAAGTACCGTTATCTCAGGGTGGTTCGCTTCAGAGGAGACAAATCTTACACAATAGTAAAATTAAATAAGATTCAAAAGATAACTGAATAAAGAACTTAAATTAAATAATCCAACAAACAAAATAGAGGTTCATCTTAGACACCTAGCCTAAAAAGGTTTAGTTACTCATGGTAACTAAAGACAAATTACAAAAGTAATAAAACATACCCTAGAGACTTAGACTGAGGAGATAGACTCCTCCCTTGAAGCTTCTAGTGCTTGCCTTCCTCTTGAACCGCTTCGTTCTGAATGAAAAATTATGAATGAGAGGAGTGATATTTATAGGGAGAGTTTCCACCTGAAGTTGGGCTGAAAAACGGGCTTTTCCACTTAAAATGTGGAAAAAGTAATTTCTGACCACTCCCAGCATGCCCCCAGGCGCATAGGCAAAGTTTGCCATGCCATGGGCGCATGGCTCATGCCCTCGGTGCATGGTGCATGCCCCAAGCACATGGCCCATGCCCCAGGCACATGGGTGCTGTTTTCAACGCGAAATCTCTTATTTATTCGTCTTTTGGGGTGTTTGCTTCTATATAAGATGTCTTGGGATTTGAGAACAGAATTTCTCCCATTGTAATGTCTTCTGAGGCCTCTTGAATCTTCATTCATGGTCTTCCTAAAGTCTTCAAATGTTTTGCTTTGACGATTTTCATGATTTCTTCTTGAATTACATCAAAACACCCTATAATTGCTATGTTTTGGGAAAAACTAGAATTACATGACTCAATATAGAAAACATTACAAATGTCCCGAAAACCACAGACAATTGTTCTAATACTCCTCTATTCTGGATGAAAACTGACTTAAAATAACTGGAAAAACATGCTAAGAATAACGTAAGATGACATGTCATCACACACAATCAACAAACCACACATATTTCCTTCCAAAAAAACTTTAAATACTAAAA
This sequence comes from Medicago ruthenica, assembly GCA_018208015.1. NCBI lineage: Eukaryota > Viridiplantae > Streptophyta > Magnoliopsida > Fabales > Fabaceae > Medicago > Medicago ruthenica. The sequence goes on along the minus strand of CM031375.1, from coordinate 54,108,257 downwards.
GGTGAATATAAACATATTTAACTGAATCTCTGTCAAGATAGGTCTGATAGAGATTATCCAATTTTAACTAAGGTGTTACAAAGAATCTGGCGAACAACATTTCCTTCTAAAGTGACAATTTTTATTTTGCGGGTGTTGTTGGATTTTTTAGTCACTAGGGATGCTTTTATGAGGTGGGATATTATTTACGAGGCAAACAAATAATTTCTTTCAACGGTGGAAATATTTGAGAATGAAACCCCGCCCAGACATGGTTGATTCCAATATGCCTCAACAAAAGGACGTGAAAAGAGTAGGACAACCTCAAACCAGACCACAACAAAATCCTTAACCCACTGATTCCCAACCCTAAGAGCCACAATTTGGCTCCTTTCTCCTCGTTTTGATGGATTTAGTTTCTCCTAGATGAAAATGTTTAATTTAGGGATCGGGGAAGAATGCATTAATCTTATAAGATAGCAGTTTTGTTTTGGAGGTAATTTGAGGTATATTGGTAGTTGGTATTTATTAGAGATATTAGTTCTTTTTGAGGTAATTTCCAAAAAAAAAAAGGTGATTTTACATCATGTGACCACCTCCTTTGCTGGGGGTAACAGTTTATCATTATTAAAGTCCGGTAGGAAAATAGTTATTAGTGCCATTTATTAATAAAAATTTACCTCTTCTCTCAACCTACCTCGTATTTTATGGTCGGTGTGGCGATGGGCTTCGCTTCTACAATTCTTTGGTTTGGTGGTGTTGGTTTGAAATATTAGAGTGTGTTCCTCTTAAGGTCAAGAGTTATCACTTATGGTTGACATGGCGATAGGCTTCGCTTCTACGACTGCTACTAACTTACCATGGGTTAAATTATCATTATTATTTTAAAGTCCAGTTGTAAAATAGTTCCTAGTGTCATTTATTAATAAAAATTTCCCTCTTCCCTCAATGTACTTGAGTTGATGTGATGGTGTTGGTTTGAGACATTTGAGTGTGTTTCTCTCAAAGTCTCATGTATGATTCTCGCTGGTACCAATTTTGGTGGACCAATTTGGTTTCTTAAAAAAAATACAAAAAATTACCCTCTTCCCAAAAAAAAATTAATAAAAAAACTACTTACTCACTCTCCCTAATTACCAACTATTAATAGTAATCAAACTGATTAAGGTTAGCCTTAGAAGTGGTTATATTATCTTGATTATGAGTGGTCTACTAATCCTCTAAAATATCCACAAAGGATAGCTTTTCTTTTTGCACTTGCATTTAGTACTGCTTGTATTCTCGTTCAATTATAAATATGTATTTTTTTTTTTTGACAACTATAATAAATATATATTTGTTCTGCTACTAAATAATAATAAAAATATATGGACCAGAAGCAACAAATACTTATTATATATCGGGACTAAACCAGAAAATATGTATATATATGATAGAACTAAAAAGTTATTTAAGGCTTACCAATTCAATGCTGATTTTGATGATCAATAATATATAAGTTATAACTCAGTGTATTACTAATGTTTTAGTTTACTTCTCAAGATCATTTTGGGGTGCATTATAAACAGATATAATATTATATAGTAACAACAATACATAGGCAATTCTGGTTGGTTTAATTAATGTCAGTGTATTGTGCTGCTCATGTCTGCAAATAAAGCATGCAATAAAATGCAGCAAATTGTACTATAAGACTATGTGGTAAAACCATCTCTTCTTTTTGACCTTACCTTTCTTCCTCCTATTCCTATTCCTATATATCACACCACTCATCTTTACAATTTCCTATCTCAAAAATCTTCTCCCTCTACTAAAACCTATACTTACCCTTTTCCTTGCATCCTTTGAAACATGAACCATGAGGACAAAGTTACCATGGACTTGGTTCCACCATCTGATCAACACCTCTGTTACGTTCGTTGCAACTTCTGTAACACTGTCCTAGCTGTATGTAAACTTCACCTTTAATATTCATATATCAACCAACCATCATTTTCAACTTGTTAACTTCTTAGTGATTCATATTATTCTTTTTAATTTTTAAAAATAGTATCCTATACAAAATTTAGAGACGGACAAAGTTAAATTTGTCACCAAATTTAGCACTCTATCACTTAGCTATTGAATTATAGACAAATTTTACGTCTCTAAATTTGGTCACTAAATCAACTTTTTTTATTAGCCATATATATGGAGTTTATGAAATATCAAATATTATATATTTTCCTAAAATATGTAGGGTTGTCGTTTGTTATGTTTTGTAGGTTGGCATACCATGCAAGAGGCTGCTAGATACTGTGACAGTGAAGTGTGGTCACTGCAGCAACCTCTCTTTTCTCACCACTAGACCACCAAGTTCCAAAAATCAAACTGTTGATCACACCCTCAGTCTCCAGGTTCATTCCCACAAAAAAAAAAAGATTATTATGAACATAACATCTATATTTTATTTTATTTTTGACAAATAACATCTATATATATATTTATTCAATAATTTTGTTTAGTTTTTTTTTTTCTTATATGATGAATTTTATATGTATTGGTCTTTTTTATTAATTAATTAAAATGAAGAAAGAAAAGTAATAATACTTTTGTCTGTAGCAGGGGATTTACAGTAGCAAAAACGGCCAACCATCATCTTCTTCTTCACCAACTACATCAACTGAGTCATTGTCCCCTAGACCACCGCCATTTGTTGTCAAACGTAAGGAACCCTTTTCACCATTCTCTCCAAGTATATATATATATATATATATATATATATAAAGATGCATTTTTCAACCCTTAACACACAAAAAAACTTGTCATAATTTGTTATTTTTTATTTCTTTTGCAGCACCTGAGAAGAAGCACCGTCTCCCATCTGCATACAACCGTTTCATGAAGTAAGTACAATAAAAAAAGAAACAGTGATGCGTGTGTATTTTGTCTTTAATTATTTCACTATTTTACTAGACTTAACCAACCATAACTACAAGATGGTAACACTGTTACATTCCCTTACCCTGTTTATTTTGTGTCTATACTCTAAAGTATATACTGTACACTTTACAACAAATGAATTTGATTTGATATGCTTTTTCTGTCAGAGAGGAGATACAGCGCATCAAAGTAGCCAACCCTCAGATCCCACATCGAGAAGCTTTCAGTGCTGCTGCCAAAAATGTTTGCATTTTTCATCCTCTTTTATTTTCTTATTCTTATTTATGTGTAGGGATGTTTTAGGGTTAAATATATATATATATATAGCACTGCTTTGGTATTTTATTTCTTGAAATTTTCAAGATTAATTAAATTATTATTATGACAGTCCTAAACTAACTTGTGTTACACAACTTTATCACAGTGGGCTAGGTACATACCAAATTCACCAACCAGTTCAATTTCTGCAACTAAAAGAAACATTGTGAGAATTAATTAATACTTGTTATTTCCATGCATATTCCAAGACTATAGTATTCTGGTTAATTTCTTTTATATGCTCATGTGTGCAGGAATGAAAGAGCTATGACATCAATGAAGATTTGGAGCGAAATGGAGCAAGCCATTTAGGTGTCACCTAGTTTAATTTTAAATAAATTATTATAAATATTGCTAATTTGTATCGGTTTCTTCTAATTACCTCTAGGGTGGAGGATTTTATTTATGTTCTGAGACCAGTTTGATGATGGTTAGACTTATATTAATATTTTATGTATGAAATGTTTGATGTTGTAAGAGTACAACAGATAATCAGAGAGTGTGTTTGCGTTAGTAATTGAATTCCCTTCCTTTGCAAAGTTTGTTGTTTAGACAAAGCAATTGAATTATCTTCTTTTATTAAACTAATTAAATTTTCTTCTCTAATAATATCTTTTATATTTTAGATTATACATTTTAATTTAGAGAAATTTAATTAAAATTGTTATCGTTTTTATATATAAACAATTAGATAACGATAATAAAAAAATTTAAAATTGCATATTCTTACTCAACAGAAAGTTAAATTGATAAAATGAAACTTGCAAAATTAGAAAGAAAATAAATTAAACAAAGAATTTGTAGTAAAAATCAAATTTATATTATAAGAACTGTAAATATACATAATGTCTAATTTTACTTGGGTTGACCTTGAAGTGTGTTTCTATTAAGGTTTTTGGAGTATAGTCTTTAATTTTTTCTCCAATTCAAGAATGTCATACAACAAAAATATAATCATTGTATAATGTCGTCCTATTCAATGTTGAAAATGTCTATGAACTAACATAAAGTAGGGAGTGTCTACGATCCAGTCGCTTACGATTTAATTCGCTTCTATTTTTCTTAAAAAAAACATTTAAAACATCATTTTTAAAAAAAAATTTAAGGAACACAAGTTTAAATATTAAAATACATCTAACAGTATTTTTGGAGCTCTTGAAATCGTATTTAAATATTTGTTTTGAATTTTCTAGAAGCTATAAAGAAATGAAACCTAATTTTGAACGGAAATCACCTTAAAATCAAAAAGAAATATGAAAATGTGATTTCAAGAGCAACAAAAAGACAGTTAGATGGAGTGGAGTTTTCTCTTAGTTTTAGTTAAAGAAAATATTAAAGTGTTTTTTAAGAAAAATTGAAGCTTAAGCCGACTGAACCGTAAATTTTCTCTACTAAATATTAAAGTGGCTCAACGTAGGGGAGGGGAGAGATTTTAATGGAAAGAAGGGGAGGGAGGGAAGGGGAGATATTTTAATTAAAAACATGTTTGGTTCAAAAGAGAGGAGAGGAGGGGAGGGGAGGGATTTTAATTAAAGATGTGTTTGGTTCGCAAGAAAAGGGGAGAAATTTTAAATTAATTTATTGTTTTACCCTTAAACTTAATCTAATATATTTCAAAAGAAAAAGTTTGACCATACAAAAACTAAAAAATACATGACAATCTCAAGTTCTCCGTAACACAAATTTGAAGTACAATATTTATAAAATTAAAATCTACATAAATTCTTAAAATAATTTATTTTATGTGTGTATATATATATATATATATAGACACACATACATCAAGGAAGTGTCACGACTATAAAAAAATGTTAAATATATTTTTGGTCCCTATAAATATGTCAACTTTTCGTTTTAGTCCCTCTAAAAATTTTCTTCAACTTTTAGTCCTCAAAAGTTTTTCATTTTCACTTTTGGTCCATCCTTTAAAGTAAACTCATATGTAGAATTCATATTTTTGAATAAAATTTTACATAAATATTTATAATATTATAAGAATCTCTCCAAAAAAAAATTAGAATTTTTCAACAAAATATGAATTAAATATGAATTTTTATATTTTTGACGGTTAAAAATTCATATTTAATTTATGTTGTTTAAAAATTCTAATTTTTTTGAAGAGATTTTTACAATATTCTACATATTTCTGCACAATTTCATTAAAAAATACAAAAATTGACTTAAAAATAGAGACCAAAAGTAGTGATTGAAAGTTTTATAAGAACTAAAAGTTGAAGAGAAATTTTAGATGAACTAAAAGTTGATATATTTAGATGGACTAAAACAAAAACATATTTAACACCGAAAAAAAAAATTAAAATCGTAACAACACAGTTGAAAACTAATCTGTATAATAAAGCTATCTATATAGCGTGTCACGATAATAAATACATACATAAAAAAACAATCAACACATCAAGTGACACAACGAACAGCATACATGTATCCAAAGGACAGAAGCAGCAATGAAGGAGATCGAGATAGGTGGTGACGGGTATAAAAAAACCTAAATGTTCAAAATTTCAATAAGGATAATTTTGAAATTTAAAAATAAAATTGAGATAATTTTAGAAATATAATAAAAATATAAACATCTCACCTTCCCTTCCCATGAAAAAACTCAAATTTAGAGGGAGTAAAAAGTGGTATTATTCTCCTCTTTTCTCCTTCTAAAAATTGAACCAAACACAAAAAAAAAAAAAATCTCCCTCCCCTCCCCTCCCCACCAAAAAAACTGAATTTAACGGACCCTAAATGTTTACAACAATTGTCTATAAGCAAATAATGTTTCATAGTCCGACTCAAATTGTCATCTTTCAATTATCAATTGCACAAATTAAATCACGAAACGTACTAGCATTTTAAAATAAAAAGATGTGCCAAGCCAAAATATAATACCAATATCACTAGTAACAACTATTTAAGATAACTTTTATGACAGCTTTCTTTTCCTCTATTCATTAGTCAAAAATAATAGAGAGAGAAAAAAAAAGAAAAATATAATGTGAGTATGAGAGAAAAAGTTGTCAAAAAGTTATCACAAAATGGTTGTACAAATATCATTTCTCTACCGGTTATATATACATCTACATCTCAAAGAAGAAAAATAAAAGATGTGTCAAGCCAAAATATAATACCAATCTATAAATGCAAATGAGAATGAAAAGTAAAATAGGTATACGGAAAATTATTTGCTTGATCACAAGCATTTTAACACTTTATTTAACCACACGCATACACAATTGAGAAAATGTAGAAAGAGAAAATCATTAAATAATGTCTATTTTTAAAAAAAAAAATGAATGTTTTTTTGACTACCTAAATAATATGCCCAAAAGTTTGTAACCAAGCAAAACTTCCTCGTTTATACACGTATGTACCAGATCAATTAATCAAAGCATAAATCGCATAACAGGTCCATTGACACTACACTCTCCTTCACGGTAATTTTGAAGAACTAGTTTTTAAGGAAGAATTTCACAAGTACTTGGATACTTAAGATCAATTGGTATCAATCCATTAAGGGTTGGGTAGCTCACTTGATTAAACTAAGGGATTTAAGGAGTCAAAAGTTTAAGGTTTGAATTCTGATAAATACTAACATAACAATTAACATACTTATATTTATCACTCAAAAAGAAAAGATGGTTCTCAATGGCTTAGAAAGGATTTCCTACAAAAGTCTGACCCAAAAAATTGAGTATGATAATAAATAGAGTTTTTATGGTACACTTACAAATTAAAGTGTGTCGGTATATTTGAGTTTTAAATCAATAAATTATCGATCATTTCTATAAACAAAATAAGTATTTGTCGACTTTTGTATTATAGGAAAGATTATTTCATAAGAAAAAGAATATTATTTCATTGATTATAAGCATAATACTAAATGTTTACATTTTATCCGATTAGCCTGATGTTAAAAGGGATTCATTCCCATATATACCATCGCTCAACACCATAATTAGTCTCTCTTCAGAACAATGACGTCACGATCTTAAAAAAAAAATAAAAAAAATCTTCAAAGTAATTTTCATCCAAAAAAGTCATTTTTCTAGTATGCACACTCAGGTAGCCCTGTTGTACGCATATCTTCTTAATTTTTTGTTTAAAATTGTTTCTAAAATATAAAACTGTGTTAACAAAAAACAAATTATCATTTTTATCATTTCTCAGAAATCCTGAAAAATAAAGTTTTTTTATTTAGATGAGAAAAATACCGTTTATATCTTCGAAACAAATTTTAAATATACAATAATTTTACTATTGTCACTAATTTTAAAAAGGCCTTGCCTCAGTTCGATTTAGACCTTACTAGTTACTTTCCTATCTTTCATTTGAATTACCTTTATAATATTGAGAAAATTTTGATAGGAACCAAATCCAAATAATTAGGCATAAACATTCTTTTTTTTCTTTAGCATAATAAGCTAATGAAAAATAAGGAATTGGTTCTCATTAAGGCTTTCATGTGCTGCGCAAATGAAGAATGATGAATTGTATTCATGTGCCATTCATATGAAGACTGAAGAGTAAGAATGAAGTAATATGTTTATGCCAATTCAGTAACATTCTTCAGCTCATCTATATGAAACCTTTTTTTTTTTCCAAGACTAAATTATAGACTTAGCTCTCCGATTTAAATTTAAATATCCTACAGTAACAAAATCTTGATAGCCAAACCATTCAATCATGGAATACAAAATGTCACTACACTCCAATCAGTAACATTTGAGAGAACCCATTTACAAAATCTAATACCCTTTGTTGCTCTTTCTGAGTGACCTATATTTACATGCTTGTATACTTCACAAGGAATTTTTCTCTGCAGCATCCTTCAACTTCTTTACCTGGGTCAGAAGAGAGGAATTTCCCTCACATGCCTCAATCAATACTTTCATCCTGGACTCTAACCAGCTCCCTTCATGCAGTAGACCATCCAGCTGCTCATCCATGTTAGATGTTGATTGCTTGTTATGGGAAATGAGGTTCATTAACATTCCCTGTAACAGAAATTATATCAGTAACGGTTGCATACAGCACAAGGCCAACTACACCATCATGCAAGTATATGCAGATGCAATATTGCTCATCAAAATAGAGAAATAATAGCAACGTATTGCAACTCATTCACTATCCACATACATTAGCTAACCATGATTTTAAGGTTTCCAAATATATGTGATATCCATTAATCATCCAAATTGTGTTCAAATATAATGATTTTCAGGTGTTCAAATATACATGATATCTATCAACTGCGATTTATGTTCTAATATACACTAGAAAATCATGGTAAATGACTTCAAAATAATTGTTACTTGTGTTCAGTAGACGGTTAATGAGTTGTGATACCTTGTTATATCCATTAGCCATCCACTGAACATAATTAACCATATACATGAACTGCATAAATTGTCAAAAATTGTTTCATTTTGTATCAAAATAGCACAGCTCTTAAATAAGGATGAATAAGATACACCATAATCTTATCTTCCACTTTCATCCATGGAAAATACACGCAAACACACAACATTTACTTGATATGTGTTTGGCAGCACAGATTTTCAATGGAAATTTCTCTAAGTAACCATACATCCATCCCCCCATCAGGTATAAAGCATTCAAAACATGCTCACCTCATGTTGCTGCTTCCCAGCATAATCTCGCAAGAGAGACCTAACAAGCCTGTTGCGCAGCAATAACTTATCCATGGGACAAGCATTAAATATGAATGAGGAAAGGTGATGGACAGCGATAGTATATGAAACTGATCCTCGAATCTCAGCCCTGTCAAGGGCATCAGAAACCCATGACTTAGCATAAGCCTCCAAGATCTCTACATTATCCTGCAGCGGAACAGTACGTTACGAATGTTTGATAGAAATGCAGTATATCCAATGAATGACTTGCATACACTGCCAGTTTAAATCATGCCGGTGGACCCCTCTTACATATTAATGTGAAAAGAAAATTGTTCCACCTAACTAACCATTAGATTCCAATTGTTGCTACTGAAAGAAATTACAGATAACATTAACAGAAAAGAAAAATAAGAGTTACAGACAACAGAGCAATTCACATTCCTTGTATGATAACTTGCTTGACAAGCCTTTCACGTCAGTGTCGAACTTCAAAAAAACACGAAAGATACAGCCTTAGAATTCTCACTACAAAAAAACATGTCACAAAAGATACACCCTATCGATATGTGAGTGTTCGGGGCAAAGAGACTTGAAAATATATTATGATCTTTGTATTCATTGTTTAGGAATATTGCAAAGGCATATCATATCGTATCATAATATGTAAATGAGAATTATTTCCCATATTCTGTAATACATGTTAGTTGAAACACAATATTCAACATATGTCATCCACTTATTTCTCTCTCAACATGGTATCTAGAGATCACTGGTACAGAGGCTATAACCTCTAGTGTAATACAATTTCCACTTTTTCTTTTACCGATTTTAGCTTCAATACATGAAAAAAAAGTCTACTGTACTCTGTAGCAGATGTTCTATGTTTTAAACCACACTTTAAACACAAATTTTCAACAAATTATAATCATAACAACATACAAATGACATTTATATCTTTGATTTTAAAAAAAGTACGGGTATCAAAAGCATAAGATATATTCTGTGTAGACAATGTTCAATAGTAAAATAACTGAGAATTAATTGTTTTACCTCTGCAGGTTCAAGATATCCTTCAGCGCCAGAAAAACATTTCTCTAAAGGTGGCAAAAGTTCAAGAACACGAGCATTAGACAGTGTATTCCAGGTGGCAAGTCGAATAGAACTTTCAACACAGCGGTGTAAATATACTGAAACTTGCCGTCCAAAAATCAGATCACCATAAGATATGGAAGAAAACTGTTCTACAAGGTCTTCAATAAATGTCGAGTAACTTTCGTGAATATCGGATTTGAACCTCAGGAACTCAATATGCTTTTTATCATCCGAAATAGCTTCTTTATTTTGGTTAAACCTCTCCTTATCAAGAAGCTCACCGTAAAGATCCTGTAAAGCTTCAAAAGTTTCCCTGCCCTGATCTTGTTCCAGTATTTCCATTCCAACAAGGAAATTGACAGATAATGAATGTAACTTCCATGTCAATGATACACGCTGAATAGGAGAAGGAATGCCAGTTCCTTGAAAACTGGACATTGTTTCAATGCCTAAAACAAAGAAAAGTCCACATTTGGCCACTTCAAGCAAATTAGCGGGATCATGTGGGTTATGTACACTACCAACTTTTTGAGGACCAGCTCGCTTAGTATGGGGAATTGTTGAGATTGGACTGAGGTAAAAGTGGACCGGAAGTGGTAGGTTCTGTCGAGCCCATTCTATCATCAAAGAATTACAGCAAGGACTTGTTGTAGAAGACACATCTGAGTCTTCATATATCGTATCCAAACGCACATCGGCTTTTGGAGTGGCCTTAACGCCAGAAGAACTACTGCTATCCACGGCTTTAGACTTCACCCTTACGGATAACCATCTGCTCCTGAAATGAGATGATAACATCCGACTGAAGTGCATGTAGTCGTCGTCTTCATATTGCCGCCCAAAGGCTTTACCCCTCCTGTTAAGGAGAAAAGTCTGTATACAGAGGTCAAGGTACTTCAAAATAGAGACATGGAACAATAGATCCAACGTCTTCTCTACAACAACCATATCCGCAGGTCCTGCAGTTAAACATAATCCCAATGCAGTGTTAACCCGTTGCATGGTGAAGGTCATTTGTTCAGTTTCGGGAGCATCATTAGATGCATTTTCAAAAATTTGCAGCAAACAGACGAGCAATCTAGCATCTGTTTGAACAGGTAAAACTGTTTTTGACCAAAATCCTCCACCATGGGCACCCCATCCAACTCCCACGCCTGGAGCTGGTCCTCCTCTGCCGAATATTTCAATGGACTGCATTCGCTGCCACCCTGAAAAAGCTGAAAACGTGAAAACATCAAGCATAAACCTTAATTCCACCAAACACCTACTAACTATGCCTTCCTCAAGCACTTTTCCTTCTTTCGATAGACTTTGTTCTGTGCCTGGGGGACTACAACTGCCAGTCTTGGCAGACCTTATCAGATTATCAATTTTAATAATAATATTGATTATTCCATTTAGACAACAGGTTGATGCCAATGAAATTTCAACATCCCCCTTCTGCCTCAAATGAATCAGTTCCTTCATAAAAGATTCATCACCAGAATCTCTTCCGGATTTTGTCACAGAGGCAACTGAAAAGCCCAAATGCCAATAATTGATCAACTCAAGTCCAATCTTTGGGACAAATTCCGGAAGCCATGGCACATGCCCATTAGCTTCCTGTAGGCTGATAGCATCCCCCAATGTCACCTTTTCAAGAACTCTGAAAAGCATGTGAGTCACAGCTGCATACACCCATAGCAAAGGAGTTGCCGAGAGATCTCCTGAAGTGAAGTGATTCACCCCTTCTTCCTGTCCCTCGAACAATTTATATACTTCTGGATCACTTCTTGTTGCAATCCACTTTATGGCTAAGTCAACCATCGGACCAACATAGCTCCAAGACCAGAACTCTGCATCATCAGTGGACTCGGGATGTTGATTTGTTAGACACTGTTGTGAAAATAAATTTGGAAGTCTTCCGGCCAAAGACTCCAAAACAAGATATGCCTCCCTAGATATGCAAGTAGATTCGTTCAGAACATTATTTTTTGTAAGTTTTTCAAATGAAGGAAGATCCAACCAAAAACACAAGGCAGGGAATATCTGGGAGAAGTGAGACACACAATATCCATATCGAATGCAGACCCTCCAGAAACGCAATTGTTCAATGGTCAGTGCAGACTTGAGTTTACATTTTTCCTTCCCTAACTTTAGCCATTCGTCAATGGACAAAGGAAGTTGATATAAGTTCCAAGTCATGGCATTGAAGTACCCATTTTTTATAAACTCTAAACAAGTTTTGCGGTCCAAACGAGCCAAGACCTTTTCCAAAATCAAATGAAACATTAGTGATGATTCTCTAACTGCAAATGCAAAAATAATTTAACAAACATAACAAGGAAATAAAACATATATGAAGCAATCTATAAAATGGAATTAAAATTATCACTCACCTTCAAGAGTTTTACAGATTTTATCATGGAAGATCGAATTTCAAAATTGCCAACAGTAAATCTTTGCACAATTGTCTGAATAAGTCTTTCGCACTTCAGCACTGCATTAGCACATGAAGGTGAATGCCTTACTATGGCAATCAGTATAGAAACAATACATTCTTCCAAAGCTGCAGTAGGATCTGTCTGCAACCATAGGAAATCATGAGTTTGACATTGAAGTTTACAGACTCTAAAGCAGAAACTAAGCCTTAGTGCTTATGTCTTGGTTGAGATCCCACATTAACTACTGATATGGACAACACTTTCCTAATGAAATTGAGGCAATCCTCACCCATTGAACTAGCTTTCAGGTTTGTGTTAAGCCTAGGCAAATATCTAAGAGAATCAGAGTCTGTTTTAGATCTGTTATTGGGGATCTTGCATTTGTCCAAACTTCAGATGTCTAGTCCTGAGCATGACGGGGTGTATTGAGATCACACATCGACAACAGATAAAATCAATGTTTTTATTATAAAATTTGGACAATCCTCACCACTTGAGCTAGCTTTTAGGATTAAGTTAGACCTAACCCAAATTCTAAGTGTCTTTCTACAAAAATCTTATGGCATGAAATGTTTCATCATGAATAAATATTGTTTACCTCCAAAAGATAACGAAGTCTAGGAAGGGTCCCCATGCGAACTAGCCCGGCCGTAAAATCTTGTCCAGCAACAAATACATCATCTTGAATTGTGTGTTTATCGTCACTCTCATTATCCATAGAATCCTCGCTAAAAGGTTGAATATTAGAAGGTTTTGCACTGTACTTCCAGTATCCCCCCTGAAGGAATCCAAGAGAAATATCTGGTCTGCTCCTGAAAACCGGAGCTGTGCAAATATCTTTGTCGCAAGTTGCCATGTTCTGGAAGTAAAAGAATTACAGATGAATATAATTCGTAACACAGAATAACAGTATAAGATTAAATTTATAAATATATAAACCATGTTTACCTCTGAGATATCAAAGTAGTTCTCATTCACATCACAACTCAATGCAGATTGAACAGCCTTTGCACAGGCCAACACCACAGAATTATGGTTATCATCAAGACACATTCTGAAAATCAGAGCACAAGGCCATTACAAGAAAAGCCCATATAATGGGAAATGTAATTATATGCTAATAATACTAAAAAGATTTGAAGTATTCATCAGTGGCTATTTATCAAAAGGCAAAGCTACTCAGATAGCAAATGCATCAAAACATAACAGTACAATCTAATTGCAAAATTTATACTTAATGACAAGATAAAAGGTTATCATTTCGGATAACATTATTTTGCATTTAGTAGCTTAACAAAAGTCCTTTCAAGGATCACCAACATGTATCCTTGTTATTTACTGCATGAGAATAAAAGGCTTGAATCAAGTAAGCAATCTAGATTCTCAATCATCAAATTGACTTTTGGACACAGATAGCAAAAGCTTGTGTGCATAAGAATTCATCTAGAGAGAATGAAAATTGTTAAAATTATGAGAGGAATAGAGTGAACAAACTATGATTAGAAATTTTTATTTGACATATGGTGTGTAATGATGTGTTACAAAAGACAAAATACCATCCCTTATTCATACTGATACTAGACTCTAAATTCTAATCAAATATGAAAACAAATCATAAAAGGCTCTTGTAGAAGTTGTTGGACATTGGAAACTTGAGGCATTGCACATAGGCTTTGATGGTGGGGTGATTTCAGGAGCCAGACAATCTACACCTACCAGACCTAATGGATGCAACGGTTAGGTGAAAGACACATATGCAAGAAAGAATACAATATAGAGAAGGTGCTGGAAGGAGATCATGACAAGAGAGACAGCTAATCAAAATGGAAAAAATAACAAATGAAACAATTTCAAGCTCCAGATTTGAATGGACTTGTGAACAAAATAGTCACAGGACAGGTCAAGAAGGATGCTGCTGCTTTGGTGCACTTAGAATTTGGGCTCTAAGCCAGTTTAAAATGAATACTTCTAACTCATGTTTACAAGGATATATATATATATACAAGTATAATCTACAGAGGAAACAGAATCATAATAATTTCACTACATATATATAAACAGGCATTTTAGTCGACTGTTAAAAGTAGATGATGAAACCAACTTAGGCCTAAAGGAAAAATAACCTAAGTGATAACGCGAGCTCTGGTTGAGGACCAAGTGCATAAGTCCAAACAGCCTCCCAGTCATCTGATTTGTCGACTTTGTTCCCCTTTTTTGTCATATTTCCAGTTCCGTCTTTACAAATATAGCATAGCGCCTTGTCAAGAACGGATGAAAGGAGATGCAATGCAAGGGCTCTTTGTCCAGGAATCTAAAAAAAATACATTTTGCAGAAAATATGTTACTAAATGGAAAATATTATAGATTTTATTTATTAGTTTGCATTAAGAAATGCAAATCAATCCCAATCGCATCCAACTAAAACATGCATCACATAACATACCACACTCCTAGTAAGTTCCAGTGCTTCTTTAATTGTATAACCAGCTGCACCAGGATCTCCCTCAGTCCTCAAATAGTCACGTTCAGTGATATTATCTGCATCATGACAAGAAGAATTGTCATACAAAGAAAATTCAAAATTTATATTTATATTCTTCTTATTAGCAGTAGCAGAATAATCAGCATACCAATTAATATTCAGCACACACTAACATCTGATGGATATTATTCCTAACAGAAAATACATAATAATAGGTATATCTGTGGATGCAAAAATTTATATTCACGGCTCCAACTTTTTTTCTCACAAATGTTAACATCTGACATGACGAATATAGAATAAAAACCAAACAATGTGGTCTATGAACTTGAAATATTAGAAAGCAAAGGAAATCACCAGGAAACCATTGTATAGAGTGCGACCATAACAAATATGCTAACTTCTGGCCTAAAGATAACAAGGGGGCATAATTCAGTCGATGCTCACAGACAGCCTGTGACCTTGCTTTATCAAAACATCTGCCAACTATTTTTGGTTCATGTGCATTTAGAAGTGTAGACAATTAAAAAATGACCACAGATTGTTGGAAAAATTTAACTGTGTAAGTTGGGGGAAAAAATGATTTTATCAAGATAAGGATTCAAACATTAAAAAATACATATTATGAATAGCTGTGTATTGGTTTCCCACATGATCAAAATACCAAATAAAGAAGGGCCCATATCTACAATTAAGATTGCATATTATCACCAGCGGAGCATTTATTTAATAGATACCTGAAAGACAAAACAAGGAACATCCTATATTTATATCTATATATACAAGGTTTTAAATCTATATATGCAAGGTAGAAGGTTCTAACGTGTGTCTGCGGTTCCATCACAATCGTTGATATTATCAGAAGTTACAGATATATCTAGCCACAACTAAGATCGCGATGCAGATACAGATGCAAAGATCACACATAGCATTAGTTTGACATTAGAACTCAAAAGCTAGACAAAGAAACCTAAAAAGAATGAATGAAGTCATACCATACACAGGCTCCTGTTCAGTATCGACAACATCCCCAGCCAATGAAAATCGTAACTCTCTAATGGCCTCAACTCTATTGCTCCAAGCATTCCATGAGCTACTACTTGTGGTGGTTGAAGTCTTTCCACTAACATTCTTATAATCCAGCTGTTTTTTGGATGGTGGTGCCATTATTGTATGGGAGATGTCATCCTCTGTCTGCAAATGTTTAGCTCCTTGAGTACTCTGAACTTGTTGATTAACAGATTCGGTGACAGCACCCACTTCTGATTTTAAACTATTGGGTTTCTTCAATTTCTCCTTCCCCCTTTTTTGCAGTACTTTCAATAACGCAGGACTTATCTTCTCCATTATATCAGCCTTGGCTTCTTCAATCTCCTCAGCTGACATTTGTTGGATCCGAGCTCGATTCTCAGAATCAATTTCACTCTCAAGAGATGTCGACTCTTGTTCACGCATGAAGTAGTTTTTCCCAGACGTGGAACTGTGATCAGTCATTCTGTCGGAAAAAATCTTGTCCCGTTCAGCTGCAAATTCTTTTTCCTTCTTGTCGTCCTTATTTGAAGTATCTAATTCCATGGAAGTGGCTGAACTGATAAAACCACCATCTGATTTAACTAACTGTGGCTTAGCATCGACTTCCATAGAAGCAAAAACACTATCATCTGAATGAGATGAGATTTTCTTGTATGTATTCTTACCACCTTTTTCATTCTTCTTTCTCCCTGTAGTCGGGCCATAGCTTGATACATCCTTTTCTAAATCCTTCCCTAAGGAAGATTTATCATCTTGAGTAAACTCTCTCCATTTCCCAAAATCCATACCCTTTGTTTTCTTCCTTTGTACTGGATTAGCAAAGGCAGCAGCTTTCTCAAACCCCATAAAATCTGTGTCATCTTCATCTTCAACGTCATTGTCACCATCAACATTATCATTATCATAACCTCCTTTACTATTAAGTGGACGCCAATGCTGTAAAATCACCAAATTCTAAATATCAGTCCATGAGCTTACTACACATTACACTGACAGACTACATTAACAATAAACTTAAATAACGAGTGCTAGCAACACACTCTCCAAGGCTATCTTCATGATTGGTTGAAATTCACAAGGGTTCCAATAATGAGAGGTTGCTGGAGATAGTGTTAGAGAGTGCCTGTTGAAATTGCTGCATATTTCTAGAATATTCTAGTAAAAAGTAAATGGCAATGTATTAGAGAAACTAGAATATTCTAAAATCTAAAGTTGCTACTACACATTTTTAGACTGTTCCAATAATGCCTAAATGAATACCATGTAATGTAGAAACATACATAACAATGTACTGTAGAAGAGTCAAACAAAACTCTAGATTATTCTACTTCTAGAAACATTTACAAACAACTACAAATAGACAGGCATGGATACGATTGTATGCAAGCTGAGATGTAATGTAAATGATACTGATGGTTTTGCCGCACTATATCTCTCCTCTTGCAATAAATTAATTACTATTGTGTTACCTCTTGTCCCATGTCACTGAATATTTCACTATCAGTTCCTATACTATATTTCCTAACATTGTTGCCAGCATTTCTCAACCAAAATAAGTCCATATATAACATAAGCAGAGAGAATTTCATACCCAAGTTATACCTTTTAAGCTCAACAAAATTGGGATAACAATTCAGTGCTTAATTCTACATAAATACTATGTTAAACAAACATGCATCTTTACTTATTGACTACTCTAAAAAAAATAATACGAAGAATACTATAAACCATCGATACAATTTTACCTATCTAGCACAGACACTTCAGATTGAAGACGTGTCTAATGTCCAACACTTACACAACACCAACACAAGTAGTCACATTCAATCACTTCTATTTTCAGAAATTATTACATGGAATCTACTTATGATCAAAGGTGTATCTGGTATCCAACATGTGTCAGTGTCTGACACATGATTACAATTGATTATGTCATTTTTTTTCAAATAATTATCGGTGTCAATGTGTCAATATTGTGAGTATTGTGTATGTCTGGTGTCCGTGCTTCATAGGTCTGTACGTGTGAGTGTTGTGTCAGCAAATATGAATTCATTATTTTGTGACAACCCTTTTGACTCAAAATATTAGAATCATACAATCATAAACAAATTCTTTTATTGAAAATATAAAAAGGTTAAAACTTTATAAGAAAAAGGGTGACGGGGTTACTTACAGGACCATGGGAACGATGACGAGCAACGGGAAAAGAAACAACAGTGGGTTTAGGAAAAGAATAATCACAAGTTGTATTCTTTTGAAAGCCATCTTCGTCGATACCCTTTTCAACGACGGAACCAACCAACTGAAATGCAATTTGTTGTTGTTGGTTTATTTGTATTGAACTTGTGTTTAATATCTTCACCTTCTTCTTTGCTTCACCGTTTTGTTTCTCCATAGCTACTTTGAAGCATAGTAGTCAACTGCGGATAGCGGCCGCTACGGCCGACCCTAAAATGCTATAGCGGGATAGCGAATAGCGCTATAACCGCTATTTGATAACATTTTGGACAAATTACGTAAATAATACTATAAATTATAAACAAACATATATCTAATATAAAATTAAATATAACATTCAAATCTCATGAAACATTCATAAATCATATAAAACACCCAAATCTTATGAAAGCTTTTACTCATGAATCATTCATAAATTATACAAAACACTCAAATCGTATGCAATCTTTCAAGTCTCCAACATATATCAAAAGTTAAAATCAAAATTCAAAACATTAAATCATAAAGAAAAGAACCGATAATTCCAACATAACATAGCATTGGAAATCAATGATCGTAATTTGAAAGAGAGAAGTTACCACTGTTTTCATAGCAGAAAATAAGGAAATCACAGCACGCCTTAAACAAACGAGAGAAGTTGAAACAGAATCATAGCAGAAACAGTGAAATTTGAAACAAACAGAAGAAGTAACAGAACAGAGCAAAAGCTATGGAACAGAAGAAGTTACAGAACAGAGCAAAAGCTATGGAACAGAAGAAGTTACCACTGTTTTAGGGCGAGAACAGCGAACGACGGCGAGAACAGTCGGGTGGTGAACGGCGAACGGCCAACGGCGAACAGAAACGGCCAACGGCGAACGGCCAACGGCGAACGGCCAACGGCCAACGGCGAACGGCGAACGGCGAACGGCAACGGCCAGCGGTGTAGAGGAAGAGAGAAGTTGGGTGGTGTTGTGTTTTGGTCTTTTGGAACGGCGCAGAAGAATGAAAGAAGAAGAGGGTAGCTGAAATGTTTAGGGTTTGAAGAAAAAGTCAAAATGCCTTTTTTTAACTATTACATAAGTTGAATTTAACTATTGTAACACTTTGCTTAATAATCAAATTAATTATCGTTTTTATATAACAAGTTTTGATCTTTCTTCTAACTAGATAAAAACTCGATTTCAATATTATTTTAGTCAAGTTACTTGTTCATTAGTACTATATTCATCCTACTTTAACTATTACACTAGTCTATTTAACCATAGTAATACTTAGCTTACTAACTATGGTTAGACAATCCTTTGGTTATCAAAGGTTTGACCTTTCTTCCAATTGGATGAAAACTCAATTTGAGACATTATTTTAGTCAACTTACTTGTTCATTAGTTCTATATTCATCCTACTTTAACTATTACACTAGTCGAATTTAACTATTGTAACACTTTGCTAAATAATCAAACTAACTATCGTTTTTATAAAACAAGTTTTGACCTTTCTTCTAACTAGATGAAAACTCGATTTAAACATTATTTTAGTCAAGTTACTTGTTCATTTGATCTATAATAATCAAACGTTGACTATTATTCTAATCAAATTAACTATAGTAAGACTTAGCTTACAAAGCAAGCTAACGTGGTTAGATCATTCTTTGGTCATAAAAGGTTTTTCCTTTCGTTTAATTGGATGAAAACTCAATTTGTAACATTATTTTAGTCATGTTACTTGTTTATTAGTACTATATTCCTCCAACTTTAACTATTACACTAGTCTAATTAACCATACTAATACTTAGCTTACTAACAAAGCTAATTATGGTTAGACAATCCTTTGGTTATCAAAGGTTTGAACTTTCTTCCAATTGGATGAAAACTCAATTTGAAACATTATTTTAGTCAACTTACTTGTTCATTAGTTCTATATTCATCCTACTTTAACTATTACATAAGTTGAATTTAACTATTGTAACACTTTGCTTAATAATCAAACTAATTATCGTTTTTATATAACAAGTTTTGACCTTTCTTCTAACTAGATGAAAACTCGATTTAAATATTATTTTAGTCAAGTTACTTGTTCATTAGTATTATATTCATCCTACTTTAACTATTACACTAGTCTATTTAACCATAGTAATACTTAGCTTACTAACAAAGCTAACTATGGTTAGACAATCCTTTGGTTATCAAAGGTTTGACCTTTCTTCCAATTGGATGAAAACTCAATTTGAAACATTATTTTAGTCAACTTGTTCATTAGTTCTATATTCATCCTACTTTAACTATTACACTAGTCGAATTTAACTATTGTAACACTTTGCTAAATAATCAAACTAACTATCGTTTTTATAAAACAAGTTTTGACCTTTCTTCTAACTAGATGAAAACTCGATTTAAACATTATTTTAGTCAAGTTACTTGTTCATTTGATCTATAATAATCAAACGTTGACTATTATTCTAATCAAATTAACTATAGTAAGACTTAGCTTACAAAGCAAGCTAACGTGGTTAGATCATTCTTTGGTCATAAAAGGTTTTTCCTTTCGTTTAATTGGATGAAAACTCAATTTGTAACATTATTTTAGTCATGTTACTTGTTCATTAGTACTATATTCCTCCAACTTTAACTATTACACTAGTCTAATTAACCATACTAATACTTAGCTTACTAACAAAGCTAACTATGGTTAGACAATCCTTTGGTTATCAAAGGTTTGAACTTTCTTCCAATTGGATGAAAACTCAATTTGAAACATTATTTTAGTCAACTTACTTGTTCATTAGTTCTATATTCATCCTACTTTAACTATTACATAAGTTGAATTTAACTATTGTAACACTTTGCTTAATAATCAAACTAATTATCGTTTTTATATAACAAGTTTTGACCTTTCTTCTAACTAGATGAAAACTCGATTTAAATATTATTTTAGTCAAGTTACTTGTTCATTAGTATTATATTCATCCTACTTTAACTATTACACTAGTCTATTTAACCATAGTAATACTTAGCTTACTAACAAAGCTAACTATGGTTAGACAATCCTTTGGTTATCAAAGGTTTGACCTTTCTTCCAATTGGATGAAAACTCAATTTGAAACATTATTTTAGTCAACTTGTTCATTAGTTCTATATTCATCCTACTTTAACTATTACACTAGTCGAATTTAACTATTGTAACACTTTGCTAAATAATCAAACTAACTATCGTTTTTATAAAACAAGTTTTGACCTTTCTTCTAACTAGATGAAAACTCGATTTAAACATTATTTTAGTCAAGTTACTTGTTCATTTGATCTATAATAATCAAACGTTGACTATTATTCTAATCAAATTAACTATAGTAAGACTTAGCTTACAAAGCAAGCTAACGTGGTTAGATCATTCTTTGGTCATAAAAGGTTTTTCCTTTCGTTTAATTGGATGAAAACTCAATTTGTAACATTATTTTAGTCATGTTACTTGTTCATTAGTACTATATTCCTCGAACTTTAACTATTACACTAGTCTAATTAACCATAGTAATACTTAGTTTACTAACAAAGCTAACTATGGTTAGACAATCCTTTGGTTATCAAAGGTTTGAACTTTCTTCCAATTGGATGAAAACTCAATTTGAAACATTATTTTAGTCAACTTACTTGTTCATTAGTTCTATATTCATCCTACTTTAACTATTACATAAGTTGAATTTAACTATTGTAACACTTTGCTTAATAATCAAATTAATTATCGTTTTTATATAACAAGTTTTGACCTTTCTTCTAACTAGATAAAAACTCGATTTCAATATTATTTTAGTCAAGTTACTTGTTCATTAGTACTATATTCATCCTACTTTAACTATTACACTAGTCTATTTAACCATAGTAATACTTAGCTTACTAACAAAGCTAACTATGGTTAGACAATCCTTTGGTTATCAAAGGTTTGACCTTTCTTCCAATTGGATGAAAACTCAATTTGAAACATTATTTTAGTCAACTTACTTGTTCATTAGTTCTATATTCATCCTACTTTAACTATTACACTAGTCGAATTTAACTATTGTAACACTTTGCTAAATAATCAAACAAACTATCGTTTTTATAAAACAAGTTTTGACCTTTCTTCTAACTAGATGAAAACTCGATTTAAACATTATTTTAGTCAAGTTACTTGTTCATTTGATCTATAATAATCAAACGTTGACTATTATTCTAATCAAATTAACTATAGTAAGACTTAGCTTACAAAGCAAGCTAACGTGGTTAGATCATTCTTTGGTCATAAAAGGTTTTTCCTTTCGTTTAATTGGATGAAAACTCAATTTGTAACATTATTTTAGTCATGTTACTTGTTCATTAGTACTATATTCCTCCAACTTTAACTATTACACTAGTCTAATTAACCATACTAATACTTAGCTTACTAACAAAGCTAATTATGGTTAGACAATCCTTTGGTTATCAAAGGTTTGAACTTTCTTCCAATTGGATGAAAACTCAATTTGAAACATTATTTTAGTCAACTTACTTGTTCATTAGTTCTATATTCATCCTACTTTAACTATTACATAAGTTGAATTTAACTATTGTAACACTTTGCTTAATAATCAAACTAATTATCGTTTTTATATAACAAGTTTTGACCTTTCTTCTAACTAGATGAAAAACTCGATTTAAATATTATTTTAGTCAAGTTACTTGTTCATTAGTATTATATTCATCCTACTTTAACTATTACACTAGTCTATTTAACCATAGTAATACTTAGCTTACTAACAAAGCTAACTATGGTTAGACAATCCTTTGGTTATCAAAGGTTTGACCTTTCTTCCAATTGGATGAAAACTCAATTTGAAACATTATTTTAGTCAACTTGTTCATTAGTTCTATATTCATACTACTTTAACTATTACACTAGTCGAATTTAACTATTGTAACACTTTGCTAAATAATCAAACTAACTATCGTTTTTATAAAACAAGTTTTGACCTTTCTTCTAACTAGATGAAAACTCGATTTAAACATTATTTTAGTCAAGTTACTTGTTCATTTGATCTATAATAATCAAACGTTGACTATTATTCTAATCAAATTAACTATAGTAAGACTTAGCTTACAAAGCAAGCTAACGTGGTTAGATCATTCTTTGGTCATAAAAGGTTTTTCCTTTCGTTTAATTGGATGAAAACTCAATTTGTAACATTATTTTAGTCATGTTACTTGTTCATTAGTACTATATTCCTCCAACTTTAACTATTACACTAGTCTAATTAACCATACTAATACTTAGCTTACTAACAAAGCTAACTATGGTTAGACAATCCTTTGGTTATCAAAGGTTTGAACTTTCTTCCAATTGGATGAAAACTCAATTTGAAACATTATTTTAGTCAACTTACTTGTTCATTAGTTCTATATTCATCCTACTTTAACTATTACATAAGTTGAATTTAACTATTGTAACACTTTGCTTAATAATCAAACTAATTATCGTTTTTATATAACAAGTTTTGACCTTTCTTCTAACTAGATGAAAACTCGATTTAAATATTATTTTAGTCAAGTTACTTGTTCATTAGTATTATATTCATCCTACTTTAACTATTACACTAGTCTATTTAACCATAGTAATACTTAGCTTACTAACAAAGCTAACTATGGTTAGACAATCCTTTGGTTATCAAAGGTTTGACCTTTCTTCCAATTGGATGAAAACTCAATTTGAAACATTATTTTAGTCAACTTGTTCATTAGTTCTATATTCATCCTACTTTAACTATTACACTAGTCGAATTTAACTATTGTAACACTTTGCTAAATAATCAAACTAACTATCGTTTTTATAAAACAAGTTTTGACCTTTCTTCTAACTAGATGAAAACTCGATTTAAACATTATTTTAGTCAAGTTACTTGTTCATTTGATCTATAATAATCAAACGTTGACTATTATTCTAATCAAATTAACTATAGTAAGACTTAGCTTACAAAGCAAGCTAACGTGGTTAGATCATTCTTTGGTCATAAAAGGTTTTTCCTTTCGTTTAATTGGATGAAAACTCAATTTGTAACATTATTTTAGTCATGTTACTTGTTCATTAGTACTATATTCCTCGAACTTTAACTATTACACTAGTCTAATTAACCATAGTAATACTTAGTTTACTAACAAAGCTAACTATGGTTAGACAATCCTTTGGTTATCAAAGGTTTGAACTTTCTTCCAATTGGATGAAAACTCAATTTGAAACATTATTTTAGTCAACTTACTTGTTCATTAGTTCTATATTCATCCTACTTTAACTATTACATAAGTTGAATTTAACTATTGTAACACTTTGCTTAATAATCAAATTAATTATCGTTTTTATATAACAAGTTTTGACCTTTCTTCTAACTAGATAAAAACTCGATTTCAATATTATTTTAGTCAAGTTACTTGTTCATTAGTACTATATTCATCCTACTTTAACTATTACACTAGTCTATTTAACCATAGTAATACTTAGCTTACTAACAAAGCTAACTATGGTTAGACAATCCTTTGGTTATCAAAGGTTTGACCTTTCTTCCAATTGGATGAAAACTCAATTTGAAACATTATTTTAGTCAACTTACTTGTTCATTAGTTCTATATTCATCCTACTTTAACTATTACACTAGTCGAATTTAACTATTGTAACACTTTGCTAAATAATCAAACTAACTATCGTTTTTATAAAACAAGTTTTGACCTTTCTTCTAACTAGATGAAAACTCGATTTAAACATTATTTTAGTCAAGTTACTTGTTCATTTGATCTATAATAATCAAACGTTGACTATTATTCTAATCAAATTAACTATAGTAAGACTTAGCTTACAAAGCAAGCTAACGTGGTTAGATCATTCTTTGGTCATAAAAGGTTTTTCCTTTCGTTTAATTGGATGAAAACTCAATTTGTAACATTATTTTAGTCATGTTACTTGTTCATTAGTACTATATTCCTCCAACTTTAACTATTACACTAGTCTAATTAACCATACTAATACTTAGCTTACTAACAAAGCTAACTATGGTTAGACAATCCTTTGGTTATCAAAGGTTTGAACTTTCTTCCAATTGGATGAAAACTCAATTTGAAACATTATTTTAGTCAACTTACTTGTTCATTAGTTCTATATTCATCCTACTTTAACTATTACATAAGTTGAATTTAACTATTGTAACACTTTGCTTAATAATCAAACTAATTATCGTTTTTATATAACAAGTTTTGACCTTTCTTCTAACTAGATGAAAACTCGATTTAAATATTATTTTAGTCAAGTTACTTGTTCATTAGTATTATATTCATCCTAATTTAACTATTACACTAGTCTATTTAACCATAGTAATACTTAGCTTACTAACAAAGCTAACTATGGTTAGACAATCCTTTGGTTATCAAAGGTTTGACCTTTCTTCCAATTGGATGAAAACTCAATTTGAAACATTATTTTAGTCAACTTGTTCATTAGTTCTATATTCATCCTACTTTAACTATTACACTAGTCGAATTTAACTATTGTAACACTTTGCTAAATAATCAAACTAACTATCGTTTTTATAAAACAAGTTTTGACCTTTCTTCTAACTAGATGAAAACTCGATTTAAACATTATTTTAGTCAAGTTACTTGTTCATTTGATCTATAATAATCAAACGTTGACTATTATTCTAATCAAATTAACTATAGTAAGACTTAGCTTACAAAGCAAGCTAACGTGGTTAGATCATTCTTTGGTCATAAAAGGTTTTTCCTTTCGTTTAATTGGATGAAAACTCAATTTGTAACATTATTTTAGTCATGTTACTTGTTCATTAGTACTATATTCCTCGAACTTTAACTATTACACTAGTCTAATTAACCATAGTAATACTTAGTTTACTAACAAAGCTAACTATGGTTAGACAATCCTTTGGTTATCAAAGGTTTGAACTTTCTTCCAATTGGATGAAAACTCAATTTGAAACATTATTTTAGTCAACTTACTTGTTCATTAGTTCTATATTCATCCTACTTTAACTATTACATAAGTTGAATTTAACTATTGTAACACTTTGCTTAATAATCAAATTAATTATCGTTTTTATATAACAAGTTTTGACCTTTCTTCTAACTAGATAAAAACTCGATTTCAATATTATTTTAGTCAAGTTACTTGTTCATTAGTACTATATTCATCCTACTTTAACTATTACACTAGTCTATTTAACCATAGTAATACTTAGCTTACTAACAAAGCTAACTATGGTTAGACAATCCTTTGGTTATCAAAGGTTTGACCTTTCTTCCAATTGGATGAAAACTCAATTTGAAACATTATTTTAGTCAACTTACTTGTTCATTAGTTCTATATTCATCCTACTTTAACTATTACACTAGTCGAATTTAACTATTGTAACACTTTGCTAAATAATCAAACTAACTATCGTTTTTATAAAACAAGTTTTGACATTTCTTCTAACTAGATGAAAACTCGATTTAAACATTATTTTAGTCAAGTTACTTGTTCATTTGATCTATAATAATCAAACGTTGACTATTATTCTAATCAAATTAACTATAGTAAGACTTAGCTTACAAAGCAAGCTAACGTGGTTAGATCATTCTTTGGTCATAAAAGGTTTTTCCTTTCGTTTAATTGGATGAAAACTCAATTTGTAACATTATTTTAGTCATGTTACTTGTTCATTAGTACTATATTCCTCGAACTTTAACTATTACACTAGTCTAATTAACCATAGTAATACTTAGCTTACTAACAAAGCTAACTACTGGTTAGACAATCCTTTGGTTATCAAAGGTTTGAACTTTCTTCCAATTGGATGAAAACTCAATTTGAAACATTATTTTAGTCAACTTACTTGTTCATTAGTTCTATATTCATCCTACTTTAACTATTACATAAGTTGAATTTAACTATTGTAACACTTTGCTTAATAATCAAATTAATTATCGTTTTTATATAACAAGTTTTGACCTTTCTTCTAACTAGATAAAAACTCGATTTCAATATTATTTTAGTCAAGTTACTTGTTCATTAGTACTATATTCATCCTACTTTAACTATTACACTAGTCTATTTAACCATAGTAATACTTAGCTTACTAACAAAGCTAACTATGGTTAGACAATCCTTTGGTTATCAAAGGTTTGACCTTTCTTCCAATTGGATGAAAACTCAATTTGAAACATTATTTTAGTCAACTTACTTGTTCATTAGTTCTATATTCATCCTACTTTAACTATTACACTAGTCGAATTTAACTATTGTAACACTTTGCTAAATAATCAAACTAACTATCGTTTTTATAAAACAAGTTTTGACATTTCTTCTAACTAGATGAAAACTCGATTTAAACATTATTTTAGTCAAGTTACTTGTTCATTTGATCTATAATAATCAAACGTTGACTATTATTCTAATCAAATTAACTATAGTAAGACTTAGCTTACAAAGCAAGCTAACGTGGTTAGATCATTCTTTGGTAATAAAAGGTTTTTCCTTTCGTTTAATTGGATGAAAACTCAATTTGTAACATTATTTTAGTCATGTTACTTGTTCATTAGTACTATATTCCTCCAACTTTAACTATTACACTAGTCTAATTAACCATACTAATACTTAGCTTACTAACAAAGCTAACTATGGTTAGACAATCCTTTGGTTATCAAAGGTTTGAACTTTCTTCCAATTGGATGAAAACTCAATTTGAAACATTATTTTAGTCAACTTACTTGTTCATTAGTTCTATATTCATCCTACTTTAACTATTACATAAGTTGAATTTAACTATTGTAACACTTTGCTTAATAATCAAACTAATTATCGTTTTTATATAACAAGTTTTGACCTTTCTTCTAACTAGATGAAAACTCGATTTAAATATTATTTTAGTCAAGTTACTTGTTCATTAGTACTATATTCATCCTACTTTAACTATTACACTAGTCTATTTAACCATAGTAATACTTAGCTTACTAACAAAGCTAACTATGGTTAGACAATCCTTTGGTTATCAAAGGTTTGACCTTTCTTCCAATTGGATGAAAACTCAATTTGAAACATTATTTTAGTCAACTTGTTCATTAGTTCTATATTCATCCTACTTTAACTATTACACTAGTCGAATTTAACTATTGTAACACTTTGCTAAATAATCAAACTAACTATCGTTTTTATAAAACAAGTTTTGACCTTTCTTCTAACTAGATGAAAACTCGATTTAAACATTATTTTAGTCAAGTTACTTGTTCATTTGATCTATAATAATCAAACGTTGACTATTATTCTAATCAAATTAACTATAGTAAGACTTAGCTTACAAAGCAAGCTAACGTGGTTAGATCAATCTTTGGTCATAAAAGGTTTTTCCTTTCGTTTAATTGGATGAAAACTCAATTTGTAACATTATTTTAGTCATGTTACTTGTTCATTAGTACTATATTCCTCGAACTTTAACTATTACACTAGTCTAATTAACCATAGTAATACTTAGCTTACTAACAAAGCTAACTATGGTTAGACAATCCTTTGGTTATCAAAGGTTTGAACTTTCTTCCAATTGGATGAAAATTCAATTTGAAACATTATTTTAGTCAACTTACTTGTTCATTAGTTCTATATTCATCCTACTTTAACTATTACATAAGTTGAATTTAACTATTGTAACACTTTGCTTAATAATCAAATTAATTATCGTTTTTATATAACAAGTTTTGACCTTTCTTCTAACTAGATAAAAACTCGATTTCAATATTATTTTAGTCAAGTTACTTGTTCATTAGTACTATATTCATCCTACTTTAACTATTACACTAGTCTATTTAACCATAGTAATACTTAGCTTACTAACAAAGCTAACTATGGTTAGACAATCCTTTGGTTATCAAAGGTTTGACCTTTCTTCCAATTGGATGAAAACTCAATTTGAAACATTATTTTAGTCAACTTACTTGTTCATTAGTTCTATATTCATCCTACTTTAACTATTACACTAGTCGAATTTAACTATTGTAACTACTTTGCTAAATAATCAAACTAACTATCGTTTTTATAAAACAAGTTTTGACCTTTCTTCTAACTAGATGAAAACTCGATTTAAACATTATTTTAGTCAAGTTACTTGTTCATTTGATCTATAATAATCAAACGTTGACTATTATTCTAATCAAATTAACTATAGTAAGACTTAGCTTACAAAGCAAGCTAACGTGGTTAGATCATTCTTTGGTCATAAAAGGTTTTTCCTTTCGTTTAATTGGATGAAAACTCAATTTGTAACATTATTTTAGTCATGTTACTTGTTCATTAGTACTATATTCCTCCAACTTTAACTATTACACTAGTCTAATTAACCATACTAATACTTAGCTTACTAACAAAGCTAACTATGGTTAGACAATCCTTTGGTTATCAAAGGTTTGAACTTTCTTCCAATTGGATGAAAACTCAATTTGAAACATTATTTTAGTCAACTTACTTGTTCATTAGTTCTATATTCATCCTACTTTAACTATTACATAAGTTGAATTTAACTATTGTAACACTTTGCTTAATAATCAAACTAATTATCGTTTTTATATAACAAGTTTTGACCTTTCTTCTAACTAGATGAAAACTCGATTTAAATATTATTTTAGTCAAGTTACTTGTTCATTAGTACTATATTCATCCTACTTTAACTATTACACTAGTCTATTTAACCATAGTAATACTTAGCTTACTAACAAAGCTAACTATGGTTAGACAATCCTTTGGTTATCAAAGGTTTGACCTTTCTTCCAATTGGATGAAAACTCAATTTGAAACATTATTTTAGTCAACTTGTTCATTAGTTCTATATTCATCCTACTTTAACTATTACACTAGTCGAATTTAACTATTGTAACACTTTGCTAAATAATCAAACTAACTATCGTTTTTATAAAACAAGTTTTGACCTTTCTTCTAACTAGATGAAAACTCGATTTAAACATTATTTTAGTCAAGTTACTTGTTCATTTGATCTATAATAATCAAACGTTGACTATTATTCTAATCAAATTAACTATAGTAAGACTTAGCTTACAAAGCAAGCTAACGTGGTTAGATCATTCTTTGGTCATAAAAGGTTTTTCCTTTCGTTTAATTGGATGAAAACTCAATTTGTAACATTATTTTAGTCATGTTACTTGTTCATTAGTACTATATTCCTCGAACTTTAACTATTACACTAGTCTAATTAACCATAGTAATACTTAGCTTACTAACAAAGCTAACTATGGTTAGACAATCCTTTGGTTATCAAAGGTTTGAACTTTCTTCCAATTGGATGAAAACTCAATTTGAAACATTATTTTAGTCAACTTACTTGTTCATTAGTTCTATATTCATCCTACTTTAACTATTACATAAGTTGAATTTAACTATTGTAACACTTTGCTTAATAATCAAACTAATTATCGTTTTTATATAACAAGTTTTGACCTTTCTTCTAACTAGATGAAAACTCGATTTCAATATTATTTTAGTCAAGTTACTTGTTCATTAGTACTATATTCATCCTACTTTAACTATTACACTAGTCTATTTAACCATAGTAATACTTAGCTTACTAACAAAGCTAACTATGGTTAGACAATCCTTTGGTTATCAAAGGTTTGACCTTTCTTCCAATTGGATGAAAACTCAATTTGAAACATTATTTTAGTCAACTTACTTGTTCATTAGTTCTATATTCATCCTACTTTAACTATTACACTAGTCGAATTTAACTATTGTAACACTTTGCTAAATAATCAAACTAACTATCGTTTTTATAAAACAAGTTTTGACATTTCTTCTAACTAGATGAAAACTCGATTTAAACATTATTTTAGTCAAGTTACTTGTTCATTTGATCTATAATAATCAAACGTTGACTATTATTCTAATCAAATTAACTATAGTAAGACTTAGCTTACAAAGCAAGCTAACGTGGTTAGATCATTCTTTGGTCATAAAAGGTTTTTCCTTTCGTTTAATTGGATGAAAACTCAATTTGTAACATTATTTTAGTCATGTTACTTGTTCATTAGTACTATATTCCTCGAACTTTAACTATTACACTAGTCTAATTAACCATAGTAATACTTAGCTTACTAACAAAGCTAACTATGGTTAGACAATCCTTTGGTTATCAAAGGTTTGAACTTTCTTCCAATTGGATGAAAACTCAATTTGAAACATTATTTTAGTCAACTTACTTGTTCATTAGTTCTATATTCATCCTACTTTAACTATTACATAAGTTGAATTTAACTATTGTAACACTTTGCTTAATAATCAAGTAATTATCGTTTTATATAACAAGTTTTGACCTTTCTTCTAACTAGATAAAAACTCGATTTCAATATTATTTTAGTCAAGTTACTTGTTCATTAGTACTATATTCATCCTACTTTAACTATTACACTAGTCTATTTAACCATAGTAATACTTAGCTTACTAACAAAGCTAACTATGGTTAGACAATCCTTTGGTTATCAAAGGTTTGACCTTTCTTCCAATTGGATGAAAACTCAATTTGAAACATTATTTTAGTCAACTTACTTGTTCATTAGTTCTATATTCATCCTACTTTAACTATTACACTAGTCGAATTTAACTATTGTAACACTTTGCTAAATAATCAAACTAACTATCGTTTTTATAAAACAAGTTTTGACATTTCTTCTAACTAGATGAAAACTCGATTTAAACATTATTTTAGTCAAGTTACTTGTTCATTTGATCTATAATAATCAAACGTTGACTATTATTCTAATCAAATTAACTATAGTAAGACTTAGCTTACAAAGCAAGCTAACGTGGTTAGATCATTCTTTGGTAATAAAGGTTTTTCCTTCGTTTAATTGGATGAAAACTCAATTTGTAACATTATTTTAGTCATGTTACTTGTTCATTAGTACTATATTCCTCCAACTTTAACTATTACACTAGTCTAATTAACCATAGCTAATACTTAGCTTACTAACAAAGCTAACTATGGTTAGACAATCCTTTGGTTATCAAAGGTTTGAACTTCTTCCAATTGGATGAAAACTCAATTTGAAACATTATTTTAGTCAACTTACTTGTTCATTAGTTCTATATTCATCCTACTTTAACTATTACATAAGTTGAATTTAACTATTGTAACACTTTGCTTAATAATCAAACTAATTATCGTTTTTATATAACAAGTTTTGACCTTTCTTCTAACTAGATGAAAACTCGATTTAAATATTATTTTAGTCAAGTTACTTGTTCATTAGTACTATATCATCCTACTTTAACTATTACACTAGTCTATTTAACCATAGTAATACTTAGCTTACTAACACAAGCTAACTATGGTTAGACAATCCTTTGGTTATCAAAGGTTTGACCTTTCTTCCAATTGGATGAAAACTCAATTTGAAACATTATTTTAGTCAACTTGTTCATTAGTTCTATATTCATCCTACTTTAACTATTACACTAGTCGAATTTAACTATTGTAACACTTTGCCTAAATAATCAAACTAACTATCGTTTTTATAAAACAAGTTTTGACCTTTCTTCTAACTAGATGAAAACTCGATTTTAAACATTATTTTAGTCAAGTTACTTGTTCATTTGATCTATAATAATCAAACGTTGACTATTATTCTAATCAACTTAACTATAGTAAGACTTAGCTTACAAAGCAGGATAACGTGGTTAGATCAATCTTTGGTCATAAAAGGTTTTTCCTTTCGTTTAATTGGATGAAAACTCAATTTGTAACATTATTTTAGTCATGTTACTTGTTCATAGTACTATATTCCTCGAACTTTAACTATTACACTAGTCTAATTAACCATAGTAATACTTAGCTTACTAACAAAGCTAACTATGGTTAGACAATCCTTTGGTTATCAACGGTTTGAACTTTCTTCCAATTGGATGAAAATCAATTTGAAACATTATTTTAGTCAACTTACTTGTTCATTAGTTCTATATTCATCCTACTTTAACTATTACATAAGTTGAATTTAACTATTGTAACACTTTGCTTAATAATCAAATTAATTATCGTTTTTATATAACAAGTTTTGACCTTTCTTCTAACTAGATAAAAACTCGATTTCAATATTATTTTAGTCAAGTTACTTGTTCATTAGTACTATATTCATCCTACTTTAACTATTACACTAGTCTATTTAACCATAGTAATACTTAGCTTACTAACAAAGCTAACTATGGTTAGACAATCCTTTGGTTATCAAAGGTTTGACCTTTCTTCCAATTGGATGAAAACTCAATTTTGAAACATTATTTTAGTCAACTTACTTGTTCATTAGTTTCTATATTTCATCCTACTTTAACTATTACACTAGTCGAATTTAACTATTGTAACACTTTGCTAAATAATCAAACTAACTATCGTTTTTATAAACAAGTTTTGACATTTCTTCTAACTAGATGAAAACTCGATTTAAACATTATTTTAGTCAAGTTACTTGTTCATTTGATCTATAATAATCAAACGTTGACTATTATTCTAATCAAAGTAACTATAGTAAGACTTAGCTACAAAGCAAGCTAACGTGGTAGATCACTTCTTTGGTCATAAAAGGTTGTTCCTTTCGTTTAATGGATGAAAACTCAATTTGTAACATTATTTTAGTCATGTTACTTGTTCATTAGTACTATATTCCTCGAACTTTAAACTATTACACTAGTCTAATTAACCATTAGTAATACTTAGCTTACTAACAAGCTAACTATGGTTAGACCATCCTTTGGTTATCAAAGGTTTGAACTTTCTTCCAATTGGATGAAAATTCAATTTGAAACATTATTTTTAGTCAACTTACTTGTTCATTAGTTCTATATTCATCCTACTTTAACTATTACATAAGTTGAATTTAACTATTGTAACACTTTGCTTAATAATCAAATCTAATTATCGTTTTTTATATAACAAGTTTGACCTTTCTTCTAACTAGATAAAAACTCGATTTCAATATTATTTTAGTCAAGTTACTTGTTCATTAGTACTATATTCATCCTACTTTAACTATTACACTAGTCTATTTAACCATAGTAATACTTAGCTTACTAACAAAGCTAACTATGGTTAGACAATCCTTGGTTATCAAAGGTTTGGACCTTTCTTCCAATTGGATGAAAACTCAATTGAAACATTATTTTAGTCAACTTACTTGTTCATTAGTTCTATATTATCCTACTTTAACTATTACACTAGTCGAATTTAACTATTGTAACACTGTGCTAAATAATCAAACTAACTATCGTTTTTATAAAACAAGTTTTGACCTTTCTTCTAACTAGATGAAAACTCGATTTTAAACATTATTTTAGTCAAGTTACTTGTTCATTTGATCTATAATAATCAAACGTTGACTATTATTCTAATCAAATTAACTATAGTAAAGACTTAGCTACAAAGCAAGCTAACGTGGTTAGATCATTCTTTGGTCATAAAAGGTTTTTCCTTTCGTTTAATTGGATGAAAACTCAATTTGTAACATTATTTTAGTCCTGTTACTTGTTCATTAGTACTATATTCCTCAACTTTAACTATTACACTAGTCTAATTAACCATAGCTAATACTTAGCTTACTAACAAGCTAACTATGGTTAGACAATCCTTTGGTTATCAAAGGTTTGAACTTTCTTCCAATTGGATGAAAACTCAATTTGAAAACTATTTTAGTCAACTTACTTGTTCATTAGTTCTATAT
Source organism: Medicago ruthenica (assembly GCA_018208015.1). Taxonomy (NCBI): domain Eukaryota; kingdom Viridiplantae; phylum Streptophyta; class Magnoliopsida; order Fabales; family Fabaceae; genus Medicago; species Medicago ruthenica. The sequence goes on along the minus strand of CM031375.1, from coordinate 54,073,399 downwards.
TCAATCCTACTTTAACTATTACAATAAGTGAATTTAACTATTGATAACACTTTGCTTAATAATCCAAGCTAATTATCGTTTTTATATAACAAGTTTTGACCTTTCTTCTAACTAGATGAAAACTCGATTTAAATATTATTTTAGTCAAGTTACTTGTTCATTAGTACTATATTCATCCTACTTTAACTATTAACTAGTCTATTTAACCATAGTAAACTTAGCTTACTAACAAAGCTAAACTATGGTTAGGACAATCCTTTGTTATCAAAGGTTTTGCCTTTCTTCCAATTGGATGAAAACTCAATTTTGAAACATTTTTTAGTCAACTTTGTTCATTAGTTCTATATTAATCCTACTTAACTATTACACAGTCGAATTTAACTATTGTACACTTTGCTAATAATCAAACTAACTATAGTTTTATAAAACAAGTTTTGACCTTTCTTCTAACTAGATGAAAACTCGATTTTAACATTATTTTAGTCAGTTACTGTTCATTGATCTATTAATATCAAACGTGACTATTATTCTAATCAAATTAACTATAGTAAGACTTAGCCTTACAAAGCAAGCTAAGTGGTTAGATCATTCTTTGGTCATAAAAGGTTTTTCCTTTCGATTTAATTGGATGAAAACTCAATTTGTAACATTATTTTAGTCATGTACTTGTTCATTAGTACTATATTCCTCGAACTTTACACTATTACACTAGTCTAATTAACCATAGTAATACTTAGCTTACTAACAAAGCTAACTATGGTTAGACAATCCTTTGGTTATCAAAGGTTTGAACTTTCTTCCAATTGGATGAAAACTCAATTTGAAACATTATTTTAGTCAACTTACTTGTTCATTAGTTCTATATTCATCCTACTTTAACTATTACATAAGTTGAATTTAACCTATTGTAACACTCTTGCTTAATAATCAAGCTAATTATCGTTTTTTATATAACAAGTTTGACCTTCTTCTTAACTAGATGAAAACTCGATTTAAATATTATTTTAGTCAAGTTACTGTCATTAGTACTATATTCATCCTACTTTAACTATTACACTAGTATTTAACCATAGTAATACTTAGCTACTAACAAAGCTAACTAAGGTTAGACAATCCTTTGGTTATCAAAGGTTTGACCTTTCTTCCAATTGGCTGAAAACTCAATTTGAAACATATTTTTAGTCAACTTACTGTCATAGTTCTATATTCATCCTACTTTAACTATTACATAGTCGAATTTAACTATTGTAACACTTTGCTAAATAATCAAACTAACATCGTTTTGATAAACAAGTTTTTGACCTTTTCTTCTAACTAGATGAAAAACTCGATTTAAACATATTTTAGTCAAGTTACTGTTCATTGCTCTATTAATAATCAAAGCTGACTATTATTCTAATCAAATTAACTATAGTAAGACTTAGCTTACAAAGCAAGCTAACGTTGGTTAGATCATTCTTTGGTCATAAAAGGTTTTTTCCTTTCGTGTAATTGATGAAAACTCAATTTGTAACAATTATTTTTAGCATGTTACTTGTCATTAGTACTATATTCCTCAACTTAACTATTACACTGTCTAATTAACCATAGTAACTACTTAGCTACTAACAAAGCTAACTATGGTTAGACAATCCTTTGGTTATCAAAGGTTTGAACTTTCTTCCAATTGGATGAAAACCAATTTGAAACATTATTTTAGTCAACTTACTGGTTCATTAGTTCTATATCATCCTACTTTAACTATTACATAAGTTGAATTTAACTATTGTAACACTTTGCTTAATAATCAATAATTATCGTTCGTTTTTTATAAACAAGTTTGACCTTCTTCTAACTAGATGAAAACATCGATTTAAATATTATTAGTCAAGTGTACTTGTCATTAGTACTATATTATCCTACTTTAACTTACAACTAGTCTTTAACCATAGTAATACTTAGCTACTAACAAAGCAACTATGGTTAGACAATCTTTGGTTATCAAAGGTTTGACCTTTCTTCCAATTGGATGAAAACTCAATTTGAAACA